>CM067556.1:36455012-37055012 GCA_034509755.1 Anisodus tanguticus
TGTGCCATTCCATATTTAAAGGAATTCAAGTACCCTTTCATGAACAATTGTAATCTTTCATGAAACAATGTATTCTTTCATGAACAATTGTGACTTTTCATGAAATAAACGTTTTTTTTAAAAAAAAAAAAGCAAAAGATTAAATGATATTTAAGCTCGTGTTCGTGCACGTGCAAGTGCTAAGTGCTAGTCTTTGATTAATAATATATTAGCATATTATTAATCCAATTATAAGCACATCCAAGCCCAATGCATGTTTGGCCCAACTAAATGAACTCTTTTCAATTTAATATACCAAGTACAAAAGTACTTATAAACACATCAAGCTTTTCTTATTCTTCCAATGTGGGACAAACTCCCATACACATCTTCCTAACAAACACAATTGAAGACTATATACAACAATCCCCCACTTAGTCTTCAATTTAACAAAAGTGCTTAGATGAAAGTATCTTGCGATTTGAACTTTCACTTAGTTACAGTTCTTCAAAATCCTAACGAACTTAATGGCGGCTTAAAGCGTTTGAGCCAAAATTCCTTATGCTAGAATCGGAAGACTGAACACACAATTATTCTTTTCCATGTTCATATCGAGGTAGCACCATTATGGCCATGTGCTCCACTGGTTTCATAGACATTTACAAAAGTTCGACCCAAAACTCTTGTTAGAAGCGGCACCACTTCTTATGTCTATATAGGTGAAATTCTTCCATTACCTGAATTTCATTAAGAGTATATTACTCACCCTATAAAACATACACTAGAACAATAGTTACACTAGTGTGACCTAATCAGTCATCAACAACTTGTTATTACCACATTGAACCTTTTAACCATGGGTATTCATAGAAAAAGGTTGGGTTTCCATTGTTGCTGATTAATTCAAACTGGCCGCAAGCCCATTTCTTGACTTGTTCCATAAATCATTTCTCTTGGAAGTCCTTTAGTAAAAGGATCTTAATTGTTACAAGACCTTACATAAATCACGGTTACAATCCCGTCGGATATTAGCCCACATCTCACATCTTGCATGTCTCAAAGCGATGTGTCTAGACTTGCATTATAAATCTTATTATAAGCCTTAGGCAGAGTTGCTGCATCACGAGTGCAAAGAAATGGGCCGGCATCGGTTGTGGCCACAACTTTATATCCAATAACATATTTCTCGACTATTTGCTTCTTTGCTTTCTTGCCCCCAAAGCTAAAAATTCAGCTTCCATGGTGGGAATGTGTGATACAGTATGCGTTTCTTTGAGGCCCGAAAACTGGCACCACACAATGCGAAGCATAAAAATCCAACCACTTGTGGATTTATTATCTCCATCACTAGATATCCAACTAGCATGCGCCCATATCCCTCAGAAGTGCAATTTGGAAAATTTCCATAATGCAAAGCATAACTTCTGGTTCTTTTTCAAATAACAAAAAATTCTTCCAATTGCTCGCCAGTATGTACTGTACAGGATTACTAGTAAATACTAGAAAGTTTACAAGCTTGCAAATGCAATATCGGAGCCTAGTACAATGTGTAGCATACATGAAAGCTACCTATTGCACTAGCATGTCTAGGCGAGCCACGGATCTTCCTTTGTTCATACTAAGTTTGCATGATGTTTCATATGGAGTGTTAGCTTCCTTGAAGTTCAAATGTTCAAATTTCTTCTGCAAGCTATCTTCTCAAACATAATGAAGACCCGACTCAAGGTATAACCCCACTATTTCTTCTAACTTTGATACCCAATATGGTATCAACCTCATTTTCAAGTCCTTCATTTTGAAACGGGAACTCAAATAGGTTTTGACTTCATTTTTATGCCATTTATGTTTGTTCCAAAGATTAACATATCATCTACGGTAAAGGCACGGAGATTACACCATAATCTTTTGTAAACTTAGAATATATACACTTTGTCAAATGACGAGTTATGTATAAAAGCATTAGACAAAATAGCATAATCAAATTTCTCAATGCCATTGCTTCCGGAGCTTGTTTTAAAACCATACAATAGATTTAACTAACTTCTGAAACTTTATGTTACATGGCTCAGGAAGGATAAAACCTTGAGGTTGTCTCGTATGTAGACCTCTTTAAATCTAAATCACCATTTAGAAAAGCAGTTTTTACATCCATTTGATGAATATGCACCAAATCCTCCTGAGAGAGGCTAAAGATATCAATATATTCTTATAGATCTCAATTCTAGCCACGGGTGCATAAGTGTCGAAATAATCTACTCATTTCACTTTAGCTACAAATCCTTGTCCAACCAATCTAACTTTGAAAACTTTGATTGATTCATTATCCACACTCTTCTTTACCTTGAAAAACCCACTTACATCTTATAGCCTTTGAGCTAGGAAATAAAGTGCGACAAAACCCAAGTCTTATGCACCCATTAAAAGACTCCATCTCGTCATCTATTGCTTCTTTTCCAAAAAGGCGAATTTCTAGATGCCATTGCTTCTTAAAATGTCTTTGGGTAAATCACATTCATTCTCGACATTGTGAGAACGATTTGGATTTTATTGGTAACAACTTCTCTATTTCCTTCCACAAGAAAGGAAATTTCTTGGAAATTTATGAAATACGAGAATCCAAAGTCTTCTCCTTTCTAACTCTTACACTCGCTTCCAAGTTAAAACTAGAAACATTGGGATTTAACCTATCACTTTGTTAAGAGAAGCATTAGAACTTGTTTCTTGTTTGAGGTATTTGCAAGGACTCATTAACACGGTTGGAATCAAGTACCCTTTCATGAACAATTGTAATCTTTCACGAAACAATGTATTCTTTCATGAACAATTGTGACTTTTCATGAAATAAACGTTTTTTTAAAAAAAAAAAAATATGACGATTAAATGATAATTTAAGCGCGTGTTCTAAGTGAAAGTGCTAAGTGCTAGTCTTTGATTTAATAATATATTAGCATATTATTAATCAGTGCCTCAAAGCACATCCAAGCCCAATACATGTTGCAGCCCCAACTAAATGAACTCTTCTCAATTCATACACATCTTTCCTAACAAACACAATTGAAGACTATATACAACAATCCCCCACTTAATCTTCAATTTAACAAAAGTGCTTAGATGAAAGTATCTTGCGATTTGAACTTTCACTTAGTTACAGCTTCTTCAAAATCCTAACGAACTTAATGGCGGCTTAAAGCGTTTGAGCCAAAATTCCTTATGCTAGAATCGGAAGGCGAACACACAATTATTCTTTTCCATGTTCATATCGAGGTAGCACCATTATGGCCATGTGCTCCACCTGGTTTCATAGACATTTACAAAAGTTCGACCCAAAACTCTTGTTAGAAGCGGCACCACTTCTTATGTCTATATAGGTGAAATTCTTCCATTACTCGAATTTCATTAAGAGTATATTACTCACCCTATAAAACATACACTAGAACAATAGTTACACTAGTGTGACCTAATCGATCATCAACAACTTGTTATTACCACATTGAGCCTTTTAACCATGGGTATTCATAGAAAAAGGTTGGGTTTCCGTTGTTGCCGATTAATTCAAATCGGCCGCAAGCCCATTTCTTGACTTGTTCCATAAATCATTTCTCTTGGAAGTCCTTTAGTAAAAGGATCTCGTATTCCAAATTGTTACAAGACCTTACATAAATCACATTTACAATCCCGTCGGATATTAAGCATCTCGTCACATACGCATGTCTCAAACTGAAGCGATGTGTCTAGACTTACCATTATAAATCTTGTTTATAAGCTCTGGGCCGTGAGTTGCCTCACTATCACGAAGGCAAAGAAATGGGTGGCATCGGTTGTGGCCACAACTTTATATCCAATAACATATTTCTAGCCACTCGTGCCTTTTGCCTCGCCCCCAAAGCTAAAAATTCAGCCACCATGGTAGAATGTGTGATACATGTCCGTTTCTTTCGAGGCCCAAGAAACGGACCACCACCGAGCATAAAAATCCAGCCACATGGATTTATTATCTCCATCACTAGATATCCAACTAGCATATGTATATCCCTCGAAATAAATTGGAAAATTTCCATAATGCAAAGCATAACTTACGGTTCTTTTCAAATAACCAAAAATTCTTCCAATTGCTCGCCAATGTTTTACGTAGGATTACTAGTAAATCTAGAAAGTTTGCAAGCTTGCAAATGCAATATCGAGCCTGTAATCCTAGTACAATGTGTAGCATACATCAAGCTACCTATTGCACTAGCATACTCTAGCCGAGCCACGGATCTTCCAATTGCTCATACTAAGTTTGCATGATGTTTCATATGGAGTGTTAGCTTCTCAAGTTCAAATGTTCAAATTTCTTAAGCATCTTCTCAACATAATGAGACCGACTCAAGGAATAACCCCCACTATTTCTTCTAACTTTGATACCCGATATGGTATCAACCTCATTTAAGTCCTTCATTTTGAAACGGGAACTCAAATAGGTTTTGACTTCATTTATGCCATTTATGTTTGTTCCAAAGATTAACATATCATCTACATAAAGGCACAAGATTACACCATAATCTTTTGTAAACTTAGAATATATACACCCTGTCGTGGAGAGCGGGGTCATGTATAAAACCATTAGACAAAATAGCATAATCAAATTTCTCATGCCATTGCTTCGGAAGGCTTGTTTTAAACCATACAATGATTTAACAAACTTACAAACTTTGATGTTCATAACCGGAAGGATAAAACCTTCGTGAGTTGTCTCATGTACACCTCTTCATCTAAATCACCATTTAGAAAAGCAGGTTTTACATCCATTTGATGAATATGCAAATCATACAGAGAGGCTAAAGATATCAATATTCTTATAGATGCAATTCTAGCCACAAGGAGCATAAGTATCAAAATAATCTACTCCTTCCCTTTGGCTAAATCCTCGTCCAACAAGCCTAGCTTTGAAAACATTGATTGATTCATTATCCAACTCTTCTTTACCCGAAAAACCCACTCTTACATCCTATAGCCTTTGAGCCAGGAGGCAAGTCCTGACAAAACCCAAGTCCTTATTAGCCATTAAAGACTCCATCTCGTCATCTATTGCTTCTTTCCAAAAGATGGCTGAATTTCTACCCCGCATTGCTTCTTGAAATGTCTTTGGGTCATCACATTCATTCTCGACATTGAGAACGATTTGGATTTTATTGGTAACAACTTCTCTATTTCCTTCCACAAGAAAGGAAATTGCTTGGGAATTTATGAAATCAATCCAAAGCCTTCTCCTTTTTCTAACTCTTACACTCCTTCTAAGTTCACTAAGAGAAGCAAGAAGGTTTTCTTAGTTGGAAGATATAAATTGCAAGTGATCTTTTAATCATGTGCCATTCCATATTTAAAGGAATCAAGTACCCTTTCATGAAAAATTGTAATCTTTCATGAAACAATGTAATCTTCTGCGAAGAATTGTGACTTTTCATTTAAATCAACGTTTTTTTTTAAAAAAACAACAGCAAAAGATTAAATGATATTTAAGCTCGTAAGCCTGCACGTGCAAAGTGCTAAGTGTTAGTCTTTGATTAATAATATATTAGCATATTATTAATCCAATTATAAGTACATCCAAGCCCAATGCATGTTTGGCCCAACTAAATGAACTCTTTTCAATTTAATATACCAAGTACAAAAGTACTTATAAACACATCAAGCTTTTCTTATTCTTTCCAATGTGGGACGAACTCCCATACACATCTTCCTAACAAAACACAATTGAAGACTATATACAACAATCCCCCACTTAGTCTTCAATTTAACAAAAGTGCTTAGATGAAAGTATCTTGCGATTTGAACTTTCACTTAGTTACGAGCTTCTTCAAAATCCTAACGAAATTAATGGCGGCTTAAAGCGTTTGAGCCAAAATTCCCTATGCTAGAATCGGAAGTCGAACACACAATTATTCTTTTCCACATCTATATCGAGGTAGCACCATTATGGCCATGTGCTCTACCTGGTTTCATAGACATTTACAAAAGTTCGACCCAAAACTCTTGAAAGAAGCGGCACCACTTCTTATGTTCTATGTGACAGGTGAAATTCTTCCATTACTCCGAATTTCATTAAGAGTATATTACTCACCCTATAAAACATACACTAGAACAATAGTTACACTTAGTGTGACCTAATCAGTCATCAACAACTTGTTATTACCACATTGAACCTTTTAACCATGGGTGGCCTGCAGAAAAAGGTTGGGTTTCCATTGTTGCCGATTAATTCAAAATGCGGTCGCAAGCCCATTTCTTGACTTGTTCCATAAATCATTTCTCTTGGAAGTCCTTTAGTAAAAGGATTCACCAAATTGTTACAAGACTCCATATAAATCACGCTTACAATCCCGTCGGATATTAACCGGCCTCACATACGCATGTCTCAAACCGACGTGTCTAGACTTACCATTATAAATCTTATTATAAGCCCTAGACAGAGTTGCCTCATTTCATCATGGTGCAAAGAAATGGCTGGCATCGGTTGTGGCCACAACTTTATATCCAATAACATATTTCTCAGCCACTCGCTTCTTTGCCTGCCGCCCCCAAAGCTAAAAATTCAAATTTCCTTCCATGGTAGAATGTGTGATACATGTCTGTTTCTTTGAGGCCCAAGAAATGAAGACCACCACCGAGCATAAAAATCCAACCACTTGTGGATTTATTATCTCCATCACTAGATATCCAACTAGCATCTGTATATCCCTCAAGTACAGCTGGAAAATTTCCATAATGCAAAGCATAACTTTTGGTTCTTTTCAAATAACCAAAAATTCTTCCAATTGCTCGCCAATGTTCTGTACCTGGATTACTAGTAAATCTAGAAAGTTTGCAAACTGCAAATGCAATATCAGGCCTAGTACAATGTGTAGCATACATCAAGCTACCTATTGCACTAGCATACTCTCTAGCCGAGCTTACGCATCTTCCACTTGTTCATACTAAGTTTGCATGATATTTCTTACATGGAGTGTTAGCTTCCTTGAAGTTCAAATGTTCAAATTTCTTAAGCATCTTCTCAACATAATGAGACTGACTCAAGGAATAACCCCCACTATTTCTTCTAACTTTGATACCCAATATGGTATCAACCTCATTTAAGTCCTTCATTTTGAAACAGGAACTCAAATAGGCTTTGACTTCATTTATGCCATTTATGTTTGTTCCAAAGATTAACATATCATCTACATAAAGGCACAAGATTACACCATAATCTTTTGTAAACTTAGAATATATACACCTGTCACAGAAAGAGTTATGTATAAAACCATTAGACAAAAACAGCATAATCAAATTTCTTTATGCCATTGCTTCGGAGCTTGTTTTAAACCATACAATGATTTAACTAACTTACAAACTTTTATGTTCATAACCCTTAAGGATAAAAACCTTCAGGTTGTCTCATGTACACCTCTTCATCTAAATCACCATTTAGAAAAGCAGTTTTTACATCCATTTGATGAATATGCAAATCATACAGAGAGGCTAAAGCCATCAATATTCTTATAGATGCAATTCTGTTTGTCACGGAGCATAAGTATCAAAATAATCTACTCCTTCCCTTTGGCTAAATCCTTGTCCAACAAGCCTAGCTTTGAAAACTTTGATTGATTCATTATCCACACTCTTCTTTACCCTGGAAAACCCACTTACATCCTATAGCCTTTGAGCCAGAGGCAAGCCTGACAAAACCCAAGTCTTATTAGCCATTAAAGACTCAGTATCTCGTCATCTATTACTTTTTTCCAAAAAGTCAATTTCTAGATGCCATTGCTTCTTGAAATGTCTTTGGGTCATCACATTCATTCTCAACATTGGAGAACGATTTGGATTTTATTGGTAACAACTTCTCTATTTCCTTCCACAAGAAAGGAAATTGCTTGGGAATTTATGAAATCTGAATCCAAATTCTTCTCCTTTCTAACTCTTACACTCCTTCTAAGTTCACTAGAAGCATTAGGATTTAACATATCAACGTTAAGAGAAGCATTAGAACTTGTTTCTGCTTTGAGGTATTTGCAAGGACTCATTAACAATGGTTGGAATCACTCCGGAACTTATTCTCAAAGAACTCTACGTCTCGAGATTCACGAAACAATGTACATTTGAGTCTAAGTCTAGCAACTTTTCATGAAATAAATGGGGTTGAATTTTCTGCATATCCTACAAATACACTTTTCAAAGCTCTTGGACCTAATTTAGTTTTCTTAGGATCCGGGACCTTATAATAGGCTAAGCACCCCCTAAACTTTAAAATAACTATTAGTGTTAGGTTTTCTTCCTTTCCAAATTTCATATGGTGACAGTTTTATCTTCTTGGAAGGAATTTTATTATGTACATGACATGCGCTTAGTAAAGCTTCACCCCATAAGTTCATAGGTAAGTTTGAGTTAATAATCAAGGCATTCACCATATCAACTAGAACTCCATTTTTTCTTTCTGCCACTCCATTTTGTTGAGGTCTATAGGGTGCACTAACTTGATGAACAATGCCATTATTATCACAAAAAGAAGTAAATTCAGTAGGGAATATTCTCCACCCCTATCACTTTTCGTATTTTCAGCTTTCTTATCTTTTGTGTTTCTACCATAGATTTGTAAACTTGAAACATGTCAAAAGCTTGATCTTTTGATTTTTATTAAATAGACATAGGTAAATTTAGAACAATCAATCAATGAAAGTAATAAAATTACCTACATCCACCTGCTTAGTTAAAACACTCATTTAACTCACAAATATCGAATGTACAAGTTCTAAAAATTTCAGATTGTCTATCAACCTTTGGAAAAGGTTTTCTTTCATTTTTGCTTGAACACAAATCTTCACATTTTTCTTTTATGCTCATTGCTATAAGAAATAATCTCCGTCTTTGCACATATTAAGCATTATTGTTTGATAATTAATATGTCCTAAAAACGATTATGCCAAAGATTAAAAGTTGTACTTTCTATATTAAAACTTAAATCAAAAGATTGCACACAAGAATAATTGAAACTTTCATCTTTATTGATACTTAGTTTGAACATTCCATCGGATACATAACCCTTTCCCACAAAGGCACCATTGCCTTAGACATTGCGATGATCTTTTATCGGGATATTTCTATTACAACTTTCTAGTCCTTTCTTACATAAGCACAAAATCTCAGAAACCGCAGATTCTTCCTAATGGAAGGAACATGCAGTGCATATTAGTCAATGACAACTTTCTTTCCAGTAAGGGACCCTGAGTATCATTAATTCTAGCTCCAAGAATCCTGTGCTAGTATGATGGTCTCCCAACAGAATTTCATGACCATCCACTGCCTCAGTGTAATCTTTTGAAGAGTGAGCGATTGCTGCAAACATGGGTGGTGTAGCACAGAGTCAGCAACCACTCAATCATCGCTTGCTAGTTACTCTCCAACTACGTGCAACTCTTGGATCATTCCAACATGCATCTCGTAAAAGCATGGCAATGATCTCATTATATTTTGCTCAACAACATTAGCAATCGTTCTTCTTTTCAGTGTTCCTTTTCTGGTTTTGATTATGCTCCTTCTTAGGGTTTCTCGCAGAAACGTTTGAAATGGCCTTTTCTTTCCACCATTGTCCACTGAACGTATTTTCAGTATATGTCCTTCTTTTAATCCTTTTTATCTGGGGTTAGAAGCATTGGAGTAAATATTTGCAGTTCCTTTTACCTCTTTAGATTCTTCTGAGTGACATAGTTCACTTTAGAACTAGAAGCATCACTGTCAAAACCTTCTCACGATTTCGAGTTTCCTCTTCAATTCGTAAGTGTTTCCTCAATCTGTCTCTAAAGTGAACTCCTTTTAAGTGTGCTGAATTCAACTTCTTCCCGTAATTATTCCAGGAAGGTGGCAATCTTGGCAATAATTCCTCCAACAATTAATTTTTCCGGTATGGTTATATCCAGGTCTTTAAACTTAGAAATCAATATCAGAAATTCATGCACTTGATCAAGTATAGAGGTGCCATCAACCAGGTAGAAAATTCAAAGAACTTAAAAGTAACAAACTTATCCGCCCTTGTTTTTCTGCATCATATTTCTGAACTCCAGGGCCTTCACATATTCCTTTGCAGACTGAATTGGAGTGTAGAGATCATACAGACGATCAGAGAGGGAGTCTCTGAATAAACCCTCTCGCAACAACGTTTCACTCTTCGACACGCTTCTTGCGTTCTGCCATCTTTTCTTCAAAGTGTCAGTCGTCTGAGTTCTGGCTCCGCCAAAGCCCCCTAAATTCGGATCTAGAATATAGAAGATTCAAAGCAGTGAGTAGGAACGACATCTTCTCCTTTCCAACGTAGGAAATTGGTTCCTTTCAAAAAAACGATCTAGTTTCACAGTATCATTAACAAACATCTTCATAGTGTCTTCCATAATAGTTATCCTAAGATTGTTAGAAAAAGAGATCCGTATGATAAGAAATGAAATTGTAGAAACTAGATTAGGACGAGATGACTTCTCTGTCCTTAGGATAATATTAGCCCCACTATAGTTGCTGATGGGATTAACTTGCTAATTACCCCAGGATTCCCTAATCTTGCTAGGAACGAATTTTACAGCAACTTATTCGTTTTCCACGAACATGAATTGCTTGAAAGAAAGAAGGTTTTCTTGGTTGGAAGATATAAATTGCAAGCATCTTTTAACTATGTGCCATTCCATATTTAAAGGAATCAAGTACCTCTTTCATGAACAATTGTAATCTTTCATGAAACAATGTAATTCTTTCATGAAGAATTGTGACTTTTCATGTGAAATCAACGTTTTTTTTTAAAAAAAATACAGCAAAAGATTAAAATGATATTTAAGCTCGTGTTCGTGTACGTGCAAAGTGCTAAGTTCTAGTCTTTGATTAATAATATATTAGCATATTATTAATCCAATTATAAGCACATCCAAGCCCAATGCATGTTCTCTACTTCAACTAAACGAACTCTTTTCAATTTAATATACCAAGTACAAAAGTACTTATAAACACATCAAGCTTTTCTCTATTCTTCCAATGTGGGACAAACTCCCATACACATTCTTCCTATCAAACACAATTGAAGACTATATACAACAATCCCCCACTTAGTCTTCAATTTAACAAAAGTGCTTAGATGAAAGTATCTTGCGATTTGAACTTTCTACTTAGTTACGCTTCTTCAAAATCCTAACGAAATTAATGGCGGCTTAAAGCGTTTGAGCCAAAATTCCCTATGCTAGAATCGGAAGACTGAACACAAAATTATTCTTTTCCATGTTCATATCGAGGTAGCACCATTATGGCCATGTGCTCTACCCTCGGTTTCATAGTATTTACAAAAGTTCGACCCAAAAACTCTTGTTGTGGTGCCGGGGGCACCACTTCTTATGTCTATATAGGTGAAATTCTTCCATTACCTGAATTTCATTAAGAGTATATTACTCACCCTATAAAACATACATACTAGAACAATAGTTACACTAGTGTGAATTCAATCAAATATCAACAACTTGTTATTACCACATTTGAACCTTTTAACCATGGGTATTCATAGAAAAAGGTTGGGGTTTCCATTGTTGCTGATTAATTCAACTGGCTGTGCCCATTTCTTGACTTGTTCCATAAATCATTTCTCTTGGAAGTACGTTAGTAAAAGGATCTCATTAATTGTTATAAGACCTTACATAAATCACGCTAGTAATCCCGTCGGATATTAAGCCGTCTCACATACGCATGTCTCAAACTGATGTGTCTAGACTTACCATTATAAATCTTATTATAAGCCCCAGACAGAGTTGCCTCACTATCACAAGGCAAAGAAATGGCCGGCATCGCCCGTGGCCACAACTTTATATCCAATAACATATTTCAGACCACTCTGCTTCTTTGCCTGCTGCCCCCAAAGCTAAAAATTCAGCTTCCATGGTAGAATGTGTGATACATGTCTGTTTCTTTGAGGCCCAAGAAACAGCACCACCACCGAGCATAAAAATCCAACCACTTGTGGATTTATTATCTCCATCACTAGATATCCAACTAGCATCTGTATATCCCTCAAGTACAGCTGGAAAATTTCCATAATGCAAAGTTACAACTTTTGGTTCTTTTCAAATAACCAAAAATTCTTCCAATTGCTCGCCAATGTTCTGTACCCGATTACTAGTAAATCTAGAAAGTTTGCAAACCGCAAATGTACATCGTGCCTAGTACAATGTGTAGCATACATCAAGCTACCTATTGCACTAGCATACTTTGGCTGAGCCACAGATCTTCCACTGTTCATACTTAAGTTTGCATGATGATGTTTCATATGGAGTGTTAGCTTCCTTGAAGTTCAAATGTTCAAATTTCTTAAGCATCTTCTCAACATAATGAGACCGACTCAAGGAATAACCCCCACTAGATTTTTTCTAATCCTTTGATACCCAATATGGTATCAACCTCTATTTAAGTCCTTCATTTTGAAACAGAAACTCAAATAGGCTTTGACTTTCATTTATGCCATTTATGTTTGTTCCAAAGATTAACATATCATCTACATAAAGGCACAAGATTGCACCATAATCTTTTGTAAACTTAGAATATATACACCTGTCACAGAAAGTTATGTATAAAACCATTAGACAAAAAGCATGAATCAAATTTCTCATGCCATTGCTTCGGAGCTTGTTTAAAACCATACAATGATTTAACTAACTTACAAACTTTATGTTCATAACCCGAAGGATAAAACCTTCAAACTCTCATGTACACCTCTTCATCTAAATCACCATTTAGAAAAGCAGCTTTTTACATCCATTTGATGAATATGCAAATCATACAGAGAGGCTAAAGCCATCAATATTCTTATAGATGCAATTCTAGCTATACAGGAGCATAAGTACCAAAATAATCTACTCCTTCCCCTTTGGCTAAATCCTTGTCCAACAAGCCTAGCTTTGAAAACTTTGATTGATTCATTATCCACACTCTTCTTTACCCCCGAAAACCCACTTACATCCTATAGCCTTTGGAGCCGAGAGGCAAGTCTGACAAAACCCAAGTCTGATTAGCCATTAAAGACTCCATCTCGTCATCTATTGCTTCTTTCCAAAAAGCTGAATTTCTGGGGACGCTCATTGCTTCTTGAAATGTCTTTGGGTCATCACATTCATTCTCAACATTGAGAACGATTTGGATTTTATTGGCAATAACTTCTCTATTTCCTTCCACAAGAAAGGAAATTGCTTGGGAATTTATGAAATCTGAATCCAAATTCTTCTCCTTTCTAATCCTTACACTCCTTCTAAGTTCACTAGAAGCATTAGGATTTGAATATATCACCGTTAAGAGAAGCATTAGAACTTGTTTCTGTTTGAGGTATTTGCAAGGACTCATTAACACGGTTGGAATCACTCCGGAACTTATTCTCAAAGAACTCTACGTCTCGAGATTCCACAATTACATTTGAGTCTAAGTCTAGCAAATTTCATATGCTTTTGAATTTTCTCGTATATCCTACAAATACACTTTTCAAAGCTCTTGGACCTAATTTAGTTTTCTTAGGATCTGGGACCTTATAATAGGCTAAGCACCCCCAAACTTTAAAATAACTAATGTTAGGTTTTCTTCCTTTCCAAATTTCATATGGTGACAGCTTTATCTTTCTTGGAAGGAATTTTATTATGTACATGACATGCGCTAGTAAAGCTTCACCCCATAAGTTCATAGGTAAGTTTGAGTTAATAATCATGGCATTCACCATATCAACTAGAACTCCATTTTTTCTTTCTGCCACTCCATTTTGTTGAGGTCTATAGGGTGCACTAACTTGATGAACAATGCCATTATTTTCACAAAAAAGAAGTAAATTCAGAGGGAAATATTCTCCACCCCTATCACTTCTCAAGTATTTTCAGGTTTCTTATCTTTTTGTGTTTCTGCACCATAGATTTGTAAACTTGAAACATGTCAAAAGCTTGATCTTTTGATTTTATTAAATAGACATAGGTAAATTTTTAGAACAATCATCAATGAAAGTAATAAAATACCTACATCCACCTCTAGTTAAAACACCATTTAACTCACAAATATCGTAATGTACAAGTTCTAAAATTTCAGATTGTCTATCAACCTTTGGAAAAGGTTTTCTTTTCATTTTTTGCTTGAACACAAACTTCACATTTTTCTTTATGCTCATTGCTATAAGAAATAATTCCGCCTTTGCACATATATTTTATTGTTTGATAATTAACATGCCCCAAACGATTATGCCAAAGATTAAAAGTTGTACTTTCTATATTAAAACTTAAACTAAAAGATTGCACACAAGAATAATTGGAACTTTCATCTTTATTGATACTTAGTTTGAACATTCCATCGGATACATAACCTTTTCCCACAAAGGCACCAAATTTTAGACAAGATGATCTTATCGGACTCTATTACAACTTTGAGTCCTTTTCTGTATAGCACAAAACCAGAAACCAGATTCTTCCTAATGGAAGGAATATGCAGTACATTAGTCAACACAACTTTCTTTCCGAGAAGTGAACTGGCATCACACTTCCTGTTCCAAGAACCTTGCTAGTATGATGGTCTCCCAACGTAATTTCATGACCATCCACCGCCTCGGTGTAATCTTTGAAGAGTGAGCGATTGTTGCAAACATGTGGTGGTAGCACCAGAGTCATACCACCAATCATCGCTTGTAGTGATTCCAGCCATGTGCAACTCTTGGATCATTCCAATATGTATCTCGTAAAGCATGGCAATGATCTCATTGGTGGCTGCCCAACAACATTAGCAATCGCCTTCTCTTCAGTGTTCCTTTTCTGGTTTTGATTATGCTCCTTCTTAGGGTTTCTGCGAGAAACGTTTGAAATGGCCTTTCTTTCCACAATTGTAACAAACGATTTCAGACATGTCCTTCTTAACCTTTTTATTCGTGTTAGAAGCATTGGAGTAAATATTTGCCTTTCTCTTTACCTTTAGATTCTTCTGAGTGACATAGTTCACTTTAGAACTAGAAGCATCATTCAAAACCTTCTCACGATTTCGAGTTTCCTCTTCAATTCGTAAGTAAGTTTACGAATCCGTTCTAAAGTGAACTCCTCGAGATGTGTGCAACAACTTCTTCCGTAATTATTCCAGGAAGGTGGCAATTTGGCAATAATTCCTCCAACAATTAATTTTTCCGGCATGGTTATGTCCAGGTCTTCTAAACTTAGAAATCAATATCGTAAATTCATGCACTTGATCAAGTATAGAGGTGCCATCAACCATAGAAAATTCAAAGAACTTAAAAGTAACAAACTTATCTCATTTCCTTGTTTTTCCGCATCATATTTGAACTCTGTGGCCTTCCACATCTCCTTTGCGCATCGAATTGGAGTGTAGAGATCATACACAGACGATCGAGAGGGAGTTCTGGGATAAACCTCTCGCACAACGTTTCATCTTCGACACGCTTCTTGCGTTCGCTATCTTTTCTTCAAAGGTCATCGTCTCAATGGGTTCTCGTCAAAGCCCCCAAATTCGGATCTAGAATATAGAAGATCTTCAAAGTGTTGAGTAGGAACGACATCTTCTCCTTCAACGTAGGAAATTGGTTCCATCAAAACGATCTAGTTTCACAAAGTATCATTACCAAACATCTTCATAGTGTTCTCCATAATATTATCCTAAGATTGTTAGAAAAAGAGATCTGTATGATAAGAATGAATTGTAGAAACTAGATTAGGACGAGGACGATTCTCTCGTCCTTAGGATAATATTAGCCCCCACTATATTGCCGATGGGATTAACTTGCTAATTACCCCCGTGATTCCCTAATCTTAAGAAATCGAATTTCATACAAGAACTTCATCTCGCTCTTCATGAACATGAATTGCTTTCGAAAGTAAAGAAGGTACTTTCTTTGGTTGGAAGATATAAATTGCAAGTGATCTTTTAATCATGTGCCATCTCCATATTTAAAGTGAATTCAAGCACACCTTTCATGAACAATTGTAACCTTTCATGAATACAGCACTGTAATCTTTCATGAAGAATTGTGACTTTTCATGAAACTTTAACGTTTTTTTTTAAAAAAAACAGCAAAAGATTAAAAATGATATTTATTTCGTGTTCGTGCACGTGCAAAGTGCTAAGTGCTAGTTCCTGATTAATAATATATTAGTGCATATTATTAATCCAATTATAGGCACATCCAAAGCCCAATGCATGTTTGGCCCAACTAAATGAACTTTTTCAATTTAATATACCAAGTACAAAAGTACTTATAAACACATCAAGCTTTTCTTATTCTTCCAATGTGGGACAAACTCCCCATACACATCTTCCTAACAAAATACAATTGAAGCACTATATACAAAACAATCCCCCACATAGTCTCTCAATTTAACAAAAGTGCTTAGATGAAAGTATCTTGCGATTTGAACTTTCACTTAGTGTTACAGCTTTTTCACAAAATCCTAACTCAAATTAATGGCGGCTTAAAGCGTTTGAGCCAAAATTCCTTATGCTAGAACTTCGGAAGACCGAACACACAATTATTCTTTTCCCCATGTTCATACTTCGAGGTAGCACCATTATGTAACTATGTGTTTTCCACTCGGTTTCATAGACATTTACAAAAGTTCTAACCTCAAAACTTCTTGTTAGAACGGCACCACTTCTTATGTCTATATAGGTGAAATTCTTCCATTACCTGAATTTCTATTAAGAGTATATTACTCACCCTATAAAACATACACTAGAACAATAGTTACACTAGTGATGACCTAATCTCATCATCAAATAAACTTGTTATTACCACATTGAACCTTTTAACCATGCTGTATTCATAGAAAAAGGTTGGTTTCCATTGTTGTCAGATTAATCTGGAAACTCGGTCGTACAGTTTCATTTCTTGACTTGTTCCATAAATCATTTCTCTTGGAAGTTCCTTTAGTAAAAAGGGATCCACAATTGTTACAAGACCTTACATAAATCACGTTTACAATCCCGCTCGAGATATTAACCGTCTCACATATGCATGTCTCAAACTCGATGTGTCTAGATTCTATCTATTATAAATCTTATTATAAGCTCCTTGACAGGAGGTAGTTGGCCCTCACTATCACAGTGCAAAGGTAAAATGCTGGCATCGGTTGGTACTGGCAGCACAACTTTATATCCAATAACATATTTCTCAAACTCACCTCGCTTCTTTGCCTCGCTGCCGCCCAAAGCTAAAAATTCAGCTTCCATGGTAGAATGTGTGATATGCATGTCCTGTTTCTTTTGAGGCCCAAGAAATGTGTGACCACCACTCGAGCATAAAAATCCAACCACTTGTGGATTTATTATCTCCATCAGCTAGATATCCAACTAGCATCTCAGAGGTATATCCCTCAAGTACAACCGTGGAAAATTTCCATAATGCAAAGCATAACTTCTTGGTTCTTTTCAAATAAATTCAAAAATTCTTCCAATTTCTGCTCGCCAATGTTCTCCGTACCTTGGGATTACGCTGTGTAAATCTAGAAAGTTTGGTAAACCGCAAATGCAATATCGTGCCTAGTACAATGTGTAGCATACATCAAGCTACCTATTGTAACTAAAGAGATACTCTAGCCGAGCCACAGATCTTCCAACTGCTCATACTAAGTTTGCATGATATTTCATACGGAGTGTTAGCTTCTTGAAGTTCAAATGTTCAAATTTCTTAAGCATCTTCTCACATAATGAGACCGATCACCTATGAATAACCCCACTATTTCTTCCTAACTTGATACCCATTATGTATCAACCCTCATTTAAGTCTTCTTCATTTTGAAAGTCAGGAACTCAAAATAGGCTTTGACTTCATTTATGCCATTTATGTTTGTTCTGAAAGATTAAACATATCATCTACATAAAGGCATGTAAGATTATACCATAATCTTTTGTAAACTTAGAATAGGCATACACTGCTGTCAACAGGAGTTATGTATAAAACCATTAGACAAAACAAAGTATAATCAAATTTCTCATGCCATTGCTTCGGAGGCTTGTTTTAAACCATACAATGATTTAATTCATAACTTACAAACTTTATGTGTTGGCATAACCCGAAGGATAAACCTTCAAAGTTGTCTCATGTACATTTTCTTCATCTAAATCTCACCATTTAGAAAAGCAGTTTTTACATCCATTTGATGAATATGCAAATCATACATGTGAGAGGCTAAAGCTATCAATATTCTTATAGATGCAATTCTAGCCACAGGAGCATAAGTATCAAAATAATCTACTCCTTCCCTTTGGCTAAATCCTTGTCCAACAAGCCTAGCTTTGAAAACTTTGATTGATTCATTATCCACACTCTTCTTTACCCCAAAACCCACTTACATCCTATAATGAGCCTTGAGCCAGGAGGCAAGTCCGACAAAACCCAAGTCTTATTAGCCATTAAAGACTCCATCTCGTCATCTATTGCTTCTTTCCAAAAAAGCTGAATTTCTAGATGCCATTGCTTCTTGAAATGTCTTTGTCATCACATTCATTCTCAACATTGAACTATTTGGATTTTATTGGTAACAACTTCTCTATTTCCTTCCACAAGAAAGGAAATTGCTTGGGAATTTATAGAAATCAATCCAAATTCTTCTCCCTTCTAACTCTTACACTCCTTCAAGTTCACTAGAAGCATTAGGATTTAACATATCACCTGTTAAGAGAAGCATTAGAACTTGTTTCGTTTGAGGTATTTGCAAGCAGACTCATTAACACGGTTCAGAATCACTCCGAACTTATTCTCAAAGAACTCTACGTCTCGAGATTCCACAATTACATTTGAGTCTAAGTCTAGCAAACTCTATATGCTTTTGAATTTTCTTCGACATATCCTTAAACAAATACACTTTTCGAAAAAAGCTCGACCTAATTTAGTTTTCTTAGGATCCGGGACCTTATAATAGGCTAAGCACTCCCCAAACTTTAAAATAACTAATGTTAGGTATTTTCTTCCTTTCCAAATTTCATATGGTGACAGTTTTTATCTTCTTGGAAGGAATTTTGCTTATGTACATGACATGCGGGGCTTAGTAAAGCTTCACCCCATAAGTTCATAGGTAAGTTTGAGTTAACAATCATGGCATTCACCATATCAACTAGAACTCCATTTTTTCTTTCCTCGCCACTCCATTTTGTTGAGGTCTATAGGGTGCACTAACTTGATGAACAATGCCATTATTTTCACAAAAAAGTTAAGTAAATTCAGAGGGAAATATTCTCCACCCCTATCACTTCTCAAGATTTTCGTGCTTTCTTATCTTTTTGTGTTTCTACCATAGATTTGTAAACTTGAAACATGTCAAAAGCTTGATCTTTTGATTTTATTAAATAGACATAGGTAAATTTAGAACAATCATCAATGAAAGTAATAAAATACCTACATCCACCTCTAGTTAAAACACCATTTAACTCACAAATATCAGAATGTACAAGTTCTAAAATTTCAGATTGTCTATCAACCTTTGGAAAAGGTTTTCTTTTTCATTTTTGCTTGAATTAATAAACTTCACATTTTTCTTTATGCTCATCGCTATGCTATATAGGCCAATTCCGCCTTTGCACATATATATTTCATTGTTTGATAATTAACATGTCCCAAACGATTATGCCAAAGATTAAAAGTTGTACTTTCTATATTAAAACTTAAATCAAAAGATTGCACACAAGAATAATTGGAACTTTCATCTTTATTGATACTTAGTTTGAACATTCCATCTGGGATACATAACCCTTTCCCACAAAGTTGCACCAAACTTTAGACAGATGATCTTATCTGACTCTATTACAACTTTGAGTCCTTTCTTACATAGCACAAAACCAAACCAGCATTCTTCCTAATGGAAGGAAGGCATGCAGATACATTAGTCAACACAACTTTCTTTCCGTAAGCTGAATCGGAGTATCACACTTCCTCTGCTCCAAGAACCTTGCTAGTATGATGTCTCCCAATGTAGACTTCATGGCGACCATCCACCGCCTCGTTCGGTAATCTTTAAGAGTGAGCGATTGTTGCAAACATGGGTGGTAGCACCAGTAGTCATACCACCAATCATCGCTTGTAGTGATTCCAGCCATGTGCAACTCTTCGATCATTCCAACATGATCTCGTTAAAGCATGGCAATGATCTCATTGGTATTTTGCTCAACAACATTAGCAATCGCTTCTTCTCTTCAAAGTTGTTCCTTTTCTCGGGTTTTGATTATGCTCCTTCTTAGGGTTTCGCAGGAACGTTTGAAATGGCCTTTCTTTCCACAATCAGAAGGTCCATTACGCATATACATGTCCTTCTTAACCTTTTATTCAAGAAGCATTGGAGTAAATATTTGCCTTTCTCTTACTCCCTTTAGATTCTTCTCAGTGACATAGTTCACTTTAGAACTAGAAGCATCATTCAAAAACCTTCTCACGATTTCGAGTTTCCTCTCTCAATTGTAAGTGTTTCTGAATCTGCTCTAAAGTGAACTCTCGTAAGTGTGGGAAAAATAACTTCTTCCCTTGTAATTATTCCGTGAAGGTGGCAATTTGGCAATAATTCCTCCAACAATTAATTTTTCCTAACATGGTTATGTCTGTGTCTTTAAACTTAGAAATCAATATCGTAAATTCATGCACTTGATCAAGTATAAGAGCGTGCCATCAACCACATAGAAAATTCAAAGAACTTAAAAGTAACAAACTTATCTCGCCCTTGTTTTTCTCGCATCATATTTGAACTCCTGTGGCCTTCCACATCTCCTTTGCAGATCGAATTGGAGTGTAGATCATACGTACGATCGTAGAGGGAGTCTCGTAATAAACCCTCCGCACAACGTTTCATCTTCGACACGCTTCTTGCGTTCTCGCTATCTTTTCTTCAAAAGTGTCACTCGTCTGGTTGGTTCTCGCCAAAGCCCCCAAATTCGGATCTAGAATATAGAAGATCTTCAAAGCAGTTGAGTAGGAAACGATATCTTCTCCTTCCAACGTAGGAAATTGGTTCCTTCAAAACGATCTAGTTTCACAAGATTATTACCAAACATCTTCATAGTGTTCTCCATAATATTATCCTAAGATTGTTAGAAAAAGAGATCCGTATGATAAGAAATGAATTGTAGAAACTAGATTAGGACGAGATGATTCTCTCGTCCTTAGGATAATATTAGCCCCACTATATCGTCGATGGGATTAACTTGCTAATTACCCCCAGATTCCCTAATCTTAAGAACGAATTTTACAAAGAACTTATTCGTTCTTCATGAACATGAATTGCTTGAAAGAAAAGAAGGTTTTCTTGGTTGAAGATATAAATTGCAAGTGATCTTTTAATCATGTGCCATTCCATATTTAAAGGAATCAAGTACCCTTTCATGAACAATTGTAATCTTTCATGAAACAATGTAATCTTTCATGAAGAATGTGACTTTTCATGAAATCAACGTTTTTTTTAAAAAAACAAAGAAAAGATTAAATGATATTTAAGCTCGTGTTCGTGCACGTGCAAAGTGCTAAGTGTTAGTCTTTGATTAATAATATATTAGCATATTATTAATCCAATTATAAGCACATCCAAGCCCAATGCATGTTTGGCCCAACTAAATGAACTCTTTTCAATTTAATATACCAAGTACAAAAGTACTTATAAACACATCAAGCTTTTCTTATTCTTCCAATGGGACAAACTCCCATACACATCTTCCTAACAAACACAATTGAAGACTATATACAACAATCCCCACTTAGTCTTCAATTTAACAAAAGTGCTTAGATGAAAGTATCTTGCGATTTGAACTTTCACTTAGTTACAGCTTCTTCAAAATCCTAACGAAATTAATGGCGCTTAAAGCGTTTGAGCCAAAATTCCTTATGCTAGAATCGGAAGACCGAACACACAATTATTCTTTTCCATGTTCATATCGAGGTAGCACCATTATGGCCATGTGCTCACCTGGTTTCATAGACATTTACAAAAGTTCGACCTAAAACTCTTGTTAGAAGCGGCACCACTTCTTATGTCTATATAGGTGAAATTCTTCCATTACCTCGAATTTCATTAAGAGTATATTACTCACCCTATAAAACATACACTAGAACAATAGTTACACTAGTGTGACCTAATCACCATCAACAACTTGTTATTACCACATCGAACCTTTTAACCACGGGTATTCATAGAAAAAGGTTGGGTTTCCATTGTTGTCGATTAATTCAAACTGGTCGCAAGCCCATTTCTTGACTTGTTCCATAAATCATTTCTCTTGGAAGTCCTTTAGTAAAAGGATCTTGCCAAATTGTTACAAGACCTTACATAAATCACAGCTTACAATCCCGCTTGGATATTAACCGTCTCACATACGCATGTCTCAAACCGATGTGTCTAGACTTACCATTATAAATCTTATTATAAGCCCTAGACAGAAAGTTGCCTCACTATCACAAAGGCAAAGAAATGGTCGGCATCTGTTGTGGCCACAACTTTATATCCAATAACATATTTCTCACCCACTCGCTTCTTTGCTCTCGTCGCCCCAAAGCTAAAAATTCAGCTTCCATGGTAGAATGTGTGATACATGTCTGCTTTTGAGGCCCAAGAAACAAGACCACCACCGAGCATAAAAATCCAACCACTTGTGGATTTATTATCTCCATCACTAGATATCCAACTAGCATCTCAGATATCCCTCAAGTACAAACTCGGAAAATTTCCATAATGCAAAGCATAACTTTTGGTTCTTTTCAAATAACCAAAAATTCTTCCAATTGCTCGCCAATGTTCTCACTCCGGATTACTAGTAAATCTAGAAAGTTTGCAAACCGCAAATGCAATATCGTGCCTAGTACAATGTGTAGCATACATCAAGCTACCTATTGCACTAGCATACTCTAGCCGAGCCACACGATCTTCCACTGTTCATACTAAGTTTGCATGATATTTCATATGGAGTGTTAGCTTCCTCAAGTTCAAATGTTCAAATTTCTTAAGCATCTTCTCAACATAATGAGACCGACTCAAGGAATAACCCCCACTATTTCTTCTAACTTTGATACCCAATATGGTATCAACCTCATTTAAGTCCTTCATTTTGAAACAGAACTCAAATAGGCTTTGACTTCATTTATGCCATTTATGTTTGTTCCAAAGATTAACATATCATCTACATAAAGGCACAAGATTACACCATAATCTTTTGTAAACTTAGAATATATACACCTGCTCAAGCCAGAAAGTTATGTATAAAACCATTAGACAAAACAAGATAATCAAATTTCTCATGCCATTGCTTCTGAGCTTGTTTTAAACCATACAATGATTTAACTAACTTACAAACTTTATGTTCATAACCCTAAGGATAAAACCTTCAAAGTTGTCTCATGTACACCTCTTCATCTAAATCACCATTTAGAAAAGCAGTTTTTACATCCATTTGATGAATATGCAAATCATACAGAGAGGCTAAAGCTATCAATATTCTTATAGATGCAATTCTAGCCACAGTGAGCATAAGTATCAAAATAATCTACTCCTTCCCTTTGGCTAAATCCTTGTCCAACAAGCCTAGCTTTGAAAACTTTGATTGATTCATTATCCACACTCTTCTTTACCCCGAAAACCCACTTACATCCTATAGCCTTTGAGCCAGAGAGGCAAGTCCGACAAAACCCAAGTCTTATTAGCCATTAAAGACTCCATCTCGTCATCTATTGCTTCTTTCCAAAAAGTCTGAATTTCTAGATGCCATTGCTTCTTGAAATGTCTTTGTCATCACATTCATTCTCAACATTGAGAACGATTTGGATTTTATTGGTAACAACTTCTCTATTTCCTTCCACAAGAAAGGAAATTGCTTGGGAATTTATGAAATCAATCCAAATTCTTCTCCTTTCTAACTCTTACACTCCTTCTAAGTTCACTAGAAGCATTAGGATTTAACATATCACCGTTAAGAGAAGCATTAGAACTTGTTTCGTTTGAGGTATTTGCAAGGACTCATTAACACGGGTTGGAATCACTCCTAACTTATTCTCAAAGAACTCTACGTCTCGAGATTCCACAATTACATTTGAGTCTAAGTCTAGCAGCCTATATGCTTTTGAATTTTCGCATATCCTACAAATACACTTTTCAAAGCTCTTGGACCTAATTTAGTTTTCTTAGGATCCGGGACCTTATAATAGGCTAAGCACCCCAAACTTTAAAATAACTAATGTTAGGTTTTCTTCCTTTCCAAATTTCATATGGTGACAGCTTTTATCTTCTTGGAAGGAATTTTATTATGTACATGACATGCGCTTAGTAAAGCTTCACCCCATAAGTTCATAGGTAAGTTTGAGTTAATAATCATGGCATTCACCATATCAACTAGAACTCCATTTTTTCTTTCTCGCCACTCCATTTTGTCGAGGTCTATAGGGTGCACTAACTTGATGAACAATGCCATTATTTTCACAAAAAGAAGTAAATTCAGTAGGGAAATATTCTCCACCCCTATCACTTCTCAAGATTTTCAGTTTCTTATCTTTTTGTGTTTCTACCATAGATTTGTAAACTTGAAACATGTCAAAAGCTTGATCTTTTGATTTTATTAAATAGACATAGGTAAATTTAGAACAATCATCAATGAAAGTAATAAAATACCTACATCCACCTCTAGTTAAAACACCATTTAACTCACAAATATCAGAATGTACAAGTTCTAAAATTTCAGATTGTCTATCAACCTTTGGAAAAGGTTTTCTTTTCATTTTTGCTTGAACACAAACTTCACATTTTTCTTTATGCTCATTGCTATAAGAAATAATTCCGCCTTTGCACATATATTTCATTGTTTGATAATTAACATGTCCCAAACGATTATGCCAAAGATTAAAAGTTGTACTTTCTATATTAAAACTTAAATCAAAAGATTGCACACAAGAATAATTGGAACTTTCATCTTTATTGATACTTAGTTTGAACATTCCATCTGGATACATAACCCTTTCCCACAAAGGCACCAGCCTTAGACAGATGATCTTATCTGACTCTATTACAACTTTGAGTCCTTTCTTACATAGCACAAAACCGTAAACCGATTCTTCCTAATGGAAGGAACATGCAAGACATTAGTCAACACAACTTTCTTTCCGTAATGAACCTGAGTATCACACTTCCTGCTCCAAGAACCTTGCTAGTATGATGGTCTCCCAAAGTAATTTCATGACCATCCACCGCCTCGTTGTAATCTTTGAAGAGTGAGCGATTGTTGCAAACATGGGTGGTAGCACCGTAGTCATACCACCAATCATCGCTTGTAGTGATTCCACCATGTGCAACTCTTTGGATCATTCCAATATGCATCTCGTAAAGCATGGCAATGATCTCATTGGTATTTTGCTCAACAACATTAGCAATCGCCTTCTCTTCTGTTCCTTTTCTCGGTTTTGATTATGCTCCTTCTTAGGTTTCGCAGTAAACGTTTGAAATGGCCTTTCTTTCCACAATTGTAACAAACGATTTCGTACATGTCCTTCTTAACCTTTTTATTCAAGTTAGAAGCATTGGAGTAAATATTTGCCTTTCTCTTACCCTTTAGATTCTTCTCGAGTGACATAGTTCACTTTAGAACTAGAAGCATCATTCAAAACCTTCTCACGATTTCGAGTTTCCTCTTCAATTCGTAAGTGTTTCGAATCTGTTCTAAAGTGAACTCCTCGTAAGTGTGCAACAACTTCTTCCCGTAATTATTCCAGAAGGTGGCAATTTGGCAATAATTCCTCCAACAATTAATTTTTCCGTATGGTTATGTCCAGTGTCTTTAAACTTAGAAATCAATATCGTAAATTCATGCACTTGATCAAGTATAGAGGTGCCATCAACCATAGAAAATTCAAAGAACTTAAAAGTAACAAACTTATCTCGCCCCTTGTTTTTCTCGCATCATATTTGAACCTGTGGCCTTCCACATCTCCTTTGCGATCGAATTGGAGTGTAGAGATCATACGTACGATCGTAGAGGGAGTTCGTAATAAACCCTCTCGCACAACGTTTCATCTTCGACACGCTTCTTGCGTTCTCGCTATCTTTTCTTCAAAGGTCATCGTCCGCCGGGTTCGCCAAAGCCCCCAAATTCGGATCTAGAATATAGAAGATCTTCAAAGCAAAGTTGAGTAGGAACGACATCTTCTCCTTCCAACGTAGGAAATTGGTTCCATCAAAACGATCTAGTTTCACAAGATCATTACCAAACATCTTCATAGTGTTCTCCATAATATTATCCTAAGATTGTTAGAAAAAGAGATCTCAGTATGATAAGAAATGAATTGTAGAAACTAGATTAGGACGAGATGATTCTCTCGTCCTTAGGATAATATTAGCCCCCACTATATTGCTGATGGGATTAACTTGCTAATTACCCCCAGGATTCCCTAATCTTAAGAACGAATTTTACAAAGAACTTATTCGTTCTTCATGAACATGAATTGCTTGAAAGAAAGAAGGTTTTCTTGGTTGGAAGATATAAATTGCAAGTGATCTTTTAATCATGTGCCATTCCATATTTAAAGGAATCAAGTACCCTTTCATGAACAATTGTAATCTTTCATGAAACAATGTAATCTTTCATGAAGAATTGTGACTTTTCATGAAATCAACGTTTTTTTTTAAAAAAAAACAGCAAAAGATTAAATGATATTTAAGCTCGTGTTCGTGCACGTGCAAAGTGCTAAGTGCTAGTCTTTGATTAATAATATATTAGCATATTATTAATCCAATTATAAGCACATCCAAGCCCAATGCATGTTTGGCCCAACTAAATGAACTCTTTTCAATTTAATATACCAAGTACAAAAGTACTTATAAACACATCAAGCTTTTCTTATTCTTCCAATGTGGGACAAACTCCCATACACATCTTCCTAACAAACACAATTGAAGACTATATACAACAATCCCCCACTTAGTCTTCAATTTAACAAAAGTGCTTAGATGAAAGTATCTTGCGATTTGAACTTTCACTTAGTTACGCTTCTTCAAAATCCTAACGAAATTAATGGCGGCTTAAAGCGTTTGAGCCAAAATTCCTTATGCTAGAATCGGAAGACCGAACACACAATTATTCTTTTCCATGTTCATATCGAGGTAGCACCATTATGGCCATGTGCTCTACCCGGTTTCATAGACATTTACAAAAGTTCGACCCAAAACTCTTGTTAGAAGCGGCACCACTTCTTATGTCTATATAGGTGAAATTCTTCCATTACCCGAATTTCATTAAGAGTATATTACTCACCCTATAAAACATACACTAGAACAATAGTTACACTAGTGTGACCTAATCACCATCAACAACTTGTTATTACCACATTGAACCTTTTAACCATGGGTATTCATAGAAAAAGGTTGGGTTTCCATTGTTGCCGATTAATTCAAACCGGTCGCAAGCCCATTTCTTGACTTGTTCCATAAATCATTTCTCTTGGAAGTCCTTTAGTAAAAGGATCTCGCCAAATTGTTACAAGACCTTACATAAATCAAGCTTACAATCCCGTCGGATATTAACCGTCTCACATACGCATGTCTCAAACTCGATGTGTCTAGACTTACCATTATAAATCTTATTATAAGCCCTAGACAGTAGTTGCCTCACTATCACAAAGGCAAAGAAATGGTCGGCATCGGTTGTGGCCACAACTTTATATCCAATAACATATTTCTCACCCACTCGCTTCTTTGCTCGTCGCCCCCAAAGCTAAAAATTCAGCTTCCATGGTAGAATGTGTGATACATGTCTGCGTTTTTTGAGGCCCAAGAAACAAGACCACCACCGAGCATAAAAATCCAACCACTTGTGGATTTATTATCTCCATCACTAGATATCCAACTAGCATCTCAGATATCCCTCAAGTACAAACTCGGAAAATTTCCATAATGCAAAGCATAACTTTTGGTTCTTTTCAAATAACCAAAAATTCTTCCAATTGCTCGCCAATGTTTCGTACTCCTGATTACTAGTAAATCTAGAAAGTTTGCAAACCGCAAATGCAATATCGTGCCTAGTACAATGTGTAGCATACATCAAGCTACCTATTGCACTAGCATACTCTAGCCGAGCCACGCATCTTCCACTGTTCATACTAAGTTTGCATGATATTTCATATGGAGTGTTAGCTTCCTGAAGTTCAAATGTTCAAATTTCTTAAGCATCTTCTCAACATAATGAGACCGACTCAAGGAATAACCCCCACTATTTCTTCTAACTTTGATACCCAATATGGTATCAACCTCATTTAAGTCCTTCATTTTGAAACAGAAACTCAAATAGGCTTTGACTTCATTTATGCCATTTATGTTTGTTCCAAAGATTAACATATCATCTACATAAAGGCACAAGATTACACCATAATCTTTTGTAAACTTAGAATATATACACCTGTCAGCAGAGTTATGTATAAAACCATTAGACAAAACAACATAATCAAATTTCTCATGCCATTGCTTCGGAGCTTGTTTTAAACCATACAATGATTTAACTAACTTACAAACTTTATGTTCATAACCCGAAGGATAAAACCTTCAGTTGTCTCATGTACACCTCTTCATCTAAATCACCATTTAGAAAAGCAGCTTTTTACATCCATTTGATGAATATGCAAATCATACAGAGAGGCTAAAGCTATCAATATTCTTATAGATGCAATTCTAGCCACAGTGAGCATAAGTATCAAAATAATCTACTCCTTCCCTTTGGCTAAATCCTTGTCCAACAAGCCTAGCTTTGAAAACTTTGATTGATTCATTATCCACACTCTTCTTTACCCTGAAAACCCACTTACATCCTATAGCCTTTGAGCCAGGAGGCAAGTCTGACAAAACCCAAGTCTTATTAGCCATTAAAGACTCCATCTCGTCATCTATTGCTTCTTTCCAAAAAGCTGAATTTCTAGATGCCATTGCTTCTTGAAATGTCTTTGTCATCACATTCATTCTCAACATTGAGAACGATTTGGATTTTATTGGTAACAACTTCTCTATTTCCTTCCACAAGAAAGGAAATTGCTTGGGAATTTATGAAATCAATCCAAATTCTTCTCCTTTCTAACTCTTACACTCCTTCTAAGTTCACTAGAAGCATTAGGATTTAACATATCACCGTTAAGAGAAGCATTAGAACTTGTTTCGTTTGAGGTATTTGCAAGGACTCATTAACACGGTTGGAATCACTCCGAACTTATTCTCAAAGAACTCTACGTCTCGAGATTCCACAATTACATTTGAGTCTAAGTCTAGCACCTATATGCTTTTGAATTTTCTCGCATATCCTACAAATACACTTTTCAAAGCTCTTGGACCTAATTTAGTTTTCTTAGGATCCGGGACCTTATAATAGGCTAAGCACCCCCAAACTTTAAAATAACTAATGTTAGGTTTTCTTCCTTTCCAAATTTCATATGGTGACAGCTTTATCTTCTTGGAAGGAATTTTATTATGTACATGACATGCGCTTAGTAAAGCTTCACCCCATAAGTTCATAGGTAAGTTTGAGTTAATAATCATGGCATTCACCATATCAACTAGAACTCCATTTTTTCTTTCTCGCCACTCCATTTTGTTGAGGTCTATAGGGTGCACTAACTTGATGAACAATGCCATTATTTTCACAAAAAGAAGTAAATTCAAGTAGGGAAATATTCTCCACCCCTATCACTTCTCAAGATTTTCAGCTTTCTTATCTTTTTGTGTTTCTACCATAGATTTGTAAACTTGAAACATGTCAAAAGCTTGATCTTTTGATTTTATTAAATAGACATAGGTAAATTTAGAACAATCATCAATGAAAGTAATAAAATACCTACATCCACCTCTAGTTAAAACACCATTTAACTCACAAATATCGAATGTACAAGTTCTAAAATTTCGATTGTCTATCAACCTTTGGAAAAGGTTTTCTTTTCATTTTTGCTTGAACACAAACTTCACATTTTTCTTTATGCTCATTGCTATAAGAAATAATTCCGCCTTTGCACATATATTTCATTGTTTGATAATTAACATGTCCCAAACGATTATGCCAAAGATTAAAAGTTGTACTTTCTATATTAAAACTTAAATCAAAAGATTGCACACAAGAATAATTGGAACTTTCATCTTTATTGATACTTAGTTTGAACATTCCATCGGATACATAACCCTTTCCCACAAAGGCACCAGCCTTAGACAGGATGATCTTATCGGACTCTATTACAACTTTGAGTCCTTTCTTACATAGCACAAAACCGTAAACCGATTCTTCCTAATGGAAGGAACATGCAAGACATTAGTCAACACAACTTTCTTTCCGTAAGTGAACCGGAGTATCACACTTCCTCGTTCCAAGAACCTTGCTAGTATGATGGTCTCCCAAAGTAATTTCATGACCATCCACCGCCTCGTTGTAATCTTTGAAGAGTGAGCGATTGTTGCAAACATGGGTGGTAGCACCGCAGTCATACCACCAATCATCGCTTGTAGTGATTCCACCATGTGCAACTCTTGGATCATTCCAATATGCATCTCGTAAAGCATGGCAATGATCTCATTGGTATTTTGCTCAACAACATTAGCAATCGCCTTCTCTTCGTTGTTCCTTTTCGGTTTTGATTATGCTCCTTCTTAGGTTTCTCAGTAAACGTTTGAAATGGCCTTTCTTTCCACAATTGTAACAAACGATTTCGTACATGTCCTTCTTAACCTTTTTATTCGGTTAGAAGCATTGGAGTAAATATTTGCCTTTCTCTTACCCTTTAGATTCTTCTCGAGTGACATAGTTCACTTTAGAACTAGAAGCATCATTCAAAACCTTCTCACGATTTCGAGTTTCCTCTTCAATTCGTAAGTGTTTCGAATCTGTTCTAAAGTGAACTCCTCGTAAGTGTGTAACAACTTCTTCCCGTAATTATTCCAGAAGGTGGCAATTTGGCAATAATTCCTCCAACAATTAATTTTTCCGGTATGGTTATGTCCAGTGTCTTTAAACTTAGAAATCAATATCGTAAATTCATGCACTTGATCAAGTATAGAGGTGCCATCAACCATAGAAAATTCAAAGAACTTAAAAGTAACAAACTTATCTCGCCCCTTGTTTTTCTCGCATCATATTTGAACTCCTGTGGCCTTCCACATCTCCTTTTGCATCGAATTGGAGTGTAGAGATCATACGTACGATCGTAGAGGGAGTTCGTAATAAACCCTCTCGCACAACGTTTCATCTTCGACACGCTTCTTGCGTTCGCTATCTTTTCTTCGTTGTCATCGTCCGCCGGTTCCGCCAAAGCCCCCAAATTCGGATCTAGAATATAGAAGATCTTCAAAGCAAAGTGAGTAGGAACGACATCTTCTCCTTCCAACGTAGGAAATTGGTTCCTTCAAAACGATCTAGTTTCACAAAGATCATTACCAAACATCTTCATAGTGTTCTCCATAATATTATCCTAAGATTGTTAGAAAAAGAGATCCGTATGATAAGAAATGAATTGTAGAAACTAGATTAGGACGAGATGATTCTCTCGTCCTTAGGATAATATTAGCCCCCACTATATTGTCGATGGGATTAACTTGCTAATTACCCCCAGGATTCCCTAATCTTAAGAACGAATTTTACAAAGAACTTATTCGTTCTTCATGAACATGAATTGCTTGAAAGAAAGAAGGTTTTCTTGGTTGGAAGATATAAATTGCAAGTGATCTTTTAATCATGTGCCATTCCATATTTAAAGGAATCAAGTACCCTTTCATGAACAATTGTAATCTTTCATGAAACAATGTAATCTTTCATGAAGAATTGTGACTTTTCATGAAATCAACGTTTTTTTTTAAAAAAAAACAAAGAAAAGATTAAATGATATTTAAGCTCGTGTTCGTGCACGTGCAAAGTGCTAAGTGTTAGTCTTTGATTAATAATATATTAGCATATTATTAATCCAATTATAAGCACATCCAAGCCCAATGCATGTTTGGCCCAACTAAATGAACTCTTTTCAATTTAATATACCAAGTACAAAAGTACTTATAAACACATCAAGCTTTTCTTATTCTTCCAATGTGGGACAAACTCCCATACACATCTTCCTAACAAACACAATTGAAGACTATATACAACAATCCCCCACTTAGTCTTCAATTTAACAAAAGTGCTTAGATGAAAGTATCTTGCGATTTGAACTTTCACTTAGTTACGCTTCTTCAAAATCCTAACGAAATTAATGGCGGCTTAAAGCGTTTGAGCCAAAATTCCTTATGCTAGAATCGGAAGACCGAACACACAATTATTCTTTTCCATGTTCATATCGAGGTAGCACCATTATGGCCATGTGCTCTACCCGGTTTCATAGACATTTACAAAAGTTCGACCCAAAACTCTTGTTAGAAGCGGCACCACTTCTTATGTCTATATAGGTGAAATTCTTCCATTACCCGAATTTCATTAAGAGTATATTACTCACCCTATAAAACATACACTAGAACAATAGTTACACTAGTGTGACCTAATCACCATCAACAACTTGTTATTACCACATTGAACCTTTTAACCATGGGTATTCATAGAAAAAGGTTGGGTTTCCATTGTTGCCGATTAATTCAAACCGGTCGCAAGCCCATTTCTTGACTTGTTCCATAAATCATTTCTCTTGGAAGTCCTTTAGTAAAAGGATCTCGCCAAATTGTTACAAGACCTTACATAAATCACAAGCTACAATCCCGTCGGATATTAACTGTCTCACATACGCATGTCTCAAATCGATGTGTCTAGACTTACCATTATAAATCTTATTATAAGCCCTAGACAGTAGTTGCCTCACTATCACAAAGGCAAAGAAATGGTCGGCATCGGTTGTGGCCACAACTTTATATCCAATAACATATTTCTCACCACTCGCTTCTTTGCTCGTCGCCCCCAAAGCTAAAAATTCAGCTTCCATGGTAGAATGTGTGATACATGTCCGTTTCTTTGAGGCCCAAGAAACAAGACCACCACCGAGCATAAAAATCCAACCACTTGTGGATTTATTATCTCCATCACTAGATATCCAACTAGCATCCGTATATCCCTCAAGTACCGGAAAATTTCCATAATGCAAAGCATAACTTTTGGTTCTTTTCAAATAACCAAAAATTCTTCCAATTGCTCGCCAATGTTCTCGTACCCGGATTACTAGTAAATCTAGAAAGTTTGCAAACCGCAAATGCAATATCGTGCCTAGTACAATGTGTAGCATACATCAAGCTACCTATTGCACTAGCATACTCTAGCCGAGCCACGATCTTCCACTCGTTCATACTAAGTTTGCATGATATTTCATATGGAGTGTTAGCTTCCTTGAAGTTCAAATGTTCAAATTTCTTAAGCATCTTCTCAACATAATGAGACCGACTCAAGGAATAACCCCCACTATTTCTTCTAACTTTGATACCCAATATGGTATCAACCTCATTTAAGTCCTTCATTTTGAAACAGAACTCAAATAGGCTTTGACTTCATTTATGCCATTTATGTTTGTTCCAAAGATTAACATATCATCTACATAAAGGCACAAGATTACACCATAATCTTTTGTAAACTTAGAATATATACACCGTCACAACAGAGTTATGTATAAAACCATTAGACAAAACAAGATAATCAAATTTCTCATGCCATTGCTTCTGAGCTTGTTTTAAACCATACAATGATTTAACTAACTTACAAACTTTATGTTCATAACCCGAAGGATAAAACCTTCAAAGTTGTCTCATGTACACCTCTTCATCTAAATCACCATTTAGAAAAGCAGCTTTTTACATCCATTTGATGAATATGCAAATCATACAGAGAGGCTAAAGCTATCAATATTCTTATAGATGCAATTCTAGCCACAGAGCATAAGTATCAAAATAATCTACTCCTTCCCTTTGGCTAAATCCTTGTCCAACAAGCCTAGCTTTGAAAACTTTGATTGATTCATTATCCACACTCTTCTTTACCCCGAAAACCCACTTACATCCTATAGCCTTTGAGCCAGAGGCAAGTCCGACAAAACCCAAGTCTTATTAGCCATTAAAGACTCCATCTCGTCATCTATTGCTTCTTTCCAAAAAGCTGAATTTCTAGATGCCATTGCTTCTTGAAATGTCTTTGGGTCATCACATTCATTCTCAACATTGAGAACGATTTGGATTTTATTGGTAACAACTTCTCTATTTCCTTCCACAAGAAAGGAAATTGCTTGGGAATTTATGAAATCGAATCCAAATTCTTCTCCTTTCTAACTCTTACACTCCTTCTAAGTTCACTAGAAGCATTAGGATTTAACATATCACCGTTAAGAGAAGCATTAGAACTTGTTTCTGTTTGAGGTATTTGCAAGGACTCATTAACACGGTTGGAATCACTCCGAACTTATTCTCAAAGAACTCTACGTCTCGAGATTCCACAATTACATTTGAGTCTAAGTCTAGCACCCTATATGCTTTTGAATTTTCTCGCATATCCTACAAATACACTTTTCAAAGCTCTTGGACCTAATTTAGTTTTCTTAGGATCCGGGACCTTATAATAGGCTAAGCACCCCCAAACTTTAAAATAACTAATGTTAGGTTTTCTTCCTTTCCAAATTTCATATGGTGACAGCTTTTATCTTCTTGGAAGGAATTTTATTATGTACATGACATGCAGCTTAGTAAAGCTTCACCCCATAAGTTCATAGGTAAGTTTGAGTTAATAATCATGGCATTCACCATATCAACTAGAACTCCATTTTTTCTTTCTCGCCACTCCATTTTGTTGAGGTCTATAGGGTGCACTAACTTGATGAACAATGCCATTATTTTCACAAAAAGAAGTAAATTCAAAGTAGGGAAATATTCTCCACCCCTATCACTTCTCAAGATTTTCGCTTTCTTATCTTTTTGTGTTTCTACCATAGATTTGTAAACTTGAAACATGTCAAAAGCTTGATCTTTTGATTTTATTAAATAGACATAGGTAAATTTAGAACAATCATCAATGAAAGTAATAAAATACCTACATCCACCTCTAGTTAAAACACCATTTAACTCACAAATATCGTAATGTACAAGTTCTAAAATTTCGTATTGTCTATCAACCTTTGGAAAAGGTTTTCTTTTCATTTTTGCTTGAACACAAACTTCACATTTTTCTTTATGCTCATTGCTATAAGAAATAATTCCGCCTTTGCACATATATTTCATTGTTTGATAATTAACATGTCCCAAACGATTATGCCAAAGATTAAAAGTTGTACTTTCTATATTAAAACTTAAATCAAAAGATTGCACACAAGAATAATTGGAACTTTCATCTTTATTGATACTTAGTTTGAACATTCCATCGGATACATAACCCTTTCCCACAAAGGCACCAGCCTTTAGACAGATGATCTTATCGGACTCTATTACAACTTTGAGTCCTTTCTTACATAGCACAAAACCGTAAACCGCATTCTTCCTAATGGAAGGAACATGCAAGCAGTACATTAGTCAACACAACTTTCTTTCCGTAATGAACCGGAGTATCACACTTCCCGTTCCAAGAACCTTGCTAGTATGATGGTCTCCCAAATGTAATTTCATGACCATCCACCGCCTCGTTGTAATCTTTGAAGAGTGAGCGATTGTTGCAAACATGGGTGGTAGCACCGTAGTCATACCACCAATCATCGCTTGTAGTGATTCCACCATGTGCAACTCTTGGATCATTCCAATATGCATCTCGTAAAGCATGGCAATGATCTCATTGGTATTTTGCTCAACAACATTAGCAATCGCCTCTCTTCGTTGTTCCTTTTCCGGTTTTGATTATGCTCCTTCTTAGGTTTTCGTAAACGTTTGAAATGGCCTTTCTTTCCACAATTGTAACAAACGATTTCGTACATGTCCTTCTTAACCTTTTTATTCGGGTTAGAAGCATTGGAGTAAATATTTGCCTTTCTCTTACCCTTTAGATTCTTCTCGAGTGACATAGTTCACTTTAGAACTAGAAGCATCATTCAAAACCTTCTCACGATTTCGAGTTTCCTCTTCAATTCGTAAGTGTTTCGAATCTGTTCTAAAGTGAACTCCTCGTAAGTGTGCAACAACTTCTTCCCCGTAATTATTCCAGAAGGTGGCAATTTGGCAATAATTCCTCCAACAATTAATTTTTCCGTATGGTTATGTCCAGTGTCTTTAAACTTAGAAATCAATATCGTAAATTCATGCACTTGATCAAGTATAGAGGTGCCATCAACCATAGAAAATTCAAAGAACTTAAAAGTAACAAACTTATCTCGCCCCTTGTTTTTCTCGCATCATATTTGAACTCTGTGGCCTTCCACATCTCCTTTGCAGATCGAATTGGAGTGTAGAGATCATACGTACGATCGCAGAGGGAGTTCGTAATAAACCCTCTCGCACAACGTTTCATCTTCGACACGCTTCTTGCGTTCGCTATCTTTTCTTCGTTGTCATCGTCCGCCGGTTCGCCAAAGCCCCCAAATTCGGATCTAGAATATAGAAGATCTTCAAAGCAAAGTTGAGTAGGAACGACATCTTCTCCTTCCAACGTAGGAAATTGGTTCCTTCAAACGATCTAGTTTCACAAAGATCATTACCAAACATCTTCATAGTGTTCTCCATAATATTATCCTAAGATTGTTAGAAAAAGAGATCCGTATGATAAGAAATGAATTGTAGAAACTAGATTAGGACGAGATGATTCTCTCGTCCTTAGGATAATATTAGCCCCCACTATATTGCCGATGGGATTAACTTGCTAATTACCCCCAGGATTCCCTAATCTTAAGAACGAATTTTACAAAGAACTTATTCGTTCTTCATGAACATGAATTGCTTGAAAGAAAGAAGGTTTTCTTGGTTGGAAGATATAAATTGCAAGTGATCTTTTAATCATGTGCCATTCCATATTTAAAGGAATCAAGTACCCTTTCATGAACAATTGTAATCTTTCATGAAACAATGTAATCTTTCATGAAGAATTGTGACTTTTCATGAAATCAACGTTTTTTTTTAAAAAAAAAAACAAGCAAAAGATTAAATGATATTTAAGCTCGTGTTCGTGCACGTGCAAAGTGCTAAGTGTTAGTCTTTGATTAATAATATATTAGCATATTATTAATCCAATTATAAGCACATCCAAGCCCAATGCATGTTTGGCCCAACTAAATGAACTCTTTTCAATTTAATATACCAAGTACAAAAGTACTTATAAACACATCAAGCTTTTCTTATTCTTCCAATGTGGGACAAACTCCCATACACATCTTCCTAACAAACACAATTGAAGACTATATACAACAATCCCCCACTTAGTCTTCAATTTAACAAAAGTGCTTAGATGAAAGTATCTTGCGATTTGAACTTTCACTTAGTTACAGCTTCTTCAAAATCCTAACGAAATTAATGGCGGCTTAAAGCGTTTGAGCCAAAATTCCTTATGCTAGAATCGGAAGACCGAACACACAATTATTCTTTTCCATGTTCATATCGAGGTAGCACCATTATGGCCATGTGCTCTACCCGGTTTCATAGACATTTACAAAAGTTCGACCCAAAACTCTTGTTAGAAGCGGCACCACTTCTTATGTCTATATAGGTGAAATTCTTCCATTACCCGAATTTCATTAAGAGTATATTACTCACCCTATAAAACATACACTAGAACAATAGTTACACTAGTGTGACCTAATCACCATCAACAACTTGTTATTACCACATTGAACCTTTTAACCATGGGTATTCATAGAAAAAGGTTGGGTTTCCATTGTTGTCGATTAATTCAAACCGGTCGCAAGCCCATTTCTTGACTTGTTCCATAAATCATTTCTCTTGGAAGTCCTTTAGTAAAAGGATCTCGCCAAATTGTTACAAGACCTTACATAAATCACAAGCTTACAATCCCGTCGGATATTAACTGTCTCACATACGCATGTCTCAAACTCGATGTGTCTAGACTTACCATTATAAATCTTATTATAAGCCCTAGACAGAGTTGCCTCACTATCACAAAGGCAAAGAAATGGTCGGCATCGGTTGTGGCCACAACTTTATATCCAATAACATATTTCTCACCCACTCGCTTCTTTGCTCGTCGCCCCCAAAGCTAAAAATTCAGCTTCCATGGTAGAATGTGTGATACATGTCTGTTTCTTTGAGGCCCAAGAAACAAGACCACCACCGAGCATAAAAATCCAACCACTTGTGGATTTATTATCTCCATCACTAGATATCCAACTAGCATCTCGTATATCCCTCAAGTACAACTGGAAAATTTCCATAATGCAAAGCATAACTTTTGGTTCTTTTCAAATAACCAAAAATTCTTCCAATTGCTCGCCAATGTTCTCGTATCCGATTACTAGTAAATCTAGAAAGTTTGCAAACCGCAAATGCAATATCGTGCCTAGTACAATGTGTAGCATACATCAAGCTACCTATTGCACTAGCATACTCTAGCCGAGCCACGATCTTCCACTCGTTCATACTAAGTTTGCATGATATTTCATATGGAGTGTTAGCTTCCTTGAAGTTCAAATGTTCAAATTTCTTAAGCATCTTCTCAACATAATGAGACCGACTCAAGGAATAACCCCCACTATTTCTTCTAGCTTTGATACCCAATATGGTATCAACCTCATTTAAGTCCTTCATTTTGAAACAGAACTCAAATAGGCTTTGACTTCATTTATGCCATTTATGTTTGTTCCAAAGATTCACATATCATCTACATAAAGGCACAAGATTACACCATAATCTTTTGTAAACTTAGAATATATACACCGTCACAGAGTTATGTATAAAACCATTAGACAAAACAAGATAATCAAATTTCTCATGCCATTGCTTCTGAGCTTGTTTTAAACCATACAATGATTTAACTAACTTACAAACTTTATGTTCATAACCCGAAGGATAAAACCTTCAAAGTTGTCTCATGTACACCTCTTCATCTAAATCACCATTTAGAAAAGCAGTTTTTACATCCATTTGATGAATATGCAAATCATACAGAGAGGCTAAAGCTATCAATATTCTTATAGATGCAATTCTAGCCACAGGAGCATAAGTATCAAAATAATCTACTCCTTCCCTTTGGCTAAATCCTTGTCCAACAAGCCTAGCTTTGAAAACTTTGATTGATTCATTATCCACACTCTTCTTTACCCTGAAAACCCACTTACATCCTATAGCCTTTGAGCCAGGAGGCAAGTCTGACAAAACCCAAGTCTTATTAGCCATTAAAGACTCCATCTCGTCATCTATTGCTTCTTTCCAAAAGCTGAATTTCTAGATGCCATTGCTTCTTGAAATGTCTTTGGGTCATCACATTCATTCTCAACATTGAGAACGATTTGGATTTTATTGGTAACAACTTCTCTATTTCCTTCCACAAGAAAGGAAATTGCTTGGGAATTTATGAAATCTGAATCCAAATTCTTCTCCTTTCTAACTCTTACACTCCTTCTAAGTTCACTAGAAGCATTAGGATTTAACATATCACTGTTAAGAGAAGCATTAGAACTTGTTTCTGTTTGAGGTATTTGCAAGGACTCATTAACACGGTTGGAATCACTCCGGAACTTATTCTCAAAGAACTCTACGTCTCGAGATTCCACAATTACATTTGAGTCTAAGTCTAGCAGCCTATATGCTTTTGAATTTTCGCATATCCTACAAATACACTTTTCAAAGCTCTTGGACCTAATTTAGTTTTCTTAGGATCCGGGACCTTATAATAGGCTAAGCACCCCCAAACTTTAAAATAACTAATGTTAGGTTTTCTTCCTTTCCAAATTTCATATGGTGACAGCTTTATCTTCTTGGAAGGAATTTTATTATGTACATGACATGCGCTTAGTAAAGCTTCACCCCATAAGTTCATAGGTAAGTTTGAGTTAATAATCATGGCATTCACCATATCAACTAGAACTCCATTTTTTCTTTCTCGCCACTCCATTTTGTTGAGGTCTATAGGGTGCACTAACTTGATGAACAATGCCATTATTTTCACAAAAAGAAGTAAATTCAAAGTAGGGAAATATTCTCCACCCCTATCACTTCTCAAGATTTTCAGCTTTCTTATCTTTTTGTGTTTCTACCATAGATTTGTAAACTTGAAACATGTCAAAAGCTTGATCTTTTGATTTTATTAAATAGACATAGGTAAATTTAGAACAATCATCAATGAAAGTAATAAAATACCTACATCCACCTCTAGTTAAAACACCATTTAACTCACAAATATCGAATGTACAAGTTCTAAAATTTCGATTGTCTATCAACCTTTGGAAAAGGTTTTCTTTTCATTTTTGCTTGAACACAAACTTCACATTTTTCTTTATGCTCATTGCTATAAGAAATAATTCCGCCTTTGCACATATATTTCATTGTTTGATAATTAACATGTCCCAAACGATTATGCCAAAGATTAAAAGTTGTACTTTCTATATTAAAACTTAAATCAAAAGATTGCACACAAGAATAATTGGAACTTTCATCTTTATTGATACTTAGTTTGAACATTCCATCGGATACATAACCCTTTCCCACAAAGGCACCACCTTAGACAGATGATCTTATCGGACTCTATTACAACTTTGAGTCCTTTCTTACATAGCACAAAACCGTAAACCGATTCTTCCTAATGGAAGGAACATGCAAGACATTAGTCAACACAACTTTCTTTCCGTAAGTGAACCGGAGTATCACACTTCCTGTTCCAAGAACCTTGCTAGTATGATGGTCTCCCAACAGAATTTCATGACCATCCACCGCCTCGTTGTAATCTTTGAAGAGTGAGCGATTGTTGCAAACATGGGTGGTAGCACCGCAGTCATACCACCAATCATCGCTTGTAGTGATTCCACCATGTGCAACTCTTGGATCATTCCAATATGCATCTCGTAAAGCATGGCAATGATCTCATTGGTATTTTGCTCAACAACATTAGCAATCGCCTTCTCTTCGTTGTTCCTTTTCTCGGTTTTGATTATGCTCCTTCTTAGGGTTTCGCAGTAAACGTTTGAAATGGCCTTTCTTTCCACAATTGTAACAAACGATTTCGTACATGTCCTTCTTAACCTTTTTATTCGGGTTAGAAGCATTGGAGTAAATATTTGCCTTTCTCTTACCCTTTAGATTCTTCTCGAGTGACATAGTTCACTTTAGAACTAGAAGCATCATTCAAAACCTTCTCACGATTTCGAGTTTCCTCTTCAATTCGTAAGTGTTTCGAATCTGTTCTAAAGTGAACTCCTCGTAAGTGTGCAACAACTTCTTCCCGTAATTATTCCGGAAGGTGGCAATTTGGCAATAATTCCTCCAACAATTAATTTTTCCGGTATGGTTATGTCCAGGTCTTTAAACTTAGAAATCAATATCGAAATTCATGCACTTGATCAAGTATAGAGGTGCCATCAACCACGTAAAATTCAAAGAACTTAAAAGTAACAAACTTATCTCGCCCCTTGTTTTTCTCGCATCATATTTGAACTCTGTGGCCTTCCACATCTCCTTTGCAGACTCGAATTGGAGTGTAGAGATCATACAGACGATCGTAGAGGGAGTTCGAATAAACCCTCGCACAACGTTTCATCTTCGACACGCTTCTTGCGTTCGCTATCTTTTCTTCAAAGTGTCATCGTCCGCCGGTTCTCGCCAAAGCCCCCAAATTCGGATCTAGAATATAGAAGATCTTCAAAGCAAAGTGAGTAGGAACGACATCTTCTCCTTCCAACGTAGGAAATTGGTTCCTTCAAAACGATCTAGTTTCACAAAGATCATTACCAAACATCTTCATAGTGTTCTCCATAATATTATCCTAAGATTGTTAGAAAAAGAGATCCGTATGATAAGAAATGAATTGTAGAAACTAGATTAGGACGAGATGATTCTCTGTCCTTAGGATAATATTAGCCCCCACTATATTGCTGATGGGATTAACTTGCTAATTACCCCCCAGGATTCCCTAATCTTAAGAACGAATTTTACAAAGAACTTATTCGTTCTTCATGAACATGAATTGCTTGAAAGAAAGAAGGTTTTCTTGGTTGGAAGATATAAATTGCAAGTGATCTTTTAATCATGTGCCATTCCATATTTAAAGGAATCAAGTACCCTTTCATGAACAATTGTAATCTTTCATGAAACAATGTAATCTTTCATGAAGAATTGTGACTTTTCATGAAATCAACGTTTTTTTTAAAAAACAACAAAGCAAAAGATTAAATGATATTTAAGCTCGTGTTCGTGCACGTGCAAAGTGCTAAGTGTTAGTCTTTGATTAATAATATATTAGCATATTATTAATCCAATTATAAGCACATCCAAGCCCAATGCATGTTTGGCCCAACTAAATGAACTCTTTTCAATTTAATATACCAAGTACAAAAGTACTTATAAACACATCAAGCTTTTCTTATTCTTCCAATGTGGGACAAACTCCCATACACATCTTCCTAACAAACACAATTGAAGACTATATACAACAATCCCCCACTTAGTCTTCAATTTAACAAAAGTGCTTAGATGAAAGTATCTTGCGATTTGAACTTTCACTTAGTTACGCTCTTCAAAATCCTAACGAAATTAATGGCGGCTTAAAGCGTTTGAGCCAAAATTCCTTATGCTAGAATCGGAAGACCGAACACACAATTATTCTTTTCCATGTTCATATCGAGGTAGCACCATTATGGCCATGTGCTCTACCCGGTTTCATAGACATTTACAAAAGTTCGACCCAAAACTCTTGTTAGAAGCGGCACCACTTCTTATGTCTATATAGGTGAAATTCTTCCATTACCTCGAATTTCATTAAGAGTATATTACTCACCCTATAAAACATACACTAGAACAATAGTTACACTAGTGTGACCTAATCACTCATCAACAACTTGTTATTACCACATTGAACCTTTTAACCATGGGTATTCATAGAAAAAGGTTGGGTTTCCATTGTTGCCGATTAATTCAAACCGGTCGCAAGCCCATTTCTTGACTTGTTCCATAAATCATTTCTCTTGGAAGTCCTTTAGTAAAAGGATCTCGCCAAATTGTTACAAGACCTTACATAAATCACAGCTACAATCCCGTCGGATATTAACTGTCTCACATACGCATGTCTCAAACCGATGTGTCTAGACTTACCATTATAAATCTTATTATAAGCCCTAGACAGAGTTGCCTCACTATCACAAAGGCAAAGAAATGGCTGGCATCGGTTGTGGCCACAACTTTATATCCAATAACATATTTCTCACCCACTCGCTTCTTTGCTCGTCGCCCCCAAAGCTAAAAATTCAGCTTCCATGGTAGAATGTGTGATACATGTCCGTTTCTTTGAGGCCCAAGAAACAAGACCACCACCGAGCATAAAAATCCAACCACTTGTGGATTTATTATCTCCATCACTAGATATCCAACTAGCATCCGTATATCCCTCAAGTACAAACTGGAAAATTTCCATAATGCAAAGCATAACTTTTGGTTCTTTTCAAATAACCAAAAATTCTTCCAATTGCTCGCCAATGTTCTCGTACCCGGATTACTAGTAAATCTAGAAAGTTTGCAAACCGCAAATGCAATATCGTGCCTAGTACAATGTGTAGCATACATCAAGCTACCTATTGCACTAGCATACTCTAGCCGAGCCACAGATCTTCCACTCGTTCATACTAAGTTTGCATGATATTTCATATGGAGTGTTAGCTTCCTTGAAGTTCAAATGTTCAAATTTCTTAAGCATCTTCTCAACATAATGAGACCGACTCAAGGAATAACCCCCACTATTTCTTCTAGCTTTGATACCCAATATGGTATCAACCTCATTTAAGTCCTTCATTTTGAAACAGAACTCAAATAGGCTTTGACTTCATTTATGCCATTTATGTTTGTTCCAAAGATTCACATATCATCTGCATAAAGGCACAAGATTACACCATAATCTTTTGTAAACTTAGAATATATACACCGTCACAGAGTTATGTATAAAACCATTAGACAAAACAAAGATAATCAAATTTCTCATGCCATTGCTTCGGAGCTTGTTTTAAACCATACAATGATTTAACTAACTTACAAACTTTATGTTCATAACCCGGAAGGATAAAACCTTCAAAGTTGTCTCATGTACACCTCTTCATCTAAATCACCATTTAGAAAAGCAGTTTTTACATCCATTTGATGAATATGCAAATCATACAGAGAGGCTAAAGCTATCAATATTCTTATAGATGCAATTCTAGCCACAGGAGCATAAGTATCAAAATAATCTACTCCTTCCCTTTGGCTAAATCCTTGTCCAACAAGCCTAGCTTTGAAAACTTTGATTGATTCATTATCCACACTCTTCTTTACCCTGAAAACCCACTTACATCCTATAGCCTTTGAGCCAGGAGGCAAGTCTGACAAAACCCAAGTCTTATTAGCCATTAAAGACTCCATCTCGTCATCTATTGCTTCTTTCCAAAAAGCTGAATTTCTAGATGCCATTGCTTCTTGAAATGTCTTTGGGTCATCACATTCATTCTCAACATTGAGAACGATTTGGATTTTATTGGTAACAACTTCTCTATTTCCTTCCACAAGAAAGGAAATTGCTTGGGAATTTATGAAATCGAATCCAAATTCTTCTCCTTTCTAACTCTTACACTCCTTCTAAGTTCACTAGAAGCATTAGGATTTAACATATCACTGTTAAGAGAAGCATTAGAACTTGTTTCTGTTTGAGGTATTTGCAAGGACTCATTAACACGGTTGGAATCACTCCGGAACTTATTCTCAAAGAACTCTACGTCTCGAGATTCCACAATTACATTTGAGTCTAAGTCTAGCAGCCTATATGCTTTTGAATTTTCTCGCATATCCTACAAATACACTTTTCAAAGCTCTTGGACCTAATTTAGTTTTCTTAGGATCCTGGGACCTTATAATAGGCTAAGCACCCCCAAACTTTAAAATAACTAATGTTAGGTTTTCTTCCTTTCCAAATTTCATATGGTGACAGTTTTATCTTCTTGGAAGGAATTTTATTATGTACATGACATGCGCTTAGTAAAGCTTCACCCCATAAGTTCATAGGTAAGTTTGAGTTAATAATCATGGCATTCACCATATCAACTAGAACTCCATTTTTTCTTTCTCGCCACTCCATTTTGTTGAGGTCTATAGGGTGCACTAACTTGATGAACAATGCCATTATTTTCACAAAAAGAAGTAAATTCAAGTAGGGAAATATTCTCCACCCCTATCACTTCTCAAGATTTTCAGCTTTCTTATCTTTTTGTGTTTCTACCATAGATTTGTAAACTTGAAACATGTCAAAAGCTTGATCTTTTGATTTTATTAAATAGACATAGGTAAATTTAGAACAATCATCAATGAAAGTAATAAAATACCTACATCCACCTCTAGTTAAAACACCATTTAACTCACAAATATCGAATGTACAAGTTCTAAAATTTCGATTGTCTATCAACCTTTGGAAAAGGTTTTCTTTTCATTTTTGCTTGAACACAAACTTCACATTTTTCTTTATGCTCATTGCTATAAGAAATAATTCCGCCTTTGCACATATATTTCATTGTTTGATAATTAACATGTCCCAAACGATTATGCCAAAGATTAAAAGTTGTACTTTCTATATTAAAACTTAAATCAAAAGATTGCACACAAGAATAATTGGAACTTTCATCTTTATTGATACTTAGTTTGAACATTCCATCGGATACATAACCCTTTCCCACAAAGGCACCAAGCCTTAGACAGATGATCTTATCGGACTCTATTACAACTTTGAGTCCTTTCTTACATAGCACAAAACCGTAAACCGATTCTTCCTAATGGAAGGAACATGCAAGACATTAGTCAACACAACTTTCTTTCCGTAAGTGAACCGGAGTATCACACTTCCTGTTCCAAGAACCTTGCTAGTATGATGGTCTCCCAACGTAATTTCATGACCATCCACCGCCTCGTTGTAATCTTTGAAGAGTGAGCGATTGTTGCAAACATGGGTGGTAGCACCGCAGTCATACCACCAATCATCGCTTGTAGTGATTCCAGCCATGTGCAACTCTTGGATCATTCCAATATGCATCTCGTAAAGCATGGCAATGATCTCATTGGTATTTTGCTCAACAACATTAGCAATCGCCTTCTCTTCGTTGTTCCTTTTCGGTTTTGATTATGCTCCTTCTTAGGTTTCTGCAGTAAACGTTTGAAATGGCCTTTCTTTCCACAATTGTAACAAACGATTTCGTACATGTCCTTCTTAACCTTTTTATTCGGGTTAGAAGCATTGGAGTAAATATTTGCCTTTCTCTTACCCTTTAGATTCTTCTCGAGTGACATAGTTCACTTTAGAACTAGAAGCATCATTCAAAACCTTCTCACGATTTCGAGTTTCCTCTTCAATTCGTAAGTGTTTCGAACTGTTCTAAAGTGAACTCCTCGTAAGTGTGCAACAACTTCTTCCCCGTAATTATTCCGTGAAGGTGGCAATTTGGCAATAATTCCTCCAACAATTAATTTTTCCGGTATGGTTATGTCCAGGTCTTTAAACTTAGAAATCAATATCGAAATTCATGCACTTGATCAAGTATAGAGGTGCCATCAACCACGTAAAATTCAAAGAACTTAAAAGTAACAAACTTATCTCGCCCCTTGTTTTTCTCGCATCATATTTGAACTCCAGTGGCCTTCCACATCTCCTTTGCAGATCGAATTGGAGTGTAGAGATCATACGACGATCGAGAGGGAGTTCGTAATAAACCCTCTCGCACAACGTTTCATCTTCGACACGCTTCTTGCGTTCGCTATCTTTTCTTCGTTGTCATCGTCCGTCGGTTCTCGCCAAAGCCCCCAAATTCGGATCTAGAATATAGAAGATCTTCAAAGCAAGTTGAGTAGGAACGACATCTTCTCCTTCCAACGTAGGAAATTGGTTCCTTCAAAACGATCTAGTTTCACAAAGATCATTACCAAACATCTTCATAGTGTTCTCCATAATATTATCCTAAGATTGTTAGAAAAAGAGATCCGTATGATAAGAAATGAATTGTAGAAACTAGATTAGGACGAGATGATTCTCGTCCTTAGGATAATATTAGCCCCCACTATATTGCGATGGGATTAACTTGCTAATTACCCCCAGGATTCCCTAATCTTAAGAACGAATTTTACAAAGAACTTATTCGTTCTTCATGAACATGAATTGCTTGAAAGAAAGAAGGTTTTCTTGGTTGGAAGATATAAATTGCAAGTGATCTTTTAATCATGTGCCATTCCATATTTAAAGGAATCAAGTACCCTTTCATGAACAATTGTAATCTTTCATGAAACAATGTAATCTTTCATGAAGAATTGTGACTTTTCATGAAATCAACGTTTTTTTTTAAAAAACAACAAAGAAAAGATTAAATGATATTTAAGCTCGTGTTCGTGCACGTGCAAAGTGCTAGTGTTAGTCTTTGATTAATAATATATTAGCATATTATTAATCCAATTATAAGCACATCCAAGCCCAATGCATGTTTGGCCCAACTAAATGAACTCTTTTCAATTTAATATACCAAGTACAAAAGTACTTATAAACACATCAAGCTTTTCTTATTCTTCCAATGTGGGACAAACTCCCATACACATCTTCCTAACAAACACAATTGAAGACTATATACAACAATCCCCCACTTAGTCTTCAATTTAACAAAAGTGCTTAGATGAAAGTATCTTGCGATTTGAACTTTCACTTAGTTACGCTTCTTCAAAATCCTAACGAAATTAATGGCGGCTTAAAGCGTTTGAGCCAAAATTCCTTATGCTAGAATCGGAAGACCGAACACACAATTATTCTTTTCCATGTTCATATCGAGGTAGCACCATTATGGCCATGTGCTCTACCCGGTTTCATAGACATTTACAAAAGTTCGACCCAAAACTCTTGTTAGAAGCGGCACCACTTCTTATGTCTATATAGGTGAAATTCTTCCATTACCTCGAATTTCATTAAGAGTATATTACTCACCCTATAAAACATACACTAGAACAATAGTTACACTAGTGTGACCTAATCAGTCATCAACAACTTGTTATTACCACATTGAACCTTTTAACCATGGGTATTCATAGAAAAAGGTTGGGTTTCCATTGTTGCTGATTAATTCAAACTGGTCGCAAGCCCATTTCTTGACTTGTTCCATAAATCATTTCTCTTGGAAGTCCTTTAGTAAAAGGATCTGCCAAATTGTTACAAGACCTTACATAAATCACAGTTACAATCCCGTCGGATATTAACTGTCTCACATACGCATGTCTCAAACTGATGTGTCTAGACTTACCATTATAAATCTTATTATAAGCCCTAGACAGAGTTGCCTCACTATCACAAAGGCAAAGAAATGGTCGGCATCGGTTGTGGCCACAACTTTATATCCAATAACATATTTCTCACCACTCGCTTCTTTGCTCGCTCACGCCCCCAAAGCTAAAAATTCAGCTTCCATGGTAGAATGTGTGATACATGTCCGTTTCTTTGAGGCCCAAGAAACAAGACCACCACCGAGCATAAAAATCCAACCACTTGTGGATTTATTATCTCCATCACTAGATATCCAACTAGCATCTGTATATCCCTCAAGTACAGCTGGAAAATTTCCATAATGCAAAGCATAACTTTTGGTTCTTTTCAAATAACCAAAAATTCTTCCAATTGCTCGCCAATGTTCTCGTACTTGGATTACTAGTAAATCTAGAAAGTTTGCAAACTGCAAATGCAATATCAGGCCTAGTACAATGTGTAGCATACATCAAGCTACCTATTGCACTAGCATACTCTAGCTGAGCCACAGATCTTCCACTGTTCATACTAAGTTTGCATGATATTTCATATGGAGTGTTAGCTTCCTTGAAGTTCAAATGTTCAAATTTCTTAAGCATCTTCTCAACATAATGAGACTGACTCAAGGAATAACCCCCACTATTTCTTCTAGCTTTGATACCCAATATGGTATCAACCTCATTTAAGTCCTTCATTTTGAAACAGAACTCAAATAGGCTTTGACTTCATTTATGCCATTTATGTTTGTTCCAAAGATTCACATATCATCTGCATAAAGGCACAAGATTACACCATAATCTTTTGTAAACTTAGAATATATACACCTGTCAGCAGAGTTATGTATAAAACCATTAGACAAAACAAAGATAATCAAATTTCTCATGCCATTGCTTCGGAGCTTGTTTTAAACCATACAATGATTTAACTAACTTACAAACTTTATGTTCATAACCCGGAAGGATAAAACCTTCAAAGTTGTCTCATGTACACCTCTTCATCTAAATCACCATTTAGAAAAGCAGCTTTTACATCCATTTGATGAATATGCAAATCATACAGAGAGGCTAAAGCTATCAATATTCTTATAGATGCAATTCTAGCCACAGGAGCATAAGTATCAAAATAATCTACTCCTTCCCTTTGGCTAAATCCTTGTCCAACAAGCCTAGCTTTGAAAACTTTGATTGATTCATTATCCACACTCTTCTTTACCCTGAAAACCCACTTACATCCTATAGCCTTTGAGCCAGGAGGCAAGTCTGACAAAACCCAAGTCTTATTAGCCATTAAAGACTCCATCTCGTCATCTATTGCTTCTTTCCAAAAAGCTGAATTTCTAGATGCCATTGCTTCTTGAAATGTCTTTGGGTCATCACATTCATTCTCAACATTGAGAACGATTTGGATTTTATTGGTAACAACTTCTCTATTTCCTTCCACAAGAAAGGAAATTGCTTGGGAATTTATGAAATCGAATCCAAATTCTTCTCCTTTCTAACTCTTACACTCCTTCTAAGTTCACTAGAAGCATTAGGATTTAACATATCACCGTTAAGAGAAGCATTAGAACTTGTTTCGTTTGAGGTATTTGCAAGGACTCATTAACACGGTTGGAATCACTCCGGAACTTATTCTCAAAGAACTCTACGTCTCGAGATTCCACAATTACATTTGAGTCTAAGTCTAGCAAACCTATATGCTTTTGAATTTTCTCGCATATCCTACAAATACACTTTTCAAAGCTCTTGGACCTAATTTAGTTTTCTTAGGATCTGGGACCTTATAATAGGCTAAGCACCCCCAAACTTTAAAATAACTAATGTTAGGTTTTCTTCCTTTCCAAATTTCATATGGTGACAGCTTTATCTTCTTGGAAGGAATTTTATTATGTACATGACATGCGCTTAGTAAAGCTTCACCCCATAAGTTCATAGGTAAGTTTGAGTTAATAATCATGGCATTCACCATATCAACTAGAACTCCATTTTTTCTTTCTCGCCACTCCATTTTGTTGAGGTCTATAGGGTGCACTAACTTGATGAACAATGCCATTATTTTCACAAAAAGAAGTAAATTCAAAGTAGGGAAATATTCTCCACCCCTATCACTTCTCAAGATTTTCAGCTTTCTTATCTTTTTGTGTTTCTACCATAGATTTGTAAACTTGAAACATGTCAAAAGCTTGATCTTTTGATTTTATTAAATAGACATAGGTAAATTTAGAACAATCATCAATGAAAGTAATAAAATACCTACATCCACCTCTAGTTAAAACACCATTTAACTCACAAATATCGAATGTACAAGTTCTAAAATTTCAGATTGTCTATCAACCTTTGGAAAAGGTTTTCTTTTCATTTTTGCTTGAACACAAACTTCACATTTTTCTTTATGCTCATTGCTATAAGAAATAATTCCGCCTTTGCACATATATTTCATTGTTTGATAATTAACATGTCCCAAACGATTATGCCAAAGATTAAAAGTTGTACTTTCTATATTAAAACTTAAATCAAAAGATTGCACACAAGAATAATTGGAACTTTCATCTTTATTGATACTTAGTTTGAACATTCCATCGGATACATAACCCTTTCCCACAAAGGCACCAAACCTTTAGACAGATGATCTTATCGGACTCTATTACAACTTTGAGTCCTTTCTTACATAGCACAAAACCGTAAACCGATTCTTCCTAATGGAAGGAACATGCAAGACATTAGTCAACACAACTTTCTTTCCGTAATGAACCGGAGTATCACACTTCCCGTTCCAAGAACCTTGCTAGTATGATGGTCTCCCAACAGAATTTCATGACCATCCACCGCCTCGGTGTAATCTTTGAAGAGTGAGCGATTGTTGCAAACATGGGTGGTAGCACCGCAGTCATACCACCAATCATCGCTTGTAGTGATTCCACCATGTGCAACTCTTGGATCATTCCAATATGCATCTCGTAAAGCATGGCAATGATCTCATTGGTATTTTGCTCAACAACATTAGCAATCGCCTTCTCTTCGTTGTTCCTTTTCTCGGTTTTGATTATGCTCCTTCTTAGGTTTTCGCAGAAACGTTTGAAATGGCCTTTCTTTCCACAATTGTAACAAACGATTTCGTACATGTCCTTCTTAACCTTTTTATTCGGGTTAGAAGCATTGGAGTAAATATTTGCCTTTCTCTTACCCTTTAGATTCTTCTCGAGTGACATAGTTCACTTTAGAACTAGAAGCATCATTCAAAACCTTCTCACGATTTCGAGTTTCCTCTTCAATTCGTAAGTGTTTCGAATCTGTTCTAAAGTGAACTCCTCGTAAGTGTGCAACAACTTCTTCCCCGTAATTATTCCAGGAAGGTGGCAATTTGGCAATAATTCCTCCAACAATTAATTTTTCCGGTATGGTTATGTCCAGGTCTTTAAACTTAGAAATCAATATCGAAATTCATGCACTTGATCAAGTATAGAGGTGCCATCAACCACGTAAAATTCAAAGAACTTAAAAGTAACAAACTTATCTCGCCCCTTGTTTTTCTCGCATCATATTTGAACTCCTGTGGCCTTCCACATCTCCTTTGCAGATCGAATTGGAGTGTAGAGATCATACGTACGATCGAGAGGGAGTTCGTAATAAACCCTCTCGCACAACGTTTCATCTTCGACACGCTTCTTGCGTTCGCTATCTTTTCTTCGTTGTCATCGTCCGTCGGTTCTCGCCAAAGCCCCCAAATTCGGATCTAGAATATAGAAGATCTTCAAAGCAAGTGAGTAGGAACGACATCTTCTCCTTCCAACGTAGGAAATTGGTTCCTTCAAAACGATCTAGTTTCACAAAGATCATTACCAAACATCTTCATAGTGTTCTCCATAATATTATCCTAAGATTGTTAGAAAAAGAGATCCGTATGATAAGAAATGAATTGTAGAAACTAGATTAGGACGAGATGATTCTCTCGTCCTTAGGATAATATTAGCCCCCACTATATTGCCGATGGGATTAACTTGCTAATTACCCCCAGATTCCCTAATCTTAAGAACGAATTTTACAAAGAACTTATTCGTTCTTCATGAACATGAATTGCTTGAAAGAAAGAAGGTTTTCTTGGTTGGAAGATATAAATTGCAAGTGATCTTTTAATCATGTGCCATTCCATATTTAAAGGAATCAAGTACCCTTTCATGAACAATTGTAATCTTTCATGAAACAATGTAATCTTTCATGAAGAATTGTGACTTTTCATGAAATCAACGTTTTTTTTTAAAAAAACAACAAAGAAAAGATTAAATGATATTTAAGCTCGTGTTCGTGCACGTGCAAAGTGCTAAGTGTTAGTCTTTGATTAATAATATATTAGCATATTATTAATCCAATTATAAGCACATCCAAGCCCAATGCATGTTTGGCCCAACTAAATGAACTCTTTTCAATTTAATATACCAAGTACAAAAGTACTTATAAACACATCAAGCTTTTCTTATTCTTCCAATGTGGGACAAACTCCCATACACATCTTCCTAACAAACACAATTGAAGACTATATACAACAATCCCCCACTTAGTCTTCAATTTAACAAAAGTGCTTAGATGAAAGTATCTTGCGATTTGAACTTTCACTTAGTTACAGCTTCTTCAAAATCCTAACGAAATTAATGGCGGCTTAAAGCGTTTGAGCCAAAATTCCTTATGCTAGAATCGGAAGACTGAACACACAATTATTCTTTTCCATGTTCATATCGAGGTAGCACCATTATGGCCATGTGCTCTACCTGGTTTCATAGACATTTACAAAAGTTCGACCCAAAACTCTTGTTAGAAGCGGCACCACTTCTTATGTCTATATAGGTGAAATTCTTCCATTACCTCGAATTTCATTAAGAGTATATTACTCACCCTATAAAACATACACTAGAACAATAGTTACACTAGTGTGACCTAATCAGTCATCAACAACTTGTTATTACCACATTGAACCTTTTAACCATGGGTATTCATAGAAAAAGGTTGGGTTTCCATTGTTGCTGATTAATTCAAACCGGTCGCAAGCCCATTTCTTGACTTGTTCCATAAATCATTTCTCTTGGAAGTCCTTTAGTAAAAGGATCTCGCCAAATTGTTACAAGACCTTACATAAATCACAGCTTACAATCCCGTCGGATATTAACCTGTCTCACATACGCATGTCTCAAACCGATGTGTCTAGACTTACCATTATAAATCTTATTATAAGCCCTAGACAGAGTTGCCTCACTATCACAAAGGCAAAGAAATGGCCGGCATCGGTTGTGGCCACAACTTTATATCCAATAACATATTTCTCACCCACTCGCTTCTTTGCCTCGTCGCCCCCAAAGCTAAAAATTCAGCTTCCATGGTAGAATGTGTGATACATGTCTGTTTCTTTGAGGCCCAAGAAACAAGACCACCACCGAGCATAAAAATCCAACCACTTGTGGATTTATTATCTCCATCACTAGATATCCAACTAGCATCCGTATATCCCTCAAGTACACTGGAAAATTTCCATAATGCAAAGCATAACTTTTGGTTCTTTTCAAATAACCAAAAATTCTTCCAATTGCTCGCCAATGTTCTCGTACCCGGATTACTAGTAAATCTAGAAAGTTTGCAAACCGCAAATGCAATATCGTGCCTAGTACAATGTGTAGCATACATCAAGCTACCTATTGCACTAGCATACTCTAGCCGAGCCACGATCTTCCACCGTTCATACTAAGTTTGCATGATATTTCATATGGAGTGTTAGCTTCCTTGAAGTTCAAATGTTCAAATTTCTTAAGCATCTTCTCAACATAATGAGACCGACTCAAGGAATAACCCCCACTATTTCTTCTAGCTTTGATACCCAATATGGTATCAACCTCATTTAAGTCCTTCATTTTGAAACAGAACTCAAATAGGCTTTGACTTCATTTATGCCATTTATGTTTGTTCCAAAGATTCACATATCATCTGCATAAAGGCACAAGATTACACCATAATCTTTTGTAAACTTAGAATATATACACTGTCACAGAGTTATGTATAAAACCATTAGACAAAACAAAGATAATCAAATTTCTCATGCCATTGCTTCGGAGCTTGTTTTAAACCATACAATGATTTAACTAACTTACAAACTTTATGTTCATAACCCGGAAGGATAAAACCTTCAAAGTTGTCTCATGTACACCTCTTCATCTAAATCACCATTTAGAAAAGCAGTTTTTACATCCATTTGATGAATATGCAAATCATACAGAGAGGCTAAAGCTATCAATATTCTTATAGATGCAATTCTAGCCACAGGAGCATAAGTATCAAAATAATCTACTCCTTCCCTTTGGCTAAATCCTTGTCCAACAAGCCTAGCTTTGAAAACTTTGATTGATTCATTATCCACACTCTTCTTTACCCTGAAAACCCACTTACATCCTATAGCCTTTGAGCCAGGAGGCAAGTCTGACAAAACCCAAGTCTTATTAGCCATTAAAGACTCCATCTCGTCATCTATTGCTTCTTTCCAAAAAGCTGAATTTCTAGATGCCATTGCTTCTTGAAATGTCTTTGGGTCATCACATTCATTCTCAACATTGAGAACGATTTGGATTTTATTGGTAACAACTTCTCTATTTCCTTCCACAAGAAAGGAAATTGCTTGGGAATTTATGAAATCGAATCCAAATTCTTCTCCTTTCTAACTCTTACACTCCTTCTAAGTTCACTAGAAGCATTAGGATTTAACATATCACTGTTAAGAGAAGCATTAGAACTTGTTTCTGTTTGAGGTATTTGCAAGGACTCATTAACACGGTTGGAATCACTCCGGAACTTATTCTCAAAGAACTCTACGTCTCGAGATTCCACAATTACATTTGAGTCTAAGTCTAGCAACCTATATGCTTTTGAATTTTCTCGCATATCCTACAAATACACTTTTCAAAGCTCTTGGACCTAATTTAGTTTTCTTAGGATCCGGGACCTTATAATAGGCTAAGCACCCCCAAACTTTAAAATAACTAATGTTAGGTTTTCTTCCTTTCCAAATTTCATATGGTGACAGTTTTATCTTCTTGGAAGGAATTTTATTATGTACATGACATGCGCTTAGTAAAGCTTCACCCCATAAGTTCATAGGTAAGTTTGAGTTAATAATCATGGCATTCACCATATCAACTAGAACTCCATTTTTTCTTTCGCCACTCCATTTTGTTGAGGTCTATAGGGTGCACTAACTTGATGAACAATGCCATTATTTTCACAAAAAGAAGTAAATTCAAAGTAGGGAAATATTCTCCACCCCTATCACTTCTCAAGATTTTCGCTTTCTTATCTTTTTGTGTTTCTACCATAGATTTGTAAACTTGAAACATGTCAAAAGCTTGATCTTTTGATTTTATTAAATAGACATAGGTAAATTTAGAACAATCATCAATGAAAGTAATAAAATACCTACATCCACCTCTAGTTAAAACACCATTTAACTCACAAATATCGAATGTACAAGTTCTAAAATTTCGATTGTCTATCAACCTTTGGAAAAGGTTTTCTTTTCATTTTTGCTTGAACACAAACTTCACATTTTTCTTTATGCTCATTGCTATAAGAAATAATTCCGCCTTTGCACATATATTTCATTGTTTGATAATTAACATGTCCCAAACGATTATGCCAAAGATTAAAAGTTGTACTTTCTATATTAAAACTTAAATCAAAAGATTGCACACAAGAATAATTGGAACTTTCATCTTTATTGATACTTAGTTTGAACATTCCATCGGATACATAACCCTTTCCCACAAAGGCACCACCTTTAGACAGATGATCTTATCGGACTCTATTACAACTTTGAGTCCTTTCTTACATAGCACAAAACCGTAAACCGATTCTTCCTAATGGAAGGAACATGCAAGACATTAGTCAACACAACTTTCTTTCCGAAGTGAACCGGAGTATCACACTTCCTCGTTCCAAGAACCTTGCTAGTATGATGGTCTCCCAACAGAATTTCATGACCATCCACTGCCTCAGTGTAATCTTTGAAGAGTGAGCGATTGTTGCAAACATGGGTGGTAGCACCGCAGTCATACCACCAATCATCGCTTGTAGTGATTCCACCATGTGCAACTCTTGGATCATTCCAATATGCATCTCGTAAAGCATGGCAATGATCTCATTGGTATTTTGCTCAACAACATTAGCAATCGCCTTCTCTTCAGTTGTTCCTTTTCTCGGTTTTGATTATGCTCCTTCTTAGGGTTTCTGCAGAAACGTTTGAAATGGCCTTTCTTTCCACAATTGTAACAAACGATTTCGTACATGTCCTTCTTAACCTTTTTATTCGGGTTAGAAGCATTGGAGTAAATATTTGCCTTTCTCTTACCCTTTAGATTCTTCTCGAGTGACATAGTTCACTTTAGAACTAGAAGCATCATTCAAAACCTTCTCACGATTTCGAGTTTCCTCTTCAATTCGTAAGTGTTTCGAACGTTCTAAAGTGAACTCCTCGTAAGTGTGCAACAACTTCTTCCCCGTAATTATTCCAGAAGGTGGCAATTTGGCAATAATTCCTCCAACAATTAATTTTTCCGGTATGGTTATGTCCAGGTCTTTAAACTTAGAAATCAATATCGAAATTCATGCACTTGATCAAGTATAGAGGTGCCATCAACCACGTAAAATTCAAAGAACTTAAAAGTAACAAACTTATCTCGCCCCTTGTTTTTCTCGCATCATATTTGAACTCCAGTGGCCTTCCACATCTCCTTTGCAGATGAATTGGAGTGTAGAGATCATACGTACGATCGAGAGGGAGTTCGTAATAAACCCTCTCGCACAACGTTTCATCTTCGACACGCTTCTTGCGTTCGCTATCTTTTCTTCAAAGTGTCATCGTCCGTGGTTCGCCAAAGCCCCCAAATTCGGATCTAGAATATAGAAGATCTTCAAAGCAGTGAGTAGGAACGACATCTTCTCCTTCCAACGTAGGAAATTGGTTCCTTCAAAACGATCTAGTTTCACAAAGATCATTACCAAACATCTTCATAGTGTTCTCCATAATATTATCCTAAGATTGTTAGAAAAAGAGATCCGTATGATAAGAAATGAATTGTAGAAACTAGATTAGGACGAGATGATTCTCCGTCCTTAGGATAATATTAGCCCCCACTATATTGCTGATGGGATTAACTTGCTAATTACCCCCCAGATTCCCTAATCTTAAGAACGAATTTTACAAAGAACTTATTCGTTCTTCATGAACATGAATTGCTTGAAAGAAAGAAGGTTTTCTTGGTTGGAAGATATAAATTGCAAGTGATCTTTTAATCATGTGCCATTCCATATTTAAAGGAATCAAGTACCCTTTCATGAACAATTGTAATCTTTCATGAAACAATGTAATCTTTCATGAAGAATTGTGACTTTTCATGAAATCAACGTTTTTTTTTAAAAAACAACAAAGCAAAAGATTAAATGATATTTAAGCTCGTGTTCGTGCACGTGCAAAGTGCTAAGTGTTAGTCTTTGATTAATAATATATTAGCATATTATTAATCCAATTATAAGCACATCCAAGCCCAATGCATGTTTGGCCCAACTAAATGAACTCTTTTCAATTTAATATACCAAGTACAAAAGTACTTATAAACACATCAAGCTTTTCTTATTCTTCCAATGTGGGACAAACTCCCATACACATCTTCCTAACAAACACAATTGAAGACTATATACAACAATCCCCCACTTAGTCTTCAATTTAACAAAAGTGCTTAGATGAAAGTATCTTGCGATTTGAACTTTCACTTAGTTACGCTTCTTCAAAATCCTAACGAAATTAATGGCGGCTTAAAGCGTTTGAGCCAAAATTCCTTATGCTAGAATCGGAAGACCGAACACACAATTATTCTTTTCCATGTTCATATCGAGGTAGCACCATTATGGCCATGTGCTCTACCCGGTTTCATAGACATTTACAAAAGTTCGACCCAAAACTCTTGTTAGAAGCGGCACCACTTCTTATGTCTATATAGGTGAAATTCTTCCATTACCTCGAATTTCATTAAGAGTATATTACTCACCCTATAAAACATACACTAGAACAATAGTTACACTAGTGTGACCTAATCATCATCAACAACTTGTTATTACCACATTGAACCTTTTAACCATGGGTATTCATAGAAAAAGGTTGGGTTTCCATTGTTGCCGATTAATTCAAACCGGTCGCAAGCCCATTTCTTGACTTGTTCCATAAATCATTTCTCTTGGAAGTCCTTTAGTAAAAGGATCTCGCCAAATTGTTACAAGACCTTACATAAATCACGCTTACAATCCCGTCGGATATTAACCGTCTCACATACGCATGTCTCAAACCGATGTGTCTAGACTTACCATTATAAATCTTATTATAAGCCCTAGACAGAGTTGCCTCACTATCACAAAGGCAAAGAAATGGTCGGCATCGGTTGTGGCCACAACTTTATATCCAATAACATATTTCTCACCCACTCGCTTTTTGCTCGCTCGCCCCCAAAGCTAAAAATTCAGCTTCCATGGTAGAATGTGTGATACATGTCTGTTTCTTTGAGGCCCAAGAAACAAGACCACCACCGAGCATAAAAATCCAACCACTTGTGGATTTATTATCTCCATCACTAGATATCCAACTAGCATCCGTATATCCCTCAAGTACAAATTTGGAAAATTTCCATAATGCAAAGCATAACTTTTGGTTCTTTTCAAATAACCAAAAATTCTTCCAATTGCTCGCCAATGTTCTGTACCCGGATTACTAGTAAATCTAGAAAGTTTGCAAACTGCAAATGCAATATCAGGCCTAGTACAATGTGTAGCATACATCAAGCTACCTATTGCACTAGCATACTCTAGCCGAGCCACGATCTTCCACTGTTCATACTAAGTTTGCATGATATTTCATATGGAGTGTTAGCTTCCTTGAAGTTCAAATGTTCAAATTTCTTAAGCATCTTCTCAACATAATGAGACTGACTCAAGGAATAACCCCCACTATTTCTTCTAGCTTTGATACCCAATATGGTATCAACCTCATTTAAGTCCTTCATTTTGAAACAGAACTCAAATAGGCTTTGACTTCATTTATGCCATTTATGTTTGTTCCAAAGATTCACATATCATCGCATAAAGGCACAAGATTACACCATAATCTTTTGTAAACTTAGAATATATACACCTGTCAGCAGAGTTATGTATAAAACCATTAGACAAAACAGCATAATCAAATTTCTCATGCCATTGCTTCGGAGCTTGTTTTAAACCATACAATGATTTAACTAACTTACAAACTTTATGTTCATAACCCGGAAGGATAAAACCTTCAAAGTTGTCTCATGTACACCTCTTCATCTAAATCACCATTTAGAAAAGCAGTTTTTACATCCATTTGATGAATATGCAAATCATACAGAGAGGCTAAAGCTATCAATATTCTTATAGATGCAATTCTAGCCACAGGAGCATAAGTATCAAAATAATCTACTCCTTCCCTTTGGCTAAATCCTTGTCCAACAAGCCTAGCTTTGAAAACTTTGATTGATTCATTATCCACACTCTTCTTTACCCTGAAAACCCACTTACATCCTATAGCCTTTGAGCCAGGAGGCAAGTCTGACAAAACCCAAGTCTTATTAGCCATTAAAGACTCCATCTCGTCATCTATTGCTTCTTTCCAAAAAGCTGAATTTCTAGATGCCATTGCTTCTTGAAATGTCTTTGGGTCATCACATTCATTCTCAACATTGAGAACGATTTGGATTTTATTGGTAACAACTTCTCTATTTCCTTCCACAAGAAAGGAAATTGCTTGGGAATTTATGAAATCGAATCCAAATTCTTCTCCTTTCTAACTCTTACACTCCTTCTAAGTTCACTAGAAGCATTAGGATTTAACATATCACTGTTAAGAGAAGCATTAGAACTTGTTTCTGTTTGAGGTATTTGCAAGGACTCATTAACACGGTTGGAATCACTCCGGAACTTATTCTCAAAGAACTCTACGTCTCGAGATTCCACAATTACATTTGAGTCTAAGTCTAGCAGCCTATATGCTTTTGAATTTTCTGCATATCCTACAAATACACTTTTCAAAGCTCTTGGACCTAATTTAGTTTTCTTAGGATCTGGGACCTTATAATAGGCTAAGCACCCCCAAACTTTAAAATAACTAATGTTAGGTTTTCTTCCTTTCCAAATTTCATATGGTGACAGTTTTATCTTCTTGGAAGGAATTTTATTATGTACATGACATGCAGTTAGTAAAGCTTCACCCCATAAGTTCATAGGTAAGTTTGAGTTAATAATCATGGCATTCACCATATCAACTAGAACTCCATTTTTTCTTTCTGCCACTCCATTTTGTTGAGGTCTATAGGGTGCACTAACTTGATGAACAATGCCATTATTTTCACAAAAAGAAGTAAATTCAGTAGGGAAATATTCTCCACCCCTATCACTTCTCAAGATTTTCAGTTTCTTATCTTTTTGTGTTTCTACCATAGATTTGTAAACTTGAAACATGTCAAAAGCTTGATCTTTTGATTTTATTAAATAGACATAGGTAAATTTAGAACAATCATCAATGAAAGTAATAAAATACCTACATCCACCTCTAGTTAAAACACCATTTAACTCACAAATATCAGAATGTACAAGTTCTAAAATTTCGATTGTCTATCAACCTTTGGAAAAGGTTTTCTTTTCATTTTTGCTTGAACACAAACTTCACATTTTTCTTTATGCTCATTGCTATAAGAAATAATTCCGCCTTTGCACATATATTTCATTGTTTGATAATTAACATGTCCCAAACGATTATGCCAAAGATTAAAAGTTGTACTTTCTATATTAAAACTTAAATCAAAAGATTGCACACAAGAATAATTGGAACTTTCATCTTTATTGATACTTAGTTTGAACATTCCATCGGATACATAACCCTTTCCCACAAAGGCACCAAAGCCTTAGACAGATGATCTTATCGGACTCTATTACAACTTTGAGTCCTTTCTTACATAGCACAAAACCAGAAACCAGATTCTTCCTAATGGAAGGAACATGCAGTACATTAGTCAACACAACTTTCTTTCCAGAAGTGAACTGGAGTATCACACTTCCTGTTCCAAGAACCTTGCTAGTATGATGGTCTCCCAACAGAATTTCATGACCATCCACCGCCTCGTGTAATCTTTGAAGAGTGAGCGATTGTTGCAAACATGGGTGGTAGCACCGCAGTCATACCACCAATCATCGCTTGTAGTGATTCCACCATGTGCAACTCTTGGATCATTCCAATATGCATCTCGTAAAGCATGGCAATGATCTCATTGGTATTTTGCTCAACAACATTAGCAATCGCCTTCTCTTCGTTGTTCCTTTTTCGGTTTTGATTATGCTCCTTCTTAGGGTTTCTGCAGAAACGTTTGAAATGGCCTTTCTTTCCACAATTGTAACAAACGATTTCGACATGTCCTTCTTAACCTTTTTATTCGGGTTAGAAGCATTGGAGTAAATATTTGCCTTTCTCTTACCCTTTAGATTCTTCTGAGTGACATAGTTCACTTTAGAACTAGAAGCATCATTCAAAACCTTCTCACGATTTCGAGTTTCCTCTTCAATTCGTAAGTGTTTCGAATCTGTTCTAAAGTGAACTCCTCGAAGTGTGCAACAACTTCTTCCCGTAATTATTCCGGAAGGTGGCAATTGGCAATAATTCCTCCAACAATTAATTTTTCCGGTATGGTTATGTCCAGGTCTTTAAACTTAGAAATCAATATCAGAAATTCATGCACTTGATCAAGTATAGAGGTGCCATCAACCACAGAAAATTCAAAGAACTTAAAAGTAACAAACTTATCTCGCCCTTGTTTTTCTCGCATCATATTTGAACTCCAGTGGCCTTCCACATCTCCTTTGCAGACGAATTGGAGTGTAGAGATCATACGACGATCGAGAGGGAGTTCGAATAAACCCTCTCGCACAACGTTTCATCTTCGACACGCTTCTTGCGTTCGCTATCTTTTCTTCAAAGTGTCATCGTCCGCTGGTTCGCCAAAGCCCCCAAATTCGGATCTAGAATATAGAAGATCTTCAAAGCAAGTGAGTAGGAACGACATCTTCTCCTTCCAACGTAGGAAATTGGTTCCTTCAAAACGATCTAGTTTCACAAAGTATCATTACCAAACATCTTCATAGTGTTCTCCATAATATTATCCTAAGATTGTTAGAAAAAGAGATCGTATGATAAGAAATGAATTGTAGAAACTAGATTAGGACGAGATGATTCTCTCGTCCTTAGGATAATATTAGCCCCCACTATATTGCTGATGGGATTAACTTGCTAATTACCCCCCAGGATTCCCTAATCTTAAGAACGAATTTTACAAAGAACTTATTCGTTCTTCATGAACATGAATTGCTTGAAAGAAAGAAGGTTTTCTTGGTTGGAAGATATAAATTGCAAGTGATCTTTTAATCATGTGCCATTCCATATTTAAAGGAATCAAGTACCCTTTCATGAACAATTGTAATCTTTCATGAAACAATGTAATCTTTCATGAAGAATTGTGACTTTTCATGAAATCAACGTTTTTTTTAAAAAAACAAAAGAAAAGATTAAATGATATTTAAGCTCGTGTTCGTGCACGTGCAAAGTGCTAAGTGTTAGTCTTTGATTAATAATATATTAGCATATTATTAATCCAATTATAAGCACATCCAAGCCCAATGCATGTTTGGCCCAACTAAATGAACTCTTTTCAATTTAATATACCAAGTACAAAAGTACTTATAAACACATCAAGCTTTTCTTATTCTTCCAATGTGGGACAAACTCCCATACACATCTTCCTAACAAACACAATTGAAGACTATATACAACAATCCCCCACTTAGTCTTCAATTTAACAAAAGTGCTTAGATGAAAGTATCTTGCGATTTGAACTTTCACTTAGTTACGCTTCTTCAAAATCCTAACGAAATTAATGGCGGCTTAAAGCGTTTGAGCCAAAATTCCTTATGCTAGAATCGGAAGACTGAACACACAATTATTCTTTTCCATGTTCATATCGAGGTAGCACCATTATGGCCATGTGCTCTACCTGGTTTCATAGACATTTACAAAAGTTCGACCCAAAACTCTTGTTAGAAGCGGCACCACTTCTTATGTCTATATAGGTGAAATTCTTCCATTACCCCGAATTTCATTAAGAGTATATTACTCACCCTATAAAACATACACTAGAACAATAGTTACACTAGTGTGACCTAATCAGTCATCAACAACTTGTTATTACCACATTGAACCTTTTAACCATGGGTATTCATAGAAAAAGGTTGGGTTTCCATTGTTGCTGATTAATTCAAACCGGTCGCAAGCCCATTTCTTGACTTGTTCCATAAATCATTTCTCTTGGAAGTCCTTTAGTAAAAGGATCTCGCCAAATTGTTACAAGACCTTACATAAATCACAGTTACAATCCCGTCGGATATTAACTGTCTCACATACGCATGTCTCAAATTGATGTGTCTAGACTTACCATTATAAATCTTATTATAAGCCCTAGACAGAGTTGCCTCACTATCACAGTGCAAAGAAATGGCTGGCATCGGTTGTGGCCACAACTTTATATCCAATAACATATTTCTACCCACTCGCTTCTTTGCTCGCTGCCCCCAAAGCTAAAAATTCAGCTTCCATGGTAGAATGTGTGATACATGTCCTGTTTCTTTGAGGCCCAAGAAACAGCACCACCCACCGAGCATAAAAATCCAACCACTTGTGGATTTATTATCTCCATCACTAGATATCCAACTAGCATCTGTATATCCCTCAAGTACAGCTGGAAAATTTCCATAATGCAAAGCATAACTTTTGGTTCTTTTCAAATAACCAAAAATTCTTCCAATTGCTCGCCAATGTTCTGTACCCGGATTACTAGTAAATCTAGAAAGTTTGCAAACTGCAAATGCAATATCAGGCCTAGTACAATGTGTAGCATACATCAAGCTACCTATTGCACTAGCATACTCTAGCTGAGCCACAGATCTTCCACTGTTCATACTAAGTTTGCATGATATTTCATATGGAGTGTTAGCTTCCTTGAAGTTCAAATGTTCAAATTTCTTAAGCATCTTCTCAACATAATGAGACTGACTCAAGGAATAACCCCCACTATTTCTTCTAGCTTTGATACCCAATATGGTATCAACCTCATTTAAGTCCTTCATTTTGAAACAGGAACTCAAATAGGCTTTGACTTCATTTATGCCATTTATGTTTGTTCCAAAGATTCACATATCATCTGCATAAAGGCACAAGATTACACCATAATCTTTTGTAAACTTAGAATATATACACCTGTCAGCAGAGTTATGTATAAAACCATTAGACAAAACAGCATAATCAAATTTCTCATGCCATTGCTTCGGAGCTTGTTTTAAACCATACAATGATTTAACTAACTTACAAACTTTATGTTCATAACCCGGAAGGATAAAACCTTCAGGTTGTCTCATGTACACCTCTTCATCTAAATCACCATTTAGAAAAGCAGTTTTTACATCCATTTGATGAATATGCAAATCATACAGAGAGGCTAAAGCTATCAATATTCTTATAGATGCAATTCTAGCCACAGGAGCATAAGTATCAAAATAATCTACTCCTTCCCTTTGGCTAAATCCTTGTCCAACAAGCCTAGCTTTGAAAACTTTGATTGATTCATTATCCACACTCTTCTTTACCCTGAAAACCCACTTACATCCTATAGCCTTTGAGCCAGGAGGCAAGTCTGACAAAACCCAAGTCTTATTAGCCATTAAAGACTCCATCTCGTCATCTATTGCTTCTTTCCAAAAAGCTGAATTTCTAGATGCCATTGCTTCTTGAAATGTCTTTGGGTCATCACATTCATTCTCAACATTGAGAACGATTTGGATTTTATTGGTAACAACTTCTCTATTTCCTTCCACAAGAAAGGAAATTGCTTGGGAATTTATGAAATCGAATCCAAATTCTTCTCCTTTCTAACTCTTACACTCCTTCTAAGTTCACTAGAAGCATTAGGATTTAACATATCACTGTTAAGAGAAGCATTAGAACTTGTTTCTGTTTGAGGTATTTGCAAGGACTCATTAACACGGTTGGAATCACTCCGGAACTTATTCTCAAAGAACTCTACGTCTCGAGATTCCACAATTACATTTGAGTCTAAGTCTAGCACCTATATGCTTTTGAATTTTCTCGCATATCCTACAAATACACTTTTCAAAGCTCTTGGACCTAATTTAGTTTTCTTAGGATCTGGGACCTTATAATAGGCTAAGCACCCCCAAACTTTAAAATAACTAATGTTAGGTTTTCTTCCTTTCCAAATTTCATATGGTGACAGTTTTATCTTCTTGGAAGGAATTTTATTATGTACATGACATGCAGTTAGTAAAGCTTCACCCCATAAGTTCATAGGTAAGTTTGAGTTAATAATCATGGCATTCACCATATCAACTAGAACTCCATTTTTTCTTTCTCGCCACTCCATTTTGTTGAGGTCTATAGGGTGCACTAACTTGATGAACAATGCCATTATTTTCACAAAAAGAAGTAAATTCAAGTAGGGAAATATTCTCCACCCCTATCACTTCTCAAGATTTTCGCTTTCTTATCTTTTTGTGTTTCTACCATAGATTTGTAAACTTGAAACATGTCAAAAGCTTGATCTTTTGATTTTATTAAATAGACATAGGTAAATTTAGAACAATCATCAATGAAAGTAATAAAATACCTACATCCACCTCTAGTTAAAACACCATTTAACTCACAAATATCAGAATGTACAAGTTCTAAAATTTCAGATTGTCTATCAACCTTTGGAAAAGGTTTTCTTTTCATTTTTGCTTGAACACAAACTTCACATTTTTCTTTATGCTCATTGCTATAAGAAATAATTCCGCCTTTGCACATATATTTCATTGTTTGATAATTAACATGTCCCAAACGATTATGCCAAAGATTAAAAGTTGTACTTTCTATATTAAAACTTAAATCAAAAGATTGCACACAAGAATAATTGGAACTTTCATCTTTATTGATACTTAGTTTGAACATTCCATCGGATACATAACCCTTTCCCACAAAGGCACCGGCCTTAGACAGATGATCTTATCGGACTCTATTACAACTTTGAGTCCTTTCTTACATAGCACAAAACCGAAACCGATTCTTCCTAATGGAAGGAACATGCAAGACATTAGTCAACACAACTTTCTTTCCGTAGTGAACCGGAGTATCACACTTCCTGTTCCAAGAACCTTGCTAGTATGATGGTCTCCCAAAGAATTTCATGACCATCCACCGCCTCGGTGTAATCTTTGAAGAGTGAGCGATTGTTGCAAACATGGGTGGTAGCACCGAGTCATACCACCAATCATCGCTTGTAGTGATTCCACCATGTGCAACTCTTGGATCATTCCAATATGCATCTCGTAAAGCATGGCAATGATCTCATTGGTATTTTGCTCAACAACATTAGCAATCGCCTTCTCTTCAGTGTTCCTTTTCCGGTTTTGATTATGCTCCTTCTTAGGGTTTTCGCAGAAACGTTTGAAATGGCCTTTCTTTCCACAATTGTAACAAACGATTTCGTACATGTCCTTCTTAACCTTTTTATTCGGGTTAGAAGCATTGGAGTAAATATTTGCCTTTCTCTTACCCTTTAGATTCTTCTCGAGTGACATAGTTCACTTTAGAACTAGAAGCATCATTCAAAACCTTCTCACGATTTCGAGTTTCCTCTTCAATTCGTAAGTGTTTCGAATCTGTTCTAAAGTGAACTCCTCGAAGTGTGCAACAACTTCTTCCCCGTAATTATTCCGGGAAGGTGGCAATTTGGCAATAATTCCTCCAACAATTAATTTTTCCGGTATGGTTATGTCCAGGTCTTTAAACTTAGAAATCAATATCGAAATTCATGCACTTGATCAAGTATAGAGGTGCCATCAACCACGAGAAAATTCAAAGAACTTAAAAGTAACAAACTTATCGCCCCTTGTTTTTCTCGCATCATATTTGAACTCCGGGGCCTTCCACATCTCCTTTGCGGATCGAATTGGAGTGTAGAGATCATACAGACGATCGAGAGGGAGTTCGAATAAACCTCTCGCACAACGTTTCATCTTCGACACGCTTCTTGCGTTCGCTATCTTTTCTTCGGTCGGTGTCATCGTCCGCCGGTTCTCGCCAAAGCCCCCAAATTCGGATCTAGAATATAGAAGATCTTCAAAGCAAGTGAGTAGGAACGACATCTTCTCCTTCCAACGTAGGAAATTGGTTCCTTCAAAACGATCTAGTTTCACAAGTATCATTACCAAACATCTTCATAGTGTTCTCCATAATATTATCCTAAGATTGTTAGAAAAAGAGATCCGTATGATAAGAAATGAATTGTAGAAACTAGATTAGGACGAGATGATTCTCTGTCCTTAGGATAATATTAGCCCCCACTATATTGCGATGGGATTAACTTGCTAATTACCCCCGGGATTCCCTAATCTTAAGAACGAATTTTGACAACTTATTCGTTCTTCATGAACATGAATTGCTTGAAAGAAAGAAGGTTTTCTTGGTTGGAAGATATAAATTGCAAGTGATCTTTTAATCATGTGCCATTCCATATTTAAAGGAATCAAGTACCCTTTCATGAACAATTGTAATCTTTCATGAAACAATGTAATCTTTCATGAAGAATTGTGACTTTTCATGAAATCAACGTTTTTTTTTAAAAAAACAACAGCAAAAGATTAAATGATATTTAAGCTCGTGTTCGTGCACGTGCAAAGTGCTAAGTGCTAGTCTTTGATTAATAATATATTAGCATATTATTAATCCAATTATAAGCACATCCAAGCCCAATGCATGTTTGGCCCAACTAAATGAACTCTTTTCAATTTAATATACCAAGTACAAAAGTACTTATAAACACATCAAGCTTTTCTTATTCTTCCAATGTGGGACAAACTCCCATACACATCTTCCTAACAAACACAATTGAAGACTATATACAACAGTGGAAGCCCCGTGCTCAACCAACTGAGCCACCCTTCCGGGTTATTTATAATAAATTTGATATCATTTTTCAGTTATCCTACATGACATATTGTTTGGTCAAAGAAAGTTCATGGAGACATTCAACTTTACCATCAGCAGAAGTTAATATGTAATTGGGTAAATGGATTTGATTTTTAAAGACCATACACTGATTCAATGCAGTCTTAGATGCACGATAGGAGTGCCACCCCCCTCTCCCCCAAAGCATTGTCTCCAATCGATCCCACCCTTGCGCTTAAGTTGGCAACAATAGCAAAATCCTTGTCAGTTCCAGAGCCACCTCCAGCTTTCAGCAAAGGCCACATGTGCTGTTCACACAAAACATGAACTAAAAGTTACATCGTCAAAAGTAAGAGGTATTCAATATAAAAAAAGAAAAAGGTAAATATAACATTGAGAATCCTCAATTTCCAACGTGATATGCTATAAAAGGATCTCTAATTACTTGTTTTTACAATGCAGCACTGGCAACTCATGAAACACACGTGTTGCTTTAAATGTTTGGATCATATTTCTAAGTTTCGATACAATCAGTAGATGGCTAACTTTAGCAAGACCGCTTTCCTTTTTTGGGTGAAGTCTATGCAGATCTTCTATGCACACATCCAATAATCAGGTTCCAGTATGCTCCATGATGGTTTCCCTTTAATTAACCAGGATAATCCAAATATCTAACTTCATTTGATGACGGCGATACAATACAATTTTTTTTGTAACAATGGCGATCCAATACAATTGACATAGGAAAATATTTTAGCCAGTTTAGTCTATCTTATTGTTCAAAATTTATAGAAAACCGAAAGGACTGTTCTCTTTTTCAACTTCTACTAAGTTACTTTTACGAACAAAAAAGTGTTACACAAGCTATTATCCAACCCTATGAGGGAAGCACTTGCTAAAAAAACGTTGAAATGGAAACCTTAAACTCTGGACTAAGATCTATTAGTGTGACAGCCAGTTCGATAATAAGGTTCCTGTATGCTCCATGTTTATTTTTTGCTGAATTCACCAGGATAATCCAAATATCCAACTTCATCTGATGATGTCGGTTGAATACTATTGAGATAGGAAAATATATTTTATTCAGATAAGTCTATTTTATTGTTTAAAATTTACAGGAAACCTAAAGCAGCTGTCTGTTAACTTCTATCAAGTTACATCTACCAACAAACAAGAGTTAGACAAGCTACTATTCAACCTTCTGAAGGAAGGACCTCCTCAAAATTCTTTGAGATGGAAACTTGAAGACTCTGGACTAAGGTCTACCAGTGTGACAGCAGGGAATTTCTACAGACTGAGACATCTCCGAGACTCGGGGGTGATTTAGTGCCTCAATTACGGTGTAAGTGAACCCATGGTCTTTTCGCCAAACTAGGTATTTTATGTACATATTTCATAGAACTGACCTAATATTATCCGTCGGCACCCGTGCTACAAAAAGGCAGAATGGTGCAGATTGGTTGAATGCTAAGTTATTACCCAAAGGAACAGGATCGATTCCCACTTAATACTTTCTTTCTTTTTTCTCTTTTCTTTAGTGGTGCACCCATGTTCTACAAAATTCTAGATCCGCTTGTGTCACCGACAGAATAGACTTATGCAGATTATCTGAAGATATCACACCAGGTTATCTTTTCTCCACTTCTTCACTTGGATTGTCATTTACAGTTTGTTAAGAACTGGCTATTCAACTTTGAAAGAAATAATGCCCTTGATTATTTTCATTTAATTGAAAGGTATTTATACAAGTTACAAAACAAGGAATCCTATTCCTAAAACCTTATTCTACCATAATTTTAACTATATAATTATGGTAAGTGTATAACACTAATTAAGGTAACATTTACACTACAATATACTACAAATATATATACCATATATACAATATTGTACAGCCTACAATCTGCCCGAGATTGGGCTGCCTAACTCTCCGAGAATTATGGGCCAATCTGTCCGAGAATGCTGGGCCAGTCCATTAATATACTGCGGTATACACTGTTGTATATTCGGTGTATATCGGTGTATATCGCGGTATATTCGGTGTATATCGCGGTACATGATGCCAAAAATATGGAGGTATGGAGACATGAATTAAGAGAGTTCGGACAATGTTATTTATGGAACGAATTTTGTGTTCGGCCTTTCCATTTTGTGAAGATGTATGAGGACACGAAAACCGAAAATTGATCCCATTATTAGCACAAAATTCCCTAAACTCCCTATTGTCATACTCTTTTCCATTATCACATTGAATATTTTTTATTTCTCTTTCGAATTGAGTACGAATGAACGCTCTAAATTTGATGAAGACGGAAAACACTTGTGATTTATTCGCAATTGGAAACGTTCACAAAAATCTAGAATAATCATCTAAAAAGAGAACATAATATCGATGACCCACTGAACTAAGAACAGGAGACGTCCATAGGTAGCTATGACTAATATCAAATGGCATTGAAGTATGAGAATTGGAGTCTACAAATGACAACTTAACAATTTTTCCTAATGAACAAGACTGACAAAATGGAGTATGACTCGTACCCTTACAAGAAATAAAGCTATTTTTATCTAAAACTGATAAAATAGAAGATCCCGGATGACCCAGGCGAGCATGCCACACGGAAGGAGAGATGGCTGCAAAAACTGACGGCAAGGCTTGACTCGATGGACTGAAACCGGGCATGATAGGATACAGATCCCCCCTACTATCACACCTCATGAGATGGCTCCCCGTCTTGAAATCCTTCACAGAGAAACCAAAAGGATCAAATTCAACGGAAATCGAATTGTCAGTTGTGAACTTTCGGACAGACACTAAATTTTTAATCAATTTAGAAGCATGTAAAGTATTTTTCAAGAGAAGGGGTGGATTGGGGGGAGACAACGTTTTCTGACCATACCTTAGAATTGGAATAGAACTGCCGTTACCAACAATTATCCCCCGAGGGGTGCTCAAATTGGAATAAGATGAGAGAGTACCTGATTCGGAAGTCATGTGAGTCGTGGCACCGGTGTCCATATACCAATTTGGGTCCGATTGAGTTAACCCCAACGTGTGCATCGCGGCCTCGATATCAGTTTGAGTGGGGCCTGCTGCATGATGGGCTTACGGAGGTCGGGGCCCAAGAATTCCAGACCGTGATGGAGCTGGGCCGTGGCTGCTGGAGCTGCCGCCTGGCGGGCCACCGGCAGCGGGCCGCCACCGCTTGGTTGTTGGGCTCGAAATGTTGGCCAGCCCACTGGCCGCTGGAACTTGCAGTTTGATTATAAGGGCTGCTGGCCCACGACCCACTGCCCCAGCCCCACTTCCATGGGGCCCACTGCTGGGCCCAGGGGGGTGGTGGGCCATTGTTCCCTGGATGGGACCCACCGCCTGCTTGCTGACCACCAGAACCGCCGCGTTTGCCCCCGCGGTTTTTGTTATTATTCTTGCGATTATTCTTGCCGCCACCATGATTATGGTTTTGGCCCAAATTATTAACAAAACCTGAAGAACTTGGGGAGGACGCCACCATGACGACGGGGCTTGCACCGGTAGCCGTCTTTTTAGCCAAACCGGCTTCTTCTAACGTGAGCATGGAGCGGGCTTGATAGAAGTCAGGAAGAGGGTTGCTTTGGCGAAGGAGAGTTCCAACACCATTATAGGCCTCCGAAAGACCGGCAACTAACTGTAGAACTAGACGATTATTTATTATCGGTGCGCCAACATTACGGAGTTGATCTGGCAACTCCTTGAGTTTCTTGCAATATGCAGAAACGTTCGGAAATTCATCCATTCAAACTAGAGAGAATTCCTGCTAGAGTGTGACGACATGAGATTGTTGGTTGTTTTGGAATATGTCACGCGATTTATTCCAGGCAGCCATAGCCGTGGTATCCGGCTCAATAATCGTCTATAGAAGGTCCACCGAAATAGTGGCGTAGATCCACCGGAGAACGGTAGCATCAAGAGTAATCCATAACTGAGGATCCTCCACTGGAAGAGGTGTAGCGGGAGGAATGATGTGATGAAGAACTTGAAGGGAGATAGCGTGAATTTTAAACAACTCCGCCCACGTCGCATATTGGACGTTTTCCATCTCAAGGACAATAGGGATATTGTTCTTGATGTTAGAAACCATGAGGGCAGGGTGATAATTATTCTTAGACATATTGAAAGAACAAAGAAGGGGGGAAATTTAAGAGAGGTGTTTGAGAGCGGAAGACGAAATTTGGGAGAGAAACCCGAGGGGGGGTGTCTCGGCCAAGAGAGGCAAAAGTTGGGAGAGAAAAAACTTTTGTTTAGACCTAGTCTCTTGATACCATGAAAGAAATAATCCCCTTGATTATTTTCATTTAATTGAAAGGTATTTATACAAGTTACAAAACAGGGAATCCTATTCCTAAAACCTTATTCTACCATAATTCTAACTATACAATTATGGTAAGTGTATAACACTAATTAAGGTAACATTTACACTACAATATACTACAAATATATATACCATATATACAATATTGTACAGCCTACAATCTGCCCGAGATTGGGCTGCCTAACTATCCAAGAATTATGGGCCAATCTGTCCGAAAATGCTGGGCCAGTCCATTAATATACTGCGGTATACACTGCTGTATATTCGGTGTATATCGCGGTATATTTCCTTGCTTAACAAACTTTACTACTAACAAAGGGCTAGAAATTGCTATCTTAAGGGCTTATAAGTAATAAGAAAAAATCGAAGTCTCACAGAATAACAAGCTTTATCTCTGCGACAGGGTTTGAGCTCGTGATATGCGCCTAGCAACACATCACGTGTGGAGCTCCTACTATTGAACCAAAGCCTTGGAGGCCTAGTTGATGACTATTGATGCAAAAGATCGAAAATGTTGTCTTTTGGGAAAAGAGATTTTATATTGTATTCTAATCTGATTGATTAGCAAAGTTTGGTATAAAAGAGGCAAATCCTTGCTTGAATTAAGTTGTTTAGCTTCAAAGTCTGGGTAAAAAAATGTATAAGCTCCTCTTCTTAAAGGAGAGGGCAGAAATTCCTGATCATGTACACATTAACAGGGGTAAGAACTAGTTTGTTGGTCAAAGTCTCAGTCCAAGATATTCATTGTTGTACATTCAAAACCTTGATTGCTCAGAAATAGTTGCTGCTAAAACAGAAATGATTCAAAAATCAGTTCTTTTACCCTACAACATGAGAGCAACTGACCGCACCTTGATAACCAAAATGGGACCAACAGCATTGATAACATAAGCAAGAAGCAAGGATGATCTCTGCACCGTACTCAGTGTTGTTTCGTATCGAAAAAAAGAGAGAAGATAAATGATTCACTTCACCAATTACATAATTACAAGAAAGGAAAGGACCAGTTATCTGTTTCATCATTGGTATAAGTTGCAACAAAGTCCAAGCTACAATTGGTAAATTTATGGAAACAAAACAAAGAAGCAATGTACCTGGCTGCAGAACATTGGGTATTGAAAGAATACCAGATGCATTAATTAGCGAGCCATATTTGTCTCTGATTGATTTGGCTGAGCCCTGAGAATTAGCATTGTTATGAAATACTAAAAAGGTACATGAACAAACAAGACTAACCAGAATCCAATAAATACGCAAATAATTCTTTTGGCAAGTGGAGCTAAGATAATACTCCCACTTATGAACAAAAAGGGAAGCGGAAAATGTGTGTAAAGAAATAACTACTAAAATATACCTCGATAGTGCTTTCAACTGTCAGATCTAACGGATGAATGTCAAGGCGCTCAGGAAACTTATTCTTCAATTCCAGAAGCCCTGTTGCTCCACTATGATTACGGCACGTTGCAACAATGTAGCCTTTATCATTTTTCTCTAACAATTGTCTAACCTGCATGAGTCAAAAACTTAGATAAGACCTTGCTTGAGCAGTTAAAGAAGGTGATAATTAACTAACAATCATAATTCATTAATGATTAGACCAAAAAATGGTGATATGTTGGCATATCCAGTCAAATGAAGTTTTCCCATGCACAGACAAGTATATAAACAAATGCTAAATTTTAGAGTTTGCAAAAGAACTAAACTCTTCCAGTCAGACCAGCCCATCAAAAACTAAAGGTCATGTTGACAGCTATTAAATAAGCAGTTATATGAACCTAATGATTACTTCAGTTAGGCCAAATTCTCGATGTGTATGCCAGCCCTACCAGATGAGGCCATAGAGAAACTTTTTTTCTATTCCTTTGTTTCGAACTTCATGAAGTTAGTGTTTCATTTCTTTTGTGCAAATTTTGGCTGTGGCATTGGAACCAAGACAAACGAGATGGCCAAGGGATCGAGAAGTATGGAAAAGAGAAAATGAACTGTTGATGATTAAGAATGAAATTGGAAATCCAGTCTCTAGTTTAACTAGCTTTATGGATGAGGGTAATATTTTGGATTCTTAAAGAACTCAGTCCTTTATGAGCAGTCATGCTAGTTAAACTGTTCAAATATAAAAAGGGGAAAAAGAAAAGGCAAACAAATCAAAAACTTAAAAGAAAGGTAAGAGGTCCAATAGATGATCAGGAACAACACTACATGATAACAATCATACCCGCTGGCATTGAGAACTCCCGTGCCGTTCTGAACGTGGAGGAGATGTCGTAGAGAGAATCATCCAAGGCATTGAGAATATAGTTTCGGCAAAGAAACTCCTGACTTTCCCAAATTTGAATGTCTTTCAGCCTTCTCCGCATCAGTCGGAGTATTGTGCCCTTCTCCTTCTGGCAAAGCCATAGGAGCCTCAGCAATCAATACGTTTGCCACGTGAAGAGTTGTCAAGTAGAACAACATCTTCTGTTGCCAGCATTTGAAATCAGAACCTTTGAATTTCTCAGGTTTCTCAACATGGTTTTTCACCATTGACGATCCAGATTGATCCATCTTTGCAAATCAGGAAATTGAATTCTCTGAAAAATTTTGTAACCTCAACAAATCAGGAAAAAAAACTGATTTTTTTTTTTGAATAATTTTTATCTTAGATTGTTAGTGTCAATCTAGTATCATCAATTATGAAATGAAATTGAGCACAATAATATAATAATAACTCAAAATAACTTGAAATCAACAACAATGAATTCAGCAAATTGAAAACACATACTAACTTGGTGTCGATAGAGGCCTGCTTGATGTAGTGTCCTAAGACAAAAATTCGCCCCCACTTGTGCTGCAGTTTTACGGACGTCTGTCTAGAGGATACAACTATCTAAGTGAGAGTTCTAGCACAAGAACTTCACTTCTGGCGAATTTACTATATGTGTTCTTCAGAAACTTGTTTTTAAGAAGTGCTCCCCTGTGAATAGCTTAACATCCAGGGCCATTGCAGTCTTGTGTGACATAGATATTGAAAGAGCCTTTCTAACTGGAGAGTTGGAAGGGGAGGATCAGAGTTGATTTGTTAGACTGTTGGGCTTCTTCCTGAACTTTTATTTTGGTCCCTGAAATGTTTACATTTTGGTCCTGGAAGTTTCAGGTAAAACATAATTAATGAATCTGACAACAGAAACATTGACTCTGAAGTTAGAAAGCCAACAGTTGAAAAACCAACAGTATGAACGTGGAAGTCATATTGAAATAAAAGTCTCGTTATGAAATATATGGGCATCACAGATGACATCTTAGGAATTGAGATTTCTAAGACATCTAACGAACTGGTATAATTCCAAACTCATTTGTGAGGTAGTTGACAGTCTCGTTGAAGCCACCAATGGATATGAATCCTATAACTGATTGGAATCATGGTGCACCCATATACAAGGAGTGATATGCGCAGGTCACATGTAGTTCAATGTATGTTACACACTACAACTGACCTGGTATCGGTCTACAAAGTAGATCAGTTGAACTAAGGTTCACTGGTGGTTTTTAAAAATGATCAATAGAAGGAGTTAAGTTGGATATGACAATATATGAAATATTCGCTTATCTACGGATTATGGTATTCTGGATGTCCAACGGTTCTGGGAGAACACAGTGATGCAAACTGGACATCAGATATGAAGAACACTAAAGCCACAAGTAAATGTGTAAGGTGGGTCCTGGAAAATCCTCTAAGAAAACTTGCATCGGCCAATTCATGATGGAATCGGAGTTTATCGCTTTAAATAAAGCATGAAAAAGGTTGAGTAACTTTATGACTTCTTAGAGGACGTCCCTTATTGGGAGAAACTCGTGCCTTCGGCAGTTATACACTGCGGCTAGCCGGTCAGCTTCAGGAAGAGCATGGATGACGGTGTCTGGACATATCTGTCGGAGACATAAGACTGTATGGCAGTTGATCATCACAGGTGTCACTTCCTTGATTATTAATCAAAGAATATAGCGGACCCTTTCACTAAGGGACTACCCGAAGATCAAGAATTCTGTCTGTCTAGGGGAATGGGCTTAAAAGCCAAATAATACAAACCTTTGCGGTGGTAACCCAACTATATTGACTGGAGATCCTAAGAATCTGGTTCAATGGGAAAACTAAGCTGCAAAAGGTTCAGTTGAGTGCTTCGGTGGAAGCAAGAGCACTTCGGATTATGAATTCTGTAAGGAAACGTAAATCCAAAGTCGTTCTCGCGATAGACATTAAAGTGCTACATGCATGGTGGGTAAAAGGTTAAGCTTCAAAACCTTTAACGATCCTCAAACGATTGAGGTTAAGGTTGGAGAAACTTTTAATGATTCCTAACACTTGTGAAGTGGGGTATATCAGGATACTTTGTAGGATATCACCTATTTAAGTGAGAGGACAGGACGCCTCAAATGAACGCACTTAAGAATCCAAGTGTGTCCACGGCCACAAACGACAGAACAATAAAAATGAAAATGAATAAAGAGAGTTATTGTGTTGTATCATTATCTTGGCTTACACTAAACACTGACGGTTCAAGACATCACATTCACCACGCAGTAAGTAAGTCCAGTGGTATTCAACTAGGGAAGGTTCAAAGCGGAAGCTACCTCTCCTGATGCAATATCTTTTCGCTGAAAGATTGTTGAAAGTAGGAACCTTGTGTGTGCACCAAAATCTATTTCAATAGGGGATTGTTAGAAATTTGCCTTTGGTGGGGAGGTGCGTCCACCCATATTTAATGACTTAAACACTAGGGTTCCGTATGTTGGAGGCTTTGTCTCTTCACACATGCATAATCTACTAAGTGAGTAGATGACCGTAGGGCCAAGGATCGTCAAATTTTGTTAAGAAATGAAAGAGATATTGGTCCATGAAGTAAGGTGTTTGAGGCATGGAAATATGGTGTGGGACAAATCTACCACATCGGTGGGAAAAGGAAGAATTGTTCTCTTTATAAGTCTCAAAATTGGCTAAGGGTTTGGGACCCCAAGGGGTAACCATGTGTTTGAAGAAGGGAGGACCTAGATGTTCTTGGGTTCGAGGCTAAGTCCACACGTGCACCGCCGCCGCCCGCCCATCCCATCCTGTCAGGGCTCGGGTCTCGAGTCGTGGGGCTTGGGCTTTCGGCTTCTTCCGATATTATCTTTTTGGACCCAAATTGCTTAATATTTGCAGTTTGGTCCCTGGAGTTTCTGGAAAGATGAAATTGGAAACGACGGGAGGCAGAAAGTTTCTGCCTGCCGTTTGGGTTGGTTTTTGGAGCGTTAAAACTCCATTAACCTGCACATAACTCCTCCCTAAAAGTTCCTTTATGTTGCACATTAAATCATTCATTTACTTGGTTGATTAACTCCTCACTAATGGCCATTACTTGGCTATTAACAGCCATTAGTTAGCAGTTGAGAAGTCTATCTCCTTATACTATATATTGAAGCCTTTGGCTCAATTGTTGAGACTACAGAAAAAGAAACATAGAGGAAGAGAGAACGAAAACAACAGAAACTCAGTCCAAAAACGTGAGCAAAAACAGTGGACAAACAGAAAACTCTTCCTTCCTTTTCCATTCTTCAGCAAGTCATTTCGTGTTTGTTTTCTTCATCAGAGTCAACCTATTTGCCTTGTAGTGTTGATTAGTTGTTGTTTTATCTTGGGAGACTATTGTCTGATAACGTAAAAGCATATATACGGGGAAATCTTTTCTTAAAGACAGAGAGTCATCTCTCAACTCAGCCACAGTTGTAACTATCCAGATTTAGTGTTTCTTGATTTCAAGTTATCAAGATTCAAGACTCAACTAGCTTGCAGCAATTATAACATTGGATTGTTTGTTTATTATTTCGAACATTTGTAATATTTATTTACTTCCCGTACTACTTTACATATATAGGATTTTGTTGGGTTCAAAACACATAAGTAAGGCACAACGGAAGTTTAAAAGTTTTTGTTTCTTACTTACCCCAACAATAATTCTGGTTTGGTTATACAACAACGAAACTTGTAACATAAAACATTCACTTAATTAAAATAATTATTATTCATTTAAATGTCTCGATTCCAAATCGAATATTTTAATTACTCTCTCAATACATCCTTAGATCGAAACGGACAATCGACATAGTGTGACCCTACAGGCCTTCTCATATCGACATTAATTAAATTAAGGTCTATACGGAACTCCTAGACAACGCCGGAAGACGAACTCAATATGTGAAGTACATTTACACGAATCCAGTAAACTTAACATTTATGTGGTAAGATAAAATCATTTCATTCATGACACACCCGATCAAGCTTAGGATTTGTCAAGTGTCTATCCAAATGGCTTAAACATTATATCTCATCTATATTAGTTGACAACTAGACCATATTCTAAATATGTCTATTGTGTTGGCCAACGACTTAGTCAACCTAATATCACTGAGAATCCCAGTGTTCTGTCGAATATACATCCGAGGAATGAATCCTAATCTTGGCTCAACTACCATCTTCAATCCACATCGTAATGTACCCAATACAAGTCGTATCTCAACATATAAGGCATTTGAGCTTAGGACGGGATCAAAGTATATTACTTTGTAGACAAGGTGTGTATTGACCTCAAGTCTAAGGACTTCTGTCTCCCATACGCTGATCATACTTTAGACAAGTATAACAAACAATATATCAACAGGGTATACCAATACTTCCAAAGTATCCATGTGTCCATCACGAGTAACCATTACTCGTAGCATGTGAGACATACTACATCCTCTAAGGATGTGATGCAGACCACATGTCGACTTATCACATATCATCGATATCACATTCTCGATGATCATTAGTCGAGGCTATTTTAAGAGTTACGTTATATCATTAATATCTCACTTTATCAATGACAACGTAAGCTCAAGGGATGCACATTAATGAATAATCACAAAAAATCAAATAATAATTCAATAATTGCAAATGCCAAAATATTAATCTCCATTAATAATAATATGAATGTGTATAAAGTACATTTGTCCTAATACAGATTGTCTCTAGGACATAAAAATACTTTCAATCTCCCACTTGGCCGAGAGCCAATCTCCAACATATCTAATGCCCATATTCTCAAAATTACCATTATGCTTGACTAAGCTTAATGGTTTAGTGAATGGGTCAGCTAGATTATCATCTGTGGGAACATAGTCTAATCTAATCTCTTCGGTCTCCACCATCTCTCTGAGTATGTGGTACTTCATTGGTACATGCTTGTTTCTGTTGTTGATCTTGGTTCCTTAGCTTGCGCAATTGCACCAGTGTTGTCACAATAAACCATTATTGGACAAGTGGCACTTAGAACAACCCCTAGTTCCTTCAGGAACTCAGATATCGCGACAATTTTTTTACCAGTTTCCAATCCAGCAATGTACTCAGCTTATGTTGTCTAATCAGTTGTTGTAGCTTGTTTGGAACTTTTCCATCTTACTGCTCCACCATTGAAAATGAATGTGTAACCTGATTGAGATTTATAGTCATCAACATCTGTCTGGAAGCTAGCATCAGTGTACCCAGTACATATTAGCTTCTATTCCCCACCATAGACTAAGAAGTAATTCTTAGTTCGTCTAAGATACTTAAGAATACTCTTGACTGCCTTCCAGTGTTCTTCCCCAGGATTCTGCTGGAACTTGCAAGTCATACTAAGTACAAAGGCCATATCTGGCCTAGTACATGTTATGGCATACATGATCGATCCTATAGCCGAAGCATATGGGATCCTTTTCATGCTTTCAAGTTCTATAGTATTAGAAGGATTATCCTTCTTAGATGACTTGATGCCTTGTCCCATAGGTAGACCGCCTTTCTTGGAATTTTCCATAGAAAAACGTCTAAGCACTTTGTCTATGTAGATCGACCGTGATGACCCCAACAACAACTGTTAGGTCTATCTCTATAGATCCTAATCCCCAAAATATAGCAGGCTTCACCTAAATCATTCATCATGAAGGTACTGGACAACCACTCCTTGACTGGCTGCAAGGGAGTCTTATTGTGTCCCATTATTAATATGTCATCTACATATATGATAATGAAGGCAATACTCGCATCCTTGCGTTTACTATAATCACATGGATCCTCTTTTCTTATGACGAAATCAAATGACTTGATAGCCTTGTCAAAGCAAATGTTCCAACTCCTCGAGGCTTGCTTAAGCCCATAAATGGACTTTTGTAGTTTGCATACAACATTTGGTTTGGACTCAATTGAAAAACCCTCAGGTCGTTTCATATACACTTCCTCAACTAGATTACCATTAAGGAAAGCAGTCTTAACGTCCATCTGCCAAATGTCAAAGTCATAATATGCAGCTACTACAAGTAAAATCTGAATGGACTTGATCTTAGCAAGAAGTGAAAAGGTTTCATCATAATTGACCCCAGGTCGTTGATTATAACCTTTAGCCACCAGTCTTGCTTTATAAGTTTGTACCTTGCCATATGCATCAATCTTCTTCTTGAAGATCCATTTGCATCCTATGGGTCTAACCCTTGTTGACAAATCAACCAAGTTCCAAACTTGATTTACGTATATCGAGTCCATCTCAGATTTCATGGCTTCTTGCCATCTTTGCGAATCAATGTCTAACATAGCTTCGTAGGTTGTATGTTCATCGTCATCAGGAATATCTATATCATTGTGTGTTTCAACAAGGAGATTAAGTCTTTCAGGTGGACGATGAGTCCTAGTGGTCCTACGGAGTTGAGTACTCTGCGTTTCAGTGTTTGTTACATTCTGATTGTGAGAAGGTTTTCGTGTGTTGGACAATCCATCACCTTAAGAGCTTTCAGGAATGTCATTTTCATGTATTTCCTTAATTGAATGAGGTACAACCATTGTATCATCTTCCATTGGTTGTGTATGAGAGCCTTGCATTTCTGCACTATCTCTCACAGCACTCCCACTGGATGAAGGGCGTACTCTAAGTACCCAATCTTCACCAGATACTCCCACTGAATCTTTGTTTAGGTCATTCGACAAGGGTTCGTTTTCTGTGTTACCTTGTGGTTCTTGAATTTCTTCAAGTTTTATCTCTATGCAGCTATGTTCCTTGTAGACATATTCTTCTTCAAGGAAAGTTGCGTTCCTGGAAACAATGACCTTATGTTCTCCAGGAAGATAGAAGTAGTATCCCTTAGTTTCCTTTGTATACCCCACGAAGTAATTTTCTCACTTTTAGATTCTAACTTGTCAGTGAGCATTTTCTTAACATATGCAGGGCACCCCCAGGGTCTCATATGTTTAAGAGTTGACTTCTTGCCACACCATATCTGATAGGGTGTCTTTTCTACTGACTTTGAAGGAGCCTTGTTCAGAATATATATAGAGGTTTGTATAGCATGTCCCCAAAGGTATGTCGGTAGAGCTGAGGATCTCATCATGGATCGAACCATATCCAATAAGGTTCGGTTTATCCTTTCGGCAAGACCGTTCATTTGTGGCGTTCCTGGAGGTTTCAGATTGGACTCCATGTAGCTTTAAGTAATCTAGAAAATTCTTGCTTAAGTATTCACCTCCTCGATCCGATCGAATGGTCTTGATACTTGTTGCAAGTTGTTTCTCTACTTCTGACTTGTACTCCTTGAACTTCTCAAAAGCCTCGGATTTGTGTCTCATAAGATACACATACCCATACCTTGTGAAGTCGTCAGTAAAAGTGATGAAGTATGAGAAGACTCCTTTAGCTTGAGTCGAGAATGACCCACATACATCAGTATGGACCAATTCAAGCACCTCTTTGGCTTGCACACCTTTCCCAGAAAGTGGTTTATTGGTCATCTTTCCTCTCAAGCAAGATTCGCAGTTACCATAAGACTCCAAGTCAAATGGTTCGAGGTAGTCTAACTTCCTCAATCTTGCTATCCTTGATTCGTTGATATGACCAAGTCTGCAAGTGCCATAGGTAGATAGAATATTTTGTACATTGAAAATCTCTCAACTACAGTTCAGTGTATATAATCCATCCACAAGAGGAGCAGTTCCATATATAATATTATTAAAAGACAGTACGTGACTGCCATTATAAATATACGAGGAAAAGCCCTCCATGTCCAATACTGGGATAGAAATAATATTCCTCGTTAACGAGGGAACATAAAAACAATCATTCAACACTAAACAATAGCCAGAAGGTAAATTTAATCTATAAGTCCATACACGCTCAGCATCGACTCATGCTTCATTTCCAACGCGTAGGTCTAACTCTCTCGGTCCAACCTTCCTGCTATCAGTTAGCCCCTGCACATTTGTACAAATGTGTGAGCCACAAGTGGTATCCAATACCCAGGAATGAGAGTTATTTATAGACATATTTATTTCAATGACGTATATACCTTATCCACCAAAGGCAGGAGCACCTGGTGCTTTCCCTCCTCCTGGTGCCGTGCAGTCCTTTTTCCAATGCCCCTTCCTATGGCAGTTGAGGCATTCATCCTTAGCAGCTCTCACCTTCTTCTTCACACCTCCCTTGGGCTTCATAGCTGAAGGCGCAGCGATTGCCTTGCCCTTCTTCTTCTGCCATTCCTTGCCTTTCGGCTTGGGTCGGCTAGAAGAGCTCACTATGAGCACAACTTTGCCTTCGAAAGTGTTGGACTCAAAGGTCTTGAGCATGTTGTGCAGCTCTGGAAAAGTCGCCTTCATTCCATTCATGTTGAAATTCACTGTGAAGTTCTCAAATAAACGAGGGAGAGAGTTCAGGATGAGGGTGGTAGCGACATTCTTTTCATGCTTCGTTCCAATCGAAGCAAGCCTCTCTATCAGCCCTATCATCTCCAGCACATGCTGCGAGACCGGGCCCCCTTCATTGAGCTTACACTTAAAGAGTTCTATTAGCAACTCATATTCCATTGTCTGGGATTGAGAGTCATAGAGACTCTTCAGGTGTTCGAGCATCTCATTGGGCCCTATGTTCTCATGCTGTCTCTGAAGTTCCATCGACATGGAAGACAGCATTATGCATTGCGCCGAAGTGGCATCATCTAGATGTTTCTGGTAAGCATCTTTATCAAATGAGGCATATTCTTTAGAATCTGTCGCAGGGACTGTTGGGAACACCGTGTCCAATACATATTCTATTTTCTCTTGTCCGAGTACTATTCGCAAATTCCTTAGCCAGTCAACGTAGTTTGGTCTAGTAAGTTTATTCATCTCAATCAACATTTTCAATGACAGGCTCGACATCTTTTATAATCTGAAGAATTAGATAGACCGGAAATCAAATTCAAAATATATTTCCAATTATACACATTCATTTAGGCTAATCAACAAGTCCTTTTATTTAATTAGCTCCCACTATTTTAACATACTTCTACGACCCCATGGTAGAATACGGACCTATATTAATTGAGGTCATAATGGGCCAAGATCCAAGCCTATGCTATCTCCGCGTTTGCTTTGGCTGATAACCTCAATAACATATTTTGGTAGGTTCTAAACCAATTGCAAAACTTTATTCGCAACTCTTGGTTGATCAAATTATTACATTTAATCTTGCATCCTTAGATTAGTCCGACACTTTGGCGCCAAGATTTGTCTAAGCAAATCAACCCCATTACACGACTGTGTTTATGTATCTAAGCAAATTTGGCCTTTGTGAGCAAACACTTTGGTGTAAATACCCACAAAAGTTTATCATTTACCTTTACATTAAAACACATCTATGAAAGAGTCTGGGTCCTCGTAGACTTAGAGCAAATGCTTTGGCATAAATACTCGTATCATCGAAAAGGATTTTGTACTCTAACAATTATAATGGACGACGCATTTTAATTTAGACTTGTATTAAAAGTTTTGGGGAACATTTTAATTCGGGGTTTTAACCAAGATCAACTATTTTATGCCATATCCAATACGACATTTTAACATCATGCAAAACTAATAACATATATAGTTTGGGAACCGTCAACCCAATATGCATGATAGAAGATAGTTTTATCAAACACTGGGCGCCGCCGGCCCATACAGTTATAGCAGACACTATTCTAGAAATGTAAATGACAAACAATTTGACATTTAACACATAAACAGTATACTTATCAAATAATTTACTGTATAATAATAATGTTGGGTTAAACATTCTAAACTTAGAATTTTATTTTTTTTGTTTCTGGACAGTTGGGGTCGCGGCGCCAATCATTAGCGTCGCGGCGCCACTGAGGCAGTAACGCCGATTTTCTGAAAAATGCACTAGCGTCGCAGCGCTCCACTATGGAGCCACGGTGCTTCAGAGGTAGTAACATTTTTGCTTCTTTTACTGAATTAGCATCGCGGCGCTCCACTATGAAGTCGAGGCGCTGCAGAGGCAGAAACATTTCTGGTTCTGAAAATGCATTAGTGTCGCGGCGCTCCACCATGGAGTCGCGGCGCCTCCTTGAAACCCTAGTCAGAACCGCGGCGCCCTACCATAGGGTCGCGGCGCCGACGTCCTTACAAATGTTTCTGTGTTGATTTTCAAAAAATTGTTCAACCCCTAAATCCAATTTAGGGATCAATACACAGGTCATTTATCATCACCCACCATTATCAATAACGCCCATATCTACCATCATCCGTTCTTTACTCATTCTTAGCCGTGCACCGTGCAATGAGTCGGACAACGCACTTGGCTTAGTTCGAGTTAGAGCTGAATGACTTCCTCGAGTTAGCGTAGGAGATAATTTAGGGTGATACCAAAAGGTCAACATTCGTTCAAGACATATAGGATTTCAAAAAACCTCATTTTAATCCAATTTTATGTATATTATTATTCTATTCAATTGTTAAATAACCATTGAACCAACCTGAGCTTTGATACCACTGTAGAATTTTGTTGGATTCAAAACACATAAGTAAGGCACAACTGAAGTTTAAAAGTTTTTGTTTCTTACTTACCCCGACAATAATTCTAGTATGGTTATACAACAATGAAACTTGTAAAATAAAACATTTACTTACAAGTTATAATAATCTGGAATCTTTATCTACTATAAGGTGCACACGCGGTTGCCCTTCCGATTGCAAGCTCCAAGCTTCAATGTACTTCTCTTTCGGAAAGTTAGGAAATCCGGCAGAGGTTCGAGAGTATATGATTCTAAATCTCTAAGGCTTAGAATGTTTTTCAGAATTAGTGTGTTGAATAATGAGGTGAATGCCTCTATTTATAGTTGAAAAATAGGTCAAACCCGGATTATGGTTTCACCTTGGGCCTGGCCTAAAAATCGAGGCAGAGGCGCCGCGGCCTAGGGTATGGGCGTCGCGGCGCTCGGCATGCGCCTGCACTGCACCGCGGCCCTAGGGTATGGGTGTTGCGGTGCTCGACTTTATTTTTCGTGCATTCTTAATTAAATCCAAAATCCAATTTTGACTTAATTAAAATAATCATTATTCATTTAAATGTCTCGATTCCAAATCGAATATTTTAATTACTCTCTCAATACATCCTTAGATCGAAATGGACAATCGACATAGTGTGACTCTACATGCCTTCTCGTATCGACATTAATCAGATTAAGATCTACGCGAAACTCCTAGACGGCGCCGGAAGACTAACTCAATATGTGAAGTACGTTTACACGAATCTAGTAAACTTAACCTTTATGTGGTAAGATAAAATCCTTTCATTCACGACACACCCGATCAAGCTTAGGATTTGTCAAGTGTCTATCCAAATGGCTTAATCATTGTATCTCATCTATAGTTGACAACTAGACCATATTCTAAATATGTCTATTGCGTTGGCCAACGACTTAGTCAACCTAATATCACTGAGAATCCGAGTGTTCTCTCGAATATACATCCGAGGAATGAATCCTAATCTTGGCTCAACTACCATCTTCAATCCACATCGTAATGTACCCAATACAAGCAGTATCTCAACCTATAAGGCATTTGAGCTTAGGACGGGATCAAAGTATATTACTTTGTAGACAAGGTGCGTATTGACCTCAAGTCTAAGGACTTCTATCTCCCACACGCTGATCATACTTTAGACAAGTATAACAAACAGTGTATCAGCAGGGTATACCAATACTTCCAAAGTATCCATGTGTCCATCACGAGTAACCATTACTCGTAGCATGTGAGACATACTACATCCTCTAAGGATGTGATGCAGACCACATGTCGACTTATCACATATCATCGATATCACATTCTCGATGATCATTAGTCGAGGCTATTTTAAGAGTTACGATTTATCATTAATATCTCACTCAATTAATGACAATGTAAGCTCAAGGGATGCACATTAATGAATAATCACAAATAATCAAATAATAATTCAATAATTGCAAATGCCAAAATATTAATCTCCATTAATAATAATATGAATGTGTATAAAGTACATTTGTCCTAATACAGATTGTCTCTAGGACATAAAAATAATTTCAACATATCCAACAAACTCTCTCTTTGCTTAAAAAATAGAAAATTGAATATTTAGTCTTTTAGTATAAGTAGGTCCTTATAGTTTGATGTTTTCACTACGGATGGGTTTGAAGGAGTTTTTGTTTTGTTGACCGAGGTTAAAGAATTAAAAAATATGAATTCCTCGAAATAATTCATATTTTTTAATTCTTTAACCTCGGTCAACAAAACAAAAACTCCTTCAAACCCATCCGTAGTGAAAACATCAAACTATAAGGACCTACTTATACTAAAAGACTAAATATTCAATTTTCTATTTTTTAAGCAAAGAGAGAGTTTGTTGGATATGTTGAAATTATTTTTATGTCCTAGAGACAATCTGTATTAGGACAAATGTACTTTATACACATTCATATTATTATTAATGGAGATTAATATTTTGGCATTTGCAATTATTGAATTATTATTTGATTATTTGTGATTATTCATTAATGTGCATCCCTTGAGCTTACATTGTCATTAATAGAGTGAGATATTAATGATAAATCGTAACTCTTAAAATAGCCTCGACTAATGATCGTCGAGAATGGGATATCGATGATATGTGATAAGTCAACATGTGGTCTGCATCACATCCTTAGAGGATGTAGTATGTCTCACCTGCTACGAGTAATGGCTACTCGTGATGGACACATGGATACTTTGGAAGTATTGGTATACCCTGTTGATATACTGTTTGTTATACTTGTCTAAAGTATGATCAGCGTGTGGGAGATAGAAGTCTTTAGACTTGAGGTCAATGCGCACCTTGTCTACAAAGTAATATACTTTGATCCTGTCCTGAGCTCAAATGCCTTATAGGTTGAGATACGGCTTATATTGGGTACATTACGATGTGGATTAAAGGTGGTAGTTGAGCCAAGATTAGGATTCATTCCTCGAATGTATATTCGAGAGAACACTCTGCTTCTCAGTGATATTAGGTTGACTAAGTCGTTGGCCAACGCAATAAACATATTTAGAATATGGTCTAGTTGTCAACTAATATAGATGAGATATAATGATTAAGCCATTTGGATAGACACTTGACAAATCCTAAGCTTGATCGGGTGTGTTGTGAATGAAAGGATTTTATCTTACCACATAGAGGTTAAGTTTACTGGATTCGTGTAAACGTACTTCACATATTAAGTTTGTCTTGCGGCGCCGTCTAGGAGTTCCGCGTAGACCTTAATTAAATTAATGTCGATATGTGAAGGCCTGTAGGGTCACACTATGTCGATTGTCTTTTCGATCTAAGGATGTATTAAGAGAGTATTAAATATTCGATTTAGAATTGAGATAATTAAATGAATAATGATTGTTTTAATTAAGTCAAAATTAGATTTTGGATTTAATTAAGAATGTGCGGAAAATAAAACGAGACAGTGTAGGGCCACGTCAACGCCGCGGCGCCCACACCATAGGGATGCGGCGCCATGACCTAATCTGTCTCGAATTTTGGGTCAGGCCCAAGGTCAAACCCTAATCCGGTTTGACCTAATTTTTCACCTATAAATACAGACCTACACTTCATAATTCATTACACTTGATTTTCATATCATTATTCCAAGTCTTAGAGACTCAGAATCAAAACACTCTCTCGAACCTCTGCCCGATTTCCTAGCTTTTCAAATGAGGAATACATTGAAGCTTGGAGCTTGCAATCGAAAGGGCATTCGTGTGCGCACCCACAGTTAATAAAGATTCAAGATATTGTAAACATGTAAGTACCATTCAAGTCTTATGTTTACAGTCTAAAATTATCCTATAGTCAAACAGTTCTACGTTTGTTGGGTTTGAAACAAGTTTTCAATATCCGTTGCGTACAACAACCCAACAAAAACCGTATAGTGGTATCAAGAGTCAAGGTTATTTTGTATGATTATAAGGTAATTGGTTAATAATAATATGGGCTAGAATTTGTTTAAATCTGAAATTTATGTCGTTTAAAGCTTGAAAACATAATATCTTAAAAGCACATCATCCTTGTCTCTCAAACTATTAAACAATGATGTAATCGATGAAGTCATTCTGATCTAACTCTTCTAAGTCAATGTGCGTAACCGGTTCATTGCGAACATGGTGCACTGAAGCGAAGAACGAAAAGGGATTGGATGATGGTCGATGAACGTGTTGTTTGATAGTGAAGGGTAACGAAGATGAATCTGCAAATCTGACCTTGAACCAGTTTTAGGGTTTCAGAAATGTGGATTTTGGGCTTCTGAGACGGAGGCGCCGCTCCACGATGGAGCGTCGCGGCACCGATGCTCTAATATTTTAAATATATATATATATATTTGTTTTTCGGAACAGTAAACTGTAATTGAACACTGTTCCGGCGTGAAATTTAGCGGCAGTCACTGTTTCGGCGTGAACAGTGGCGGCAGTCACTGTTCCGACAGCCTCCAATTTTAAAAAATATATATATATATATATATATATATATTTATTTATTTTTTTTTCTCGGAACAAAGTGAACAAGAACCGAACATTTGTTCGGGCGTGAACAGTGGTGGCGATCCATTGTTCGGCGTGAACGATGGCGGGAGTCACTGTTCCGGCGTGAACAGAGGCGGGAGTCACTGTTCCGGCGTGAACAGTGGCGACAGTCACTGTTCCGGTGGGGCAATGGCGGTTTCCAAAATTGCAATTTAGCCCTTGGGGCTAATCTAAAAATTTTAGAAGTTTCTGGAATTGCAATTTGGTCCCTTGAATTTTTTTTAAAATCATCATATTTTGTCCTTGGGGAAAATCTGTAAATTTCAGAAAAACAGATTTGGTCCCTTGGGCCAAATCTGTAATTAATTTAAAATTCTAGAAATTACGACATGTGTCCCTGAAATTTGAAAATATTTTCTGAAAATTAAAATTGGATTTTCTGAATTTAAAGGCGTTCAAAATTAAAATTTTAAATTCTTGAAGGACTAAACTGTAAATTCTGAAAATCTGAAACTTACAGAAATATCCTGAAAATCGGTTTTTAAAATCAAAAAATGTTAAAGGGACTGTCTGGATTAGACTTAAATTTTAGAGTTTAGACAAGTTAACCCATGATTATTATTAATTGTATATTATTGAATAATATATAACTATATGCTAAGTGTTTAAATATTTTCATTTAATAATAGAATAGTGTCTGCTATAACTGTGTGGGCAGGCGGCGCCCAGTATTTGATTAAACCATCTTATATCATGCCTATTGGGTTGACGGTTCCCAACTATATGTGTCATTAGTTTTGCATGATATTAAGATGTCATATTGGATATGGTGTAAAAGAGTTGATCTTGGTTAAAATCCCGAATTAAAATATTTCCCAAAATTTTAAATACAAGTCTAAATTAAAATGCTTCGTCCATTATAATTGTTAGAGTGCAAATCCTTTTCGGCGATACGAGTATTTATGCCAAAGCATTTGCTCTAAGTCTACGAGGACTCAGACTCTTTCATAGATGTGTTTTAAATGTAAAGATAAACGATAAAGTTTTGTGGGTATTTACACCAAAGAGTTTGCTCACAAAGGCCAAATTTACTTAGATACATAAACGCAGTCGTGTAATGGGATTGACTTGCTTAGACAAATCTTGGCGCCAAAGTATCAGACTAATCAAAGGACGCAAGATTAAATATAATATTTGATCAACCAAGAGTTGCAAATAAGTTTTGCAATTGGTTTAGAACCTACCAAGATGTGTTATTAAAGTTATCAGCCAAAGCAAACGCGGAGATAGCATAGGATTGGATCTTGGCCCATTATGACCTTAATTAATATAGATTCGTATTCTACCATTCAGTCGTAGAAGTATGTTAAAATAGTGGGAGCTAATTAAATAAAAGACCATGTTGATTAGCCTAAACGAATGTATATAATAGGAAATAAATTTTGAGTTTGATTTCCAGTCTATCTAATTCTTCAGATTATCAAAGATGTCGAGCTTATCATTGAAAATATTGATTGAAATGAACAAACTTACTGGACCTAACTACCTTGACCGGCTAAGAAATTTGTGAATAGTGCTGAGACAAGAGAAATTAGAATACGTGTTGGACACAGTGTTCCCAACAGTCCATGCGACAGACTCTATTGAATATGCCTCTTTTGATAAGGATGCTTACCAAAAACACATGGATAATGCCACTTTAGCACAATGGGTGATGTTGCCTTCCATGTCTATGGAACTTCAGAGACAACATGAGAACATGGGTCCCAATGAGATGCTCGAACACTTGAAGAGTCTCTATGACTCACAATCCCAGACTACGGAATATGAGTTACTGATAGAACGTTTTAAGTGTAAGCTCAATGAAGGGGGCCAGGTCTCGCAGCATGTGTTGAAGATGATAGGGCTGATAGAGAGACTTGCTTCAATTGGAACGAAGCTGCAGAAGAATCGCTACCACCCTCATCCTGAACTCTCTCCCTCGTTCCTTTGAAAACTTCATAGAGAATTACAATATGAATTGAACGAAGGAGAGTCTGCCGGAGTTGCACAACATGCTGAAGACCTTTGATCTTCCACTTCCAAAGGCAAAGTTGTGCTCATGGTGAGCTCTACTAGCCAACCCAAGCCGAAAGGTAAGGAATGGCATAAGAAGAAGGGCAAAGCAATTGTTGCGCCCTCAGCTATGAAGCGTAAGGGAGGTGTGAAGACGAAGAATGTGAATCCGGCTAAGGATGTATGTCTCAACTGCAACATGAAGGGGCATTGGAAGAACGACTGCACTGCACCAAGAGGAGGAAAAGCACCTGGTGCTTCTACCTCTAGTGGACAAGGTATGTACGTCATTGAAATAAATATGTCTATAAATAACTCTCATTCCTGGGTATTGGATACCGCTTGTGGCTCACATTTGTACCAATGTGCAGGGGCTAACTGATAGTAGGAAGGTTGGACCAAGAGAGGTGGACCTACGCGTTGGAAATGGAGCACGAGTGGATGCTGAGCGCGTAGGAACTTATAGATTAAATTTGCCTTCTGGCTATTGTCTAGTGTCAAATGATTGTTACTATGCACCCTCGTTAACGAGAAATATCATTTATATCCCTGTTTTGGACATGGAGGGTTTTTCCTCATATATTTATAATGGCAGTCAAGTACTGTCTTTTGATAATGTTATATATGAAACTGCTCCTCTTGTGGATGGATTATATACACTAAACTGTAGTCAAGAAATATTCAATGTACAAAATAAATGAGCTAAGATAAGTAATAGAAACTCTACCTACTTATGGCATTGCATACTTGGTCATATCAACAAATCAAGGATAGCAAGGTTGAGGAAGTTAGACTACATCGAACCATTTGACTTAGAGTCTTATGGTAACTGTGAATCTTACTTGAGAGAAAAGATGACCAATAAGCTACTTTCTTGGAAAGGTGTGCGAGCCAAGGAGGTGCTTGAGTTGGTCCATACTGATGTATATGGGCCATTTTCGATTCAAGCTAAAAGAGGTTTCCCATACTTCATCACTTTTACTGACGACTTCACAAGGTATGTATATGTGTATCTTATGAGACATAAATTCGAAGCTTTTGAGAAGTTCAAAGAATACAAGTCGGAAATAGAGAAGCAACTTCCAACAAGTATCAAGACCCTTCGATCGGATCAAGGAGGTGAATACTTGAGCAAGGATTTTCTAGATTACTTAAAGTTATATGGAGTCCAATCAGAGTGGACACCTCCTGGAACACCACAGATGAATGGTGTTGCCGAAAGGAGAAACCGAACCCTATTGGATATGGTTTGATCCATGATGAGCTTCTCAGCTCTACCGACATACCTTTGGGGACATGCTATACAAACCTCAATATATGTTCTGAACAGGATTCCTTCCAAGTCAGTAGAAAAGATACCCTATGAGATATGGTGTGGCAAGAAGCCAGCTCTTAAACATATGAGACCCTGGGGTGCCCTGCATATGTTAAGAAGATGCTCACTGACAAGTTGGAATCCAAAAGTGAGAAATGTTACTTCGTGGGGTATCCTAAGGAAACTAAGGGATACTACTTCTATCTTTCTGGAGGACGTAAGGTCATTGTTTCAAGGAACGCAACTTTCCTTGAAGAAGAATATGTCTACAAGGAACATAGTTGCACAGAGATAGAACTTGAAGAAATTCAAGAACCGCAAGATAACATAGATGTTGAATCCTTACCGAATGACCAAGGAAAGAATTCAATGGGAGTATTTGGCGAAGATTGGGTACTCCAAGTACGCCCTTCAGCCAGTGGGAGTGTTACGAGGAATAATGCAGAAATGCAAGATCCTCCTACACATCCTTTGGGAGTAGATGCAATGGTTGCACCTCCTCTCATTCAGAAAATACATGAAAATGATATTCCTGAAAGCTCTCAAGTTAGTGGATTATTCAACACACAAGAACCCTCTCACAGTTAGAACATACCAAGCACTGAACTGCAAACAATCAACTCCGTAGGTCCACTAGGACTCAGCGTCCTCCTAAAAAACTAAATCTATTTGTGGAAACACACAGTGAGATAGATATTCCCGATAACGATGAGCCTACAACCTATAGCGAAGCAATGTTGGACATTGATTCGAAGAGATGGCAAGAAGCCACGAAATTCGAGATGGAATCTATGTACATCAATCAAGTGTGGAACTTGGTTGATTTTCCAGCTGGGGTTAAGCCCATAGGATGCATGCCGCGCTCGTTTTTAACCCGCGGTCAAAGCGGGGCACGACGTATTGGTGATTCTTGGGTTAGATTAAGGAGTCGTCACCTAATTATTTTACGGTGAATTAGGGCACCTAAATGTTAACTAAATACTGCAATATAACTCCAATTTTAAGGTCTGCGAAACTTAATGAGATTCTAGGTAAGGGTTCTTTATTATCCTAAAGGAAAGGGGTTAGGCATCCTTTAAGATCCGCTAACTTACGGTTATCCAATCAAACTCAGGTTAATTATTGCTAAGAAAATGCAGGTTTAAAAGTATATAAAGTTGAAAAGATGTTTGCAAATATTGCGTAAAGAATGCATTTTGTACAAGTATGCATATGTATGATATTAAAGAAAATACATGTAAAGTTGAAAAAATATGCATTTGTAACAATTAATAGTAAGGAGAAAAATGAATAATTAATAATGCCAAAGAAGTAAACTTTTTGGAAATCATTGATTTGCAAATTGAAAAAAAGAAAAACTTATTTGTATGATAAAAAGTGAATAGAAGATGATCAAAGTTGTTTTTTGAAAATGCATGACGAGCCTAAAAATAAATAAACTAACGGAGGATATCTAAGTTTGAACTAACCGAGCCTAAAATAAATAAGCTAGCGGCGGTTTTCCAGTTTTAGACTACCCTATTAATTAATTCTAAGTCTATCTATTCTAAGCATTTCAATAATTACAAAAGTGCAATAAATAATATTACAATACAGAGAGAGATGAAGCTAAATTAAAGAAAGTAAAAACAACAAAATAAATAATCTCCGAGGAGTATCTGTCTTCGTTAACTTTGTTCCTTGCAAGCTGTCAAGAACAAACGGTTAGAAACAGTTAAATATAAATAACTTCGGATCCGTATCCAAAACAATGAATGTTTTGATCACGGAGGGCTCAGACTTAAATTTTGAAAAGACCATTCCAATCACGTCGTGGCTGCAAACATATGACTCGGTGGTCATTTTAATTGCCTCGCCTACTAAACATGTTGGTCTCTCAGATGAAAAAGAAAGATCATTCTAATCACGTCGTGGCTGCGAACATATAACTCATCGGTCATTTTAGTTGTCTCGCCTACTTAACATGTTGATCTCTTAGATGAAATAAAAAAAGATTTAAGTTTCGTCCTTGCCCAGAAGTTATATTTCCGTCTTTCCAACTGTGGAGGCCTCAAAATCGACGGATATTTTTCATCGGCCAGTGTAGTATCATGTTCAAATCAATAAATTATACCAAAGCAGCAGGCTGAAACCGAGAGGCAATTTCCGAAGGGGCGCGACCTCAAATTCAATTTCATTGGCCTAAGTGTAGTATTTGTTCCAATCAGTAAAACAAACCAAAAACAACAAACTGAAACTAAGAAACAATTCCTGAAAAGACGTGGTCTCGAATTCAATTTCATTGGCCTAAATGAAGTATTGGTTAAAATCATTGAAATTAAATACATAGCAATAAACTAAAACAGAAACATAAACGATTTCCAAAGAGACGCGGCCTCGAATTCAATTTCATTGGCCTAAATGCAGTATTAGTTCAAAATCAGTGAAATTAAATACATATCAATAAACTGAAACAGAAACGATTTCCGAAGAGACGCGGCCTCGAATTCAATTTCATTGGCCTGAATGCAGTATTAGTTCAAATTAGTAAAATAAACAACATAGCAATAAACTGAAATAGAGAAACGATTTTCAAAAGGACGCGACCTCGAATTCAATTTCATTGGCCTAAATGCGGTATTAGTTTAAATCACTAAAATAGTAAGATATCCATTGCACGGATGTTTAAATGCCAAAAACCAAACTGAGACAGAGAAGTGACTTCCGAAGAGAATGCAGTATTAGTTCAATCAACAAAATAACAAAGAGAATGCAGTATTAGTTCAATCAATAAAATAACAACATAGCCGCATAACGGATGTTCAAGTGCCAAAGTAAACCAACAGCAAGCAATTAAAATATCCGACCCAGATTCTGAAATTTCAGAATCGAAACAGGTTTCGAAATGTTTATGAAAACCCGACCCGAATTCTGAACAGTGACCCTAATAGGTGACCCAGTTTTTAATCGACCCGACCCGAGTAATGCAACCCGAAGCAGTGACCGGAATCGGAATCAAATTTTTGATTTTTCAGATAACCAACAAATAAGATGTAAAACACAAAATCTGGAAATATACCCAAACCGGGTCGACCCAACCCGGGTCCATGACCCGACCCAAATCAGGGGTTCAAACCCGAATCGATTTCTTCTCAGATTTTCAGATAACCAACAAATAAGATGTAAAATACAAATCTGGAAATATACCCAAACTGGGTCTACCCGACCCGGATCGATGACCCCAACCCGAATCAGAGGTTCAAACCCGAATCGATTTCTTCTCAGATTTTCAGATAACTAACAAATAAGATGTAAAACACAAATCTGGAAATATACCCAAACGGGGTCCACCCGACCCGGATCAGAACAGTGACCCAACCGAAACCCGAGAACAGTGAAAAACAACAAACAAAAGCAGATTTTCGAAGTAGGGTTCACGAAGCAAATAGAGTATTTTAACCCCAAACTTTAAGAAAAAAACTCACCCCTTCTTTCGGATTTTTTTGACTTGTTTTCGGACTTATTTCTTGTATAACAAGGAAGGCAAATGCTTAAAATCAAGAACATAACACATATTTTTCTTTTCTTTCGCGGTCTCGGTCCCCGTCTTTTCTCTTCTTCTTTTTTTGGTCGAAGATAATGAAAAATGAAATATGATATCAAACCCCAAAATATTAATCCGTCAAACCCAAATAAGAAATGGTATGCGAAATCAAGAGTAGAAAATCCGACCTCCTATGAAGAACAAAAATGTGGGGTTTTATAGGTGGATTCCCCCCTAAAACCGAGCTTGAATTCAAAATAAAGGGGCCCGAAAGCAACGATTTTGGAACGGATTTTAGGGGTATGGGTCACGGATTATAGGGGTATTAGTCGCGGATTTTGGGGGTATAGGGTATGGGATGATGGGTTGGTGGTGTCGGCGTAACAGAGGGGAGTTGGTGGTGGCAGTGGAGGTGACCGGCGATGTGTGGAGTCGAGGCATAGGTGAGGTGCGGCGATGGGGTGTGTTTGGTTGAGAAATGATTTTAGGGTTAGGGGATTTGGGGTTGGGTTTTAAGGGGTGTTGGGTTTGGGGCCGACGGGTTGGGCTTGCGGGTTGGCCTGGGGCTTGACTGGTTGGGCCCATTTGTGGGCTGGCCGATTGGGCCCTATTTTTTGTGCGATTTGAGTTGGAGTATTGGGTAGAAATTGTTTTTGGTTGGGAAATAAAAAGTGGGTTGTGGGTTTAAAAAATATAAAAGGGGTTTAATATTAAAAATGCTTTGAAGAAAAAATGCATATTATTTTTAAAAATAGGATATAACGATGTGATAATAATAAAACATAATATTTGCGAAGTACTTAATGCTTGATAAAAAAAATAGAAATGCGATGCCATTTTTGCGAAAAATAGAATAACATAGAATTTTAAGATAAAACTTATGATTATGATAAAAAATGCAAATGACGGTAAAACAACGAATAATAATAATAATAATGAGAATAATAATATATATATATATATATATATATATATATATATATATATATATATATATATACGCATGTATGTATATAGATTAAAATTGTTTTGAGGTGTTAAAAATATTTAAAATTGCAAATAAATTGGAAAGGACGGGACAAAATTGGGTGTCAACAGATGCCCCTCTTTAGCCGGAGACGATGAAAGAGTTTTCGGCCAAAAAAGTTGACTGAGTAGCCAATTTTGTCTTGATCATCGAAAAAAATTACCTCGGTTCATCGTAAGAAGTTCCACGTTGTGCTGAAGTTCCTGCGAATTAAAGCTCACGAACGTAATGCGATGACGTTGTTGTAAGAATGTAATGCTGATGTCGTTGTTGTAAGAATGTAACGCTGATGTCATTGTTGTAATAATGTAACAATGATGTCGTCATTGTATCGACGTGTTGTGTTGAAAACGTCATTGTGTAGACGTGTTGTGCAGATGTAATGTTGATAACGTTGTTGCAAGAATGTAATGCTGATGACGTTGTTGCAAGAATGTAATGCTGATGTCATCGTTGTAAGAATGTAACGCTGATGTCGTCGTTGTAAGAATGTAACGCTGATGTCGTCGTTGTATCGACGTGTTGTGTTGAAGACGTCATTGTGTAGACGTGTTGTGCAGATGTAATATTGATGACGTTGTTGCAAGAATGTAATGATGATGACGTTGTTGCAAGAATGTAATGATGTTGACGTCGTTGTAATGATAATGCTGATGACATCGTTGTAATGCTGTTGATGTCATTCTAATGCTGTAAAAGATAGTTGTTGTGCTGCAGTAACGTCGATGATGTTGTTGTAATGCTATTTGCTGTAAGAGTTAGTTGTTGCGCTGAAGACGTCATTGTAATGATGTTGACGTCATTGTAATGATAATGCTGATGATATCGTTGTAATATTGTTGATGTCATTATAATGCTGTAAAAGATAGTTGTTGTGCTGCAGTAACATCGATGACGTTGTAATGTTGTTTGTTGTAAGAGATAGTTGTTGCACTGAAGACGTCGTTGTAATGTTGTTGACGTCGTTGTAATGATAATGTTGATGACATCGTTGTAATGTTGTTGATGTCATTGTAATGCTGTAAAAGATAGTTGTTGTGCTGCAGTAACGTCGATGACGTTGTAATGCTGTTTGTTGTAAGACGTCGTTGTAATGTTGTTTTGTTGTAAAAGATAGTTGTTGAAATGAAGACTTCATTGTAATGCTGTTTGCTGTAAGAGATAGTTGTTGCGCTGAAGATGTCGTTGTAATGCAGTTGACGTCGTTGTAATGTTGTTTTGCTGAAAAAGATAGCTCTACGTTGTGTTGAATCTTCTGCCGATTCAAACTCCTGTGGACTGTGAATTGAAATGTCGCACTTGCACAGACGAAAATATGATGCGACGTCCTTGTCGTCGTTTGATGTAAATGACGTTATTGCCGTCAGTTTGTTGTAATAGATGGTTCCACGTTGGTTTGTTGTGTTTAAGCTCTCTGTGATTCGAAAAAACATCATTGTGCAGACATAATGGTTGGGCCCCCTGTAGGTCAAGACGATGTCTTTGTATAGATGCAAAATAGGAGCGTGATCCTTGCGGTGAGTCGTGATGTGGAAATTCTTTGTGAAGTTGATCATAAGTGATGTGGCTTCCCTACTTCTTTCAACCTGAAGAACCTGTACTCAAAGAAAATTTGTGAATTCGGGGGAGGGGCGGTTGATTCGCGTTGACTTTGTAGCTTCGGCTCTTGATAGTTGCATGTCCTGCTGATTCGGACATGTAGCCCCTGTCTGGTTCCCAGTCTTGGCTAACCGCTAATGAAAACATTTGTTGAAAACAATTTGTTTATAAGAAAATATGCATATCAGTAAAACGTTCTTGTCGAACTCTAATGAAAATATTTGTTGAAAATAATTTACTTATAAGAAAGCATGCATATATGTAAATGTCTGTCGAGCAGTGACATGCGGTGAAACAAAGCAAACGTCTTATCCAAAATCCTTCTTCTGGCTGAAGACTTAGTTGGCCGACACTTTATATGTCTATCGGCGTCTTCTTGCAGTGATCTCTTAAAATTCTGCCCCAGTTTCCGATATGTGAGGATACTGAACTTTCAACTGGACCAAGTCGAGTCTTGTGTGGGTTGCTTGCCTGTCCTATCAGGGTGATCAGATAGGTGCGTTTTGTCATATGTGAGATAAAGGAGAAAAGTTTTCCTAATGGTGGGGCCGAAGCCGATGTGGCCGCTTACGTATCCCGCCGAGGGAATCAGGTCATGACGTAGTTCATGCCAAGCAAAAGGGAATTTGGGGAAATTTGTGTTCTAGAGAAACGAAACCCGACATGGGTTCTTTGCGTATCCCGCTAAGGGAGGTCAACTTTTACAACATAGAAAGGTATTACATGGAGAATAATAAATCCTAGATATAGTATCTCTTCACTGCATCTACATTGATAGCTTTTGGCCACACTTCGCCGTCCATTTCTGCCAAGATTAGCGCTCGGTGAACCATGTGAGGCCCTTGCCAGTTAGGATTTTCCTTTGGCTTCATCTTGGTGTGGGAATATGCATTTTGACACCAATTGCCTGGTTAAAAAATCCTTGTCTTTACTTTCTTGCTTAAAAGTTTTGGTCATTCTAATCTGATAAAGTTACCCCAGACAAACTATGTTCATCTACTTTTCATCAATCAGCCGCTCTGTACATGATTCTATATCCACTTGGCTGCGAAAGATATATCATTGCCCCAGTAGAAGTTCGGATTATAGTGCGGTAGCCCAAGAGTACAAAAGGCAAACGCTCGTGCCAATGCTTATGATTATCAACCATCACGATGTTTCATCCAAATCCGGCATTGGCTTGTTCTAAAACATGCTCCAATTTTCTGTCAATTCTTCTAGCTGTGAATCTTCCTCATTTTCTTCGAAGCCTTGTTTGTTGTTTGGGACCTTGTTTGCTTGTTTCATTAAATGTCACATATTATCGACAAAATTATTAGTTTGCATGATGAAAGAGAATAGAAAATTATTTAAGCAAAACGGATTTTTTTTTTAAATAGCAAAAGCAATGAGGGTTTGTCATTTTGAGCTTTCAAAAGGTGGAGGCAAAACACATTAAATGTGTAGATGTGATTTAGGCCTTAATCTGAATCGCATTATTTCATAAAACATTAATGCAATTAACTAGTTTCCGGGAGAAACAAGGTCGGGGCTCAGGTCCAATTTTCCCAAAACATCTCCTTGCTCTGCATACCAAATGGTTGAGTCTCTAGCATAATCATCGAGAATCACATTGCATTTTGCTTCTTCTTCAGCAATAAAAATCTTTTAAACCCCCTCACGAGGTTGGTTGCATTGTCCTCTTTTGATTCCTGAGTGGCGCATGCTTTGACGAATGACTGACTCAGAGGCAGAACATGCTTTGGTACAGGAGCATCTCTCTTCCTTCGGAGATTGGTTGATAAGACTTTTTCAGGAAAAGATGGTGCATGATCCGCAGCTTTGGAGGAAACACTTCTACTCCAAACAGTGCCCTTGACTGGACTGTAATCAAAGGGGTGATAAAGGTCGATGATTCAACCTTTTCCTTTCTCTGGACTGTTACAATAGTCCCTTCCAAATTGTGTTTTTCATCAACAGTAATCATGTTCACATGGGCATCGCCATGATTTGGCAAAGGGTTATTGTTTACATTAGAGGAAGGTCCTTTCAGTTGGATAACTCCTTCTTTGATTAATGCTTCGATTTTGTCTCTGAGGGCATAGCAATTTTCAGTGTCGTGTCCAGGGATTCCCGAGTGGTATGCGTAATGCTTAGTCTCATCGTGCCATTTGGGAACAGGATTGGGGACATTTCCTTGGATGGGCTGGAGTATTCCTGCAGTTCTCAGTCGTTCATACAACTGGGCTCGAGGTTCGGCTAAAGGTGTATAGGTTTTACTAGCTTTCTTTTAGGTTTTGCACGGGGTCTGGGTGCGTTTGGTAGATGGACTCGTGGCTGGGGTAAGTATGCGGGCTGGTATTGTGGGGGATTTGGATAGGCAGGTGCTCGAGGTAGGCTATATATTGGCTGGATATGGTAAGCAGGGTAGGGAGCAGGTGGGTATTGATAATAAGGTTGAGGGCTTTGGGCGTATGGGCTATAATAGGAAAGCTGAGGACTTTGGTTGTTTTGATTGTAGTAGGGAGGTTGGGGTGATGGCATTTGGTAGGTTAATATTTGATTTGGCCTATGTTTCTGAACTGTCATGACATGGGACACTCCGTCTCTCTTCCTCTTTATTGCTCCCCCAAATGAGTCCAATTGAATTGCCTCAGTCATTGCTTGCAACGCTACAAAGTTTGTAATTCTTCCAGTTTTGATACCCTCTTCTATGAAATCTCCCATCTTTACAACTTCAGATAAACTCCGTCCTATGACGCTTATCATTCTTTCATAGTAGGTTGCATCTTTCAAAGATTGTACAAAGAGTGTGGTCATCTCACTTTTCGCAATCGGGGGTTGAACTTTTGCTGCTTCTGCCCTCCACTTCATGGCATATTCTCTGAAGGTCTCTGTGGATTTCTTTTCCAACTTCATCAGATAAAATCTATCCAAGACTGTGTCAGTGTTGAACTTAAATCTGTCCACGAAATCTTGTGTCAGCGTGCCCCAATTATGCCATTTCTGCGGGTCTTGGCTCGTGTACCAGTCGAGTGTTTCTCCTGTCAAATAACTTACGAACAGCTTCATTATAATGGTCTGGTCTTTACCTACCCCAGCCAGTTTGTCGCAGTACGATCTTATATGAGAGTGAGGATTTCCCTTCCCATCAAACAATTCAAATTTTGGCACCTTATATCCGACAGGCAATTCAATGTCGGGATGCATGCAGAGATTTTCATACTCGAGTCGTTCATGTCCCTTGCTGGTTTGGATGTTCTTGAATGCTTCTTTTAGGCTATGAATTTCTCTAGCCACACTTTCACCGATTCTGGTCCTTACTCGCCTTCCCATCCCCTCATATTGGTCAATTCCCTGAAGAGCCATATTTGGTATTGTGGTAGTAAAAGGTTGGGCTTCCGTTACATATACTGGTGGAACATATTGTTCGTTGTGGTTAGTGATGTGTGCCATTGATATTTGTTGGATTACCCGGTGATTTTGCGTAAGAGGGGTATTTTGGACGAGTGGGGTAATTTGGGTAAGTGGAGCTTGGGGTGCATTTAGAGTTGTGAAGGGTGCCAGATCATTTTGTAGCGGGCTTTGTTGTAGAATAGCTTATGGGTTGATATGTTGTGGGTTAGTGTGCTGCAGATTGGTTTCGCTTTGCGGCGAATTTTTGGGGAGGTTTTAGGGAAATGGCGGTTCAGGAGATGAAAAAGTTTGCGGTGCAGTTGCATTCGTCCCTTGTTCAGGGAGTGGGGTATTGACGCTAATGGGCAGGTTGGTAAGATTTTGGAGCCGCTCAATCTCGGTCCCGCATGGCTGCCATCTGTTGCAACAGTTGGGCGATGTATTTTTCCTGGACGGTAGTATCTCCCCTTTCTGAAGCTTCTGGTTCATCTCTCGGAAGAGTGATAAGTCCCAGGCCAGTCCGATCGGATGCATCTGAATCAGTCATTTTGTTGAATGATCGTGCCTTTAATCTCGTGAAGTAGGGATGTTCCGTCTGTCCCTCCTTGTATGCTCACACATCCACCTCAACATCCTCATATCCGCCACTTTCATCTTTTGAATGTGCGAAGTCTTGACCGGCCAACACTCCGCCCCATACAACATCGCCGGTCTAACCACCACTTTATAGAACTTGTCTTTAAGTTTTGGTGGCACCTTTTTATCGCACAAGACTCCAGATGCAAGCCTCCATTTTAGTCACACCGCCCTAATACGATGTGTGACATCGTCATCAATCTCTCTGTTCTCTTGGATAATAGACACGAGGTACTTGAAGCTTCCTTTCTTCGGAATAACCTAGGTAACAAGTCCCACCTCCACGCTTGTCTCCAAGTCATTCCCGTTACTAAACTTGCACTTCAAGTATTCTGTCTTGGTCCTACTCAGCCTAAACCCCTTAGACTCTAGAGCCTGTCTCCAGACCTCCAATTTCGCGTTCACCCTGCTGCGGGTCTCATCAATCAGGACTATATCGTCCGCGAATAACATACACCATGACACCTCCCCTTGGATTTGTCACGTCAGTCCATCCATCACCAACGCAAATAAGAATGGACTAAGAGTTGAACCTTGGTGCAACCCCATCATCACTGAGAAATGCTTTGAGTCCCCTCTTAATATCTGTACCCTGATCTTGGCTCCATCATACATATCCTTGATCGCCCTAATGTACGTCACAGGTACACCTCTAACCTCCAAACATCTCCAGAGAACCTCCCTAGGGACTTTGTCGAATGTCTTCTCGAGGTCGATGAAAACCATATGTAAGTCTCTATTTCTCTCCCTATACTGCTCCATCAACCTCCTAATAAGATGAATGGCTTCTGTAGTCGAACGCCCCAGCATGAATCCAAACTGATTCTCGAACATAGACACGCCTCTTCTCACCCTTATCTCCACGACCCTTTCCCAAACTTTCATAGTGTGGCTTAACAGCTTGATACCCCTATAGTTGTTGCAACTCTGGATGTCACATTTGTTCTTGTACAAAGGAATCATTGTACTCTACCTCCATTCGTCGGGCATTCTCGCCGTCTTAAAAATGACATTAAACAATTTAGTCAACCACTCCAAACCGCCCTGCCTGCGCTCTTCCAAAATTCAACTGGAATCTCATCAGGCCCGGTCGCTCGTCCACTGCGCATCTTGCGGACAGCACCCTTAACCTCCTCAACCTTAATGCTCCTACAATACCCAAATATTTGGTACGACCATATTCAGCACAAAAATACAACATAAAATAAAACAAATGATTATTAATTAGAAATTAATTGATTAATGAGGGATATATTTGGTACGACCATATCCGCATTTTTTTGTTCTTGATACACAATATGTACCCACATGTATGATAATAACCGAATCTTATTCGTGCAGTGACGGGACATATGTATTTATGGTATGGATATTTTTGTCTTGAAAAAAATAAATTTCTGCTTATGCTTCTGCTTTTTCAAGAAGCTGAACTTCTCCCCAACTGCGGAAAAATTGCTTCTGCTTAAAAGCAATTTTACTAATTGTTCAATCACCTTAAATAACCAAAAAGAGTTTTTTCTCATAAAAAAACATTGTTGGCCTCAAAACCGCTTGGTCAAACAGGCTCTAAGACATAAACATACAGAAAAACAAGGAAATAGTGATAATGAGAAAAACTCATAGATTAACACCTAATCTAAACCATAATAGATAAGTATGCAAATAACTTTAAAACACATAAAAATCTACAGATCTAACAAAAATCTCAAGAATCCGTGACAACCCTTATTGTTATGCTTTATAATTTTTTATTGTTGATGAGATAGATAATTCTCCCAACAAGATTGGCTCAGACGAGCAAGGGTATTAGCATAATTCCAAAGATTCTCATACTAATAGAAGAATCTCATCTTGACTGATTCAAGGCATCAAGAAAAGAAGGTCTTGAATGTTGAGGGTTGAAGGTTGAGTTATTTCTTGAAGCTCAGGTGATGAGTATTTTAATTGGCCATCAAGCTAGGTGCAGCAATGGTTGAAGAATGAAAACTTGTGCTTTGATACTAAAATGGCTAAACACCTAGATAGCTCTTCAAACTTGGCATGATTTTTAAGTTAGACACTTAAATTTACACTTTAACTTGGCAAAAATGCATCTCATTAACACCTCATGCTGACATGACACATTTGTGTGTTTTGCACTCTACGTTGGCACGTGAGTAACTGAAATTAGTCCTTTTTCTCTTCTTTTTTCAATGAATTTAATCTCTTACATCCAATTCAATAAATGTGCCCCGCAAGCCACAATTTCACCTTCCTCCTCATTTCACTACTTTTTCCAGATTCGTTCGTCTCCACCAGTCCACCTTCATCCATGGTGTCTTTTTTCCATATTTGCAAGACTAACATTTTTCTCAATATGAGGTTATTACTATATCACAAAAATATAAAAAAAAATTAAGTAAATTAGAAAAGAAATCGTCGAAGAAAACACTCAACAAAACACGACTACACATGTATCTTCCGAAATCGATTTTCAATGTGCATACGTAGAACTCAACAAATGGGTCTTTCCGAATATCCAACTTTGCAGCAATCGATAAATTGTTAAGTTTTCCTCTTTCAGTTTCGAAAGACAGGAGCTGGGTGAATGTTGCGATGGTCTTTTGCTGTGGATGGTCGACGGCTTTTGTGTTGAAGTCGTTGCAGTAGAATCTATAGGGTAAGTGGAGAAGTAGAATGGTCGTGCGACGTACGACATGAGATTTTGAAGCTTCTCTTTTTCTGGTGGCAGCGTTTCAAGAGGGGCAAAGATGTGCAGTGGCATGAAAGTGATGACAGTGAATCACGGGGGGGTTGCCGGAGAAGGTGTGGGAAGGAGCAGGGGGGTATGGAAATGATTTTTGAAGATAGTATTTTATTTCTTTTTTAAAAAAAAATACGTGTCATTTGTTTTTCAAAACGACAAGTGTCACTAACTGATTTGTTTCTTAGACAAGTCAGCATGAGTGGCTTTCACGCACATGCTCTCACGGACTAATGTGTCTACAATATACATTTTTGCCAGTGTCTATCTGTTCACTTGGTAAGTTTAAGTGTCTAACTTAAAAATCATGTCAAGTTTAAGGGGCTATCTAGATATTTAGCCTACTAAAATTGAGTACTACAGAAAGGAAGATGGGAGAGAGGGGACACAGAAGATTAAATCAGGGGGAGAGGGGTTGGGAGAAACAGAAATAAAGAGAGAAAAATTAGATTATAGTACCCAACATTAACTCACAGTCTTTATCAGTTTCGAAACGAAGTAAACAGGGGTCTTATGATTCTTATTTATAGAAAGAGAGAGCTTTAGCAAATAAAAGTAAACTAATCAAAGTGAAGTTGATAGGAGAATGTGACAATGGCAGGACATATTAACTGAACCTAAAAGATCTAAAAATAATCTATGATTTAAAATATATATAAAAAAGGGCAGCCCGGTGCACTAAGCTCCCGCTATGTGCGGGGTCCGGGGAAGGGCCGGACCACAAGGGTCTATTGTACGCAGCCTTACCTCACATTTCTGCAAGAAGTTGTTTCCACGGCTTGAACACATGACCTCCTGGTCACATGGCAGCAACTTTACCAGTTACTCCAAGGCTCTCTCTATATATATATATATCCAATAATAATATGATAATTATCCGCAAATCTGGAAAAAATCTTAAAATCTGAGCTAATCTTCTTCAACAGTAGGATTTCCCATTGTCTCTCTTGAGTTACCTCAGTCACTAAATTTGAACCAGGTGTGTATAGGAGAGTACTAACAAGATTTTTTGTTTTGTGTTTGATAAGGTAAATAATTTTATTGATGTTTGGACAACCCGTATACAAGTAGTATACCAAAAAGTATAGAACCAACATGAATAATGTATAAAGGAGGGGATAACAAGGGAAAAGTAGCTGAGTAGACAAGTATCTCTTACATTGTCATTGATCATCGAGGGTTTAAGTGCATGCAACAAAGAGAATGATAAAAACATATAATATTAGAATATTTATAAAAGATCAAGGTGTCAAACCTTCCCTGGCTAAACGTAATCTCTGGACAACAGCTTTGACACTTAGAGCCAATTCTTGAACTGCATTATGTAAGATCTTGTCGCAATTTGATCACCATCCTCTCGCATTGGGATACAACTACCGGAACAAGTGCCGCAATGCGAGCCCAAGATGGATCCGCATAGGTCCACCTAGATCCCAATAAGAATGAAATGAAACAGCCAAAAATATTGTTCTCAAGGAAATATTCTTTAATTTACATCAGTTTATATGGTGTAAATGTTGCCCAATGTGGGTTTCATTGATCTACAATCCTGTCTCTAATGGAATGAAGAAGCTGGAGAAGGCACTTCAAATGCCCATCAACTTTGACACATTGGTTTAGAGAAGATACCCTATGAGTTCGTCTGGAGAAGAAAGACCTAGTGACTGTAGAATACAACTTGAGAGCACCGTTTGTGGACCTCGACCATCATGAGCCCTCATCACCGCAATCAATGCCCGAGCCGCAATCCCATAGCCACCGCACTAGCAGAGAACCGATAGTTATAATCATGTTCGAAAGATTAGCAAGTTCACTAGTGGCATAACCTCTATCAAATACAGTATTTTATGTGTTCTTTCTTCATTTATTCAATTGTTTACTTATTGTTCTCTTTCTTTTGCGACAAACTTGAACAAATGTATATCCTGAACAGTGAACACTATGACATGAACACAAAATGAAAGAACGCAAATGGTAGTTTGATAAAATTAGTAGTATTAGTTATCAATTATTAAAGTTGTATTCAGCCCCATCCTTGATCTGGGGCTATTTCGTCTCAAAAACAAAAAAATGAAGTACAAATAAGGCACAGAAAACAAACAGATTAAAGATCCCAACTGCTTTGTGCTAGGAGTATGCTAACCAAAATGTAACTCATGGTCAAGTGCAAATTTGAACATATCACTATAGTCCATCAAAAAGTAAACAGAAAACAAGCGACAGTATAGTACATATATGTGTTCTCAAGCTTATCAAAATCCTAAAACCAGTATTAGATATGATTCATATTTTCAAAGTCAGTTGGACGTTTTCTCCTTGTAAATTTTGCTTGAGATGTACCACAAGCATGGATGTTCGTTGGATTTAGATTGAATTTTTTACTCTTAAAGGGCTCCAGAAAAGTAATACTTTTCTCTTTGAATAACCACATAAATTAGAAACAAGCATCAAAGCAGAATATCGCAGGTACTTACGAAAAGTTTACCCCTGATATATTTAGGTGAAACAAGGTAACCTGAATTAATGCAATCTGTTGCAGCCCAATTAGGTGCCAAAGCAAAGCATCAAGGGATAGCTCATAGCATCGATGACTTACCTTGACCATGAAGCTCAGTGCACCGTTTATGCTTTATATTGCATCCAAAGACACCGGTTCAGGACAAGGGAGAAATGATTATTGCTCATAATCCACTTCAACGTGATATAACCAATTATGTTAAGGAAGATAGACACTATATCAATGAAAAGCTGGATGCGAAATCATAATACTAGCCCCAAAAATCGGGATCAACCCACCATGGCCTTAACCAAGGGTGTGGTAGGAGCTATTTCATACAACCTCATTGAAAGCTAGGCACGTGAAATAGGACTTTTATGACAAGCTTGAGGGAGAATCCAGAGTTACTGCCAATTTGAGATGCACATGGAAACTGAATGCTTTTGAATATTAAAGTAAAGTTGCTAGGGCACAGAATAACAGCTCTCAGGGATCTCATCGTATTCCTTTGATCATTTTTATCTCTTTTTTTAATGAAGTAATTTGATCATTTTTATCTCTTTCATTTGTCGAATCAAAGTAGCTATAGCTGAATTCATCGATCAATCAGAATTAGGAGAACGGAGTATCATTTCAGTGTCCTCAACCAAGATACACAACTAGTAAAAGAGTTAGTTCAAATGCTCCAACAGCAAAGGACTATGTTCACAGATTCAGAACATAATTTAAAAGGCAACCTCTAGCAGCAATAAACTCACCAGAGATCACTAAACTTTGAGGTAAAATAATCTATGAGGAAACAAAGACAGAATCTTGTATCAGTTCTAGTATCAAGTTTAGCTCTCATCGAAAGCGGATTTCTCATCTATCCAAATGTCACGTGCTATATTCACAAAATTCTCTACTCATGCAACAAGTTCAAGGTTTCTGGTTTATCCATCAGTTGGCAAAACATGTGTAGCACACATGAACATCTGCCTCTGTGCAACAAATCTGAAAATTCAACTGTTATTCAGAACTTAATAGCATCCTCACCAATGACACAATTTACGTAATTAGGAGTACAGAAGCTACACCACTGAATTTCACCATGCATATATGTCTAAGGAGATCTTTTCAAGGCCAACTGATATGCTGAAATTCTACATTAGCAGAAGTACGTAAAAAGCAAAACAACAAAGCAATTAATTTCCTATATATATGAGCAGAATTTATTTCTCCACATATTCATCTTTTCCAGGTTATAGGGAAGAGGAAAATGTAGCAGAATATATATCTTCATGAAAAACAATGAATATGCACCAACTTTACCTCCCCCAATCACCCAAAACAGGCCCTGCACCCGCGGCCCGAGCTTCTCTTCCGTCTTCAGTAAATCCATAAGAAATGCTTCCTGTACCAGCTATAAAAACACAGCCATGAAGTTTTCCCATCGTGCCACTTGCTAGAGCAGCCACGGCATCATTCTGAATATACAACTTAACATGACTTGGGAATGTGCTCCTGTAAAAATGTTAAATTTTTGACAATTATTTAGTGGAACATAGACATTTTGAATAAATATTCTAGCTACAACATTATCACGAGTATAAGGTATTTCGCATATCAAGGTCCAAATGTCCTATAATTTTGCAACAATTAGCTCAAGGTACAATTAGCGTACAAGACACAATTATGTGAAATTGCTGGCTAAATATTAGTACTACTGAAGCTCCCACAGCTTTGATTCATCCGCAAAGATAGTACATCACGGGATGTAAGGTAAGAGCACATCACTACTTCGTGTCCTGGCTGTGGGCCAAGTCTAATATTTGAGGAGAAGGGTATAGGGGCGGACCCACTATTCGACCGAGTTTCGAAGCTGGAACTGCAGATTTCTCGGTTATTAAAAGCAAATGTCAGCAGCCTAATATTGAGACTAAGTTCAAAAGTTACACCTGAAGTACAAGATTAACTCCACAAACAAAATGATCTTTTAACAAAGAGTGCAGGGAGCAAACCTCAGCCAGCCTAATATTTTCTCCTGATCCTTTTGATGGTTCACACCGGATAGACCCAAACAAACTGCTTGAACAGCTGATCGTTTGACACCAGCATCAAACAAGGCTTCTTCTATAACCTTTTCCAGTGTTTCTCTAACTACATCTTCTGTAAACATGGACCGAGAATGAAATGGTTAAACAAACTCATATCTATTAGGAATATGAGAACATTTATGTCTTATGACATTACTTGAACGGTAAAGAAAACGCTTCTAGAAGTTGATTTAACAAACTGCAACAATTGAACACCAGTTAAAATCCACAGAAACACACAATATTATTCTGCTCATAGCATTCAATGTGGATCGACTTGCAATGATGACCATTCATGCTCAAAATAACTTCCAAAAAAACATGTTTAATAAATGAGATAATGATTCAAAACCTTAGGCATATGGTCAAGTACAAATATCCTACTGAACTACATATATAAATTTTGCTTCTGATTAGTTGACCTACTTAATTCCGTTATAAGAGTGTTGCATAGCCCAATCGGTCCCAAGTGCGGCAGATTGACAACAGCATAAATATAGCCTAGCTATGATGAAACCTCCGAACACTTAGAAATTTATTTGGATTTGGAACATCCACCCACGTGCATTTCCCAATGCACTTTGGACAAAATTTCATCCTGAAGTTTGCATTATTCTATTTTGATATGATTTAGCATCTGCGAATGCAGGATGCAATATGCGGTGACGTATACCACATTCAGGATTCATTTAAGTCTGTTTTTCCAAAATTTTGTTCTATTTTTCAGTTCTCCAAGCCCTAACACGACTTTTCTCTCCTATCCTCATCCTCCCACATCAAGGTAAACCTCTACCATGTATTTCTAAATAATTGTAACACTTATACATGGGTTCTTAACAAGATTATATACTATAACCTTACGGCTTTCAAGAAAACCTTTCTCAAGATTCCAAGTTTAGATTCTTTCAAAGTTCAGACCTTTTCTTCAAGTTTTGGAGTGACTAAGGTATGTAGGGATTCTATTCACGTGTGAGAGCATCATTCTTCCCCATGCCACGTGAATTCATGAAACCCTAAATCTCTTCAGAGTTTGAGAATTATGTCTCAGTTCAGGATAAACCTCAGAAACAAGTCAGTTATTATATATATGTATTGTTAAACTCAATCATGTTGGAAATTGTGGTATTCATATATATATCATAACGACTATCATGAACCTGTCTGTAATCCATGTATGCTCGTGTTATTCTATGAGCTCTTAGATACTAATTATGAACTCATATTGTTTCATTCTATGGATTTTTACATGTTTTCATGTCTCAAGAAGTAAATACCTATATTTCTACATATTTTCATGTAAAATTATGTTATGTATACATGCTACAAGCTATATAATGAATCATGTTTTGAGGCCATGGGTCAAACACCACTTATAGTTATGTTCATGTTTTTTGGGAGTAGCATAGATTTGCCGAGAAGGTTTAAACACATGAAACTATGTATTCCAACGTAGGATAAGGATCACTCCGCCCAGTTAGGACGATTCCTTCATGTTTATTTATTGGATCAAATTATGTTATGTCATGTCTCATACCCTGGCATGGTATGGGTTTGCTTATTCTCACGTGGTGCTTTCATGTTGTCGGTTATACCATGGATCTCCCCCAAATATATATACTTAAAATATTTTACTTCGTTTACAACTTGATCATGCAAATCATGGTCATGCCCAAGTTTCAATTGCAACTTTATAGTTTACAGTTTTAGTTTCGGTTTCAGATTACTTCATGTATCCATATTATTGATTTAGGCTGCCAATTTCCCGAGGACCCCACTTAGAGTTCTTTCTTTTAGCTATTTTACATACAAGTACAATTGCAGTGTACTTACATCTCTTTTGCTCGGAGCATGCATTTCACGATGTTGATACAAATTTTCAGGATGACAGATCTGCTCGTTAGGACTACATCATATCAGCTATTTGGTGAGTCCCACTTCCTTCGGGCACTGTCTTATTTACAGTAGTCATGTTATTTTAGATAGTCATGTATGCTGGGGGCCTTATCCCAGCAACAGTTCAGTATTACAAACTCAAGTCAGAGGTTTCATAGACCAGTCATGTCATGTCATATTGGGTATTCAGTTATGTTCAGGCTTGTGGGCTACACTATCATGCTTTCATACTATTTCCACACTTATATATTTAAAATAGTATTTTCAATATTTATTACGAAGTTACATGATTTATTCAGACTTTTCATGTTTTAACTTAAATTCTGCATTAGTACATGTCGCATGTTGATTCAGCAAGTCATGTGGTTCGCTCGATCACATGCAGCAAGGTGTCGCGCCCATTTATTACCCTGGCTCGCGACGTAATGGCGTCGATTCCCTCTGGATTGATTAAATGTTTCTTTGTTGAGGAGTCGTCACCTAATTATTTTATGGTGAATTAGGGCACCTAAATGTTAACTAAATGCTGCAAAATAACTCCGATTTTATGGTCTGCGAAACTAATGAGATTCTAGGTACGGGTTCTTTATTATCCTACAGGGAAGGGGTTAGGCATCCTTTAAGATCCGCTAACTTGCGGTTATCTGGTCAAACTCAGGTTTAATTATTGTACTAAGAAAATGCATGTTTAAAAATATAAAGTTAAAAATGATGTTGCAAGTATTTAGTAAAATGATGCATTTTGTACAAGTATGCATTTGTATGGCATTAAAAAAAATACATGTAAAGTTGATTTTGGATAAAAGTATGCATTTGTATGAAAGTTGATAAAAATATATACAATGTGATTTTTTGGGTTTAACATTTATTTGTATTGTATTATTTACAAAAATATATGCAAAGTAATTTATTGAAAAACACACACTTTAGATTGCATTATTTACAAAATATATGCAAAGTGATTTTTGGATAAAACATGCATTTGTATGACATTATTTATAAATATATATAAAGTGATTTTTGTAAGAAGAAAAATAACTTATTTGTAATGCAAAGAAAGTGATATTTTGAAAGTCATTTAAATAACGAATCGGATAAAAATAAGACTCTATTTTGTATGATTAATAGTGTGAATAAAAGGTGACCAATAGTTTTGAAAATTCTGAACAGTTCAAAAATAAGTTAGCGTTTTGAAGGTATGAGCGACGAACCTAAAATAAATAAACAAACGTTTTGAAAGTATGGGTGACGGGCCTAAAATAGATAAACTAGCGGTTTCCGATTTTAAATCTACTCTTTCTAGATTATTAATTCTAAGTCTACATATTCTACACATTTCAATAATTACACAAGTACAATAAATAATATTACAATACAGAATAAAATAAAGCTGAATTAAAGAAAATAAAACAGCAATAAAATAAATCATCTCAAAGGGGTAACTTGTCTTCTTAACTTTCGTAATTGTTCCTTGCAAGCTGTCAAGAACAAACGGTTAGAAACAGTTGAATATAAATAACTTCGGATCCATATCCAAAACAGTAAATGTTTTGATTACGGAAGGCTCAGACTTAAATTTTGAAAAGATCATTCCAATCACGTCGTGGTTGCGAACATATGACTCGTTGGTCATTTTAGTTGCCTTGCCTACCGAACATGTTGGTCTCTCGGATAAAAAAGATACAAGTTTCATCCTTACCAAGAAGTTTTATTTCCGTCTTTCCAACCGTGGAAGCCTAAAAAATCAACGAATATTTTTTCATCAGCCTGTAACATCCCGTACTTTCGGGTTACGGTTGAAATCACTAAGCATTTATAAAATTGCTAGACATGTGTAAATCGGTCCGAGCGTTGGAAAATTTATGTTTTATTTACGTATGCTAATACAGAGGTTAGTATATAAAAGATATTTAAAAGTTCGATAGATTTAAGAGAGAGTTATTAAATAGTGGATAGTCCAAATTGTTTCACTGCCAAAAGCTTCCAATTTATCAATTATATTCTTTTATTTATTTATACTTTCTTAAAGGCTAAGTAGTAAAAATTATTTAACTATAGGATATACATTATCCTAAGCCACCTAAGGGATAGATGGATAGTGGGAAAAGTTGACAGCTAGCATAGTTTCCAACCGTCTTTAGCAGATGTAGTTAACAACGTTTATTTTTTATTTTTGGAAGGAAGGAGTTCATTTTTTTAGGCATCTTTCCAACAGTTCGAAAAGAATTTCATTGTCCTCACCCTTTCTCTCTTTCTCTATATATAATCATCCAAAACAAAACAAAAATGTTACCAAGACTACATCAATTTCCAAGATTCAAGTGAAGCAACTCCCTGGCAAACTTTGGGAAAGACTCGTAGAAACAATCTGTGAAATCAAAGTATACCTTCGTCAAATGGAAGTGATTGGTCATGATAGCTAAATATTGTAAGTTTGACATCGAACTATTGATCTCCAATTCAATGTTAGGTGTATATCAGAAGGACTGACTCATCGTAGTCATTCAAGGAATTTAAGCAAAGTATGTTAAGGTAAATTATTTTTTTCTTTTGACATGTCCCATGTAACGAAAAAAAATGGTGATATTGCTCCATAATTTATTCTACTCCTAGTAGTTAAGAATATTCATGTTATTGATTCCTATGCTAAAAGCATGTCTAAATATGGTTCAAAGTCCTTATTTAGGTATACGAAGAATGTATTGATATTCACAGTGTTAGTCAAAGGTGCAAGGTATTATGTCACCCGGAGTATTTTATTGTCATTCATGCAATTTTACTTGCATTGCATTCATATATAACCCTGGACCAATAGTGCTATGCACACTACTATATGGTAAATATTATATATGTAGGGGATATAGGGAAAGGTGTTATATACGCACACCACTTGCAACTGGTACATACTATCACAAAAGAGCCCGAAGCGGCCAATATGATGTGATGATGTGATGTGATGATGTGATGTGATGACTGTATGGCTTATTGGGACGGGTTGCACGATCCACAACACTAACATATATTGGGATGGGTTGCACGATCCGCAACACTAACACATATATATATATATATATATATATATATATATACCGCACTTGCATCATGCATATGTTAATTAACCATTACATGGTATGATACCCACAGAGGTTGTCATGTTAAGGAAATTGCCCGATGAGGGCAATAAATATAGACACTGCATTGTACATAACATGTAGGCAAGTGTATTAGGGCCCAAAAAGAGGCAGTTACTGCTGGTCAGTTATTTATGTTTCAGTTATTGGTATATTCCTGTTATGCTGTTATTTATGCCTGACATACTCAGTACATCAGTCGTACTGACGTCCCTTTTGTCGGGGGACGCTGCGTTTCATGCACGCAGGTTCGCATAGGCGAGGCGATGGTCCACGTGAATAGATTACAGTTTTCAGCGGATTTTGGAAGCACTCCTCTCTTTCCTGGGTGTCGATCTGGTTTTGGTATGATACAGTTTTGCGTGTCTCTTTGGGTATGGTGGGCCTTGTCCCGACCTTTGATGTTGCTACTCTTAGAGGCTTGTAGATAGGTGTCATGTGAGTAGTAGACTTGTACGGCCTTGTCGGCCTTGGTACATGTATATATATATAAGTTGGTTACCTGGTTGTTCATAATTTTCTTTCGGCTTAGTCCGTAATTTAATTACGAATATGTGTTGATAGTGTGATTAGCGGTACCCGGTGGGTGGGATCCTGATGCCCGTCGCGGCCCTCCGGTTTGGGTCGTGATAAACTTGGTATCAAGGCATGTCTGTCCTATGGAGTCTACAAGCCGTGTCTAGTATAGTCTTGTTTATGGGTATGTTATGCACCATGCTTATAAATAGGAGGCTATCTGACATTTTAGGGATGGCTTTTATTCTTTTATCTCTTAAATCGTGCTATAGAACTGAGTTATGAGTATTTCACTCCTAATCCATTTCGTGCTTATGATTTCAGCAATGCCTACCGCAAGGAAGAAGTCCAAGAGTATGAGGGAATTGAATACGGCTGCATGCGAAGGTACCAGCCGATTACCACCTGTTAGCGAGGGCCAGAGTGAGACTCTCGGTACGACTCATTCGTATGGTTCTCCCAGGACATCACCATCAGAGGAGATTAGTGGAGCTCCAACACCTTTAGTTTCTCCACATGATACTCCATACGTGGATCTTAAAATGCGGAGTGCGGTTCAGTTATTGACACAATTGGTGGCCACTCAGGCCCAATGTCAGGTTCCCAGTCCTTCCGATAGAGCTGCTAGCGCAAGAGCTCGGGATTTCATCATTCTAGACCCTCCGGTATTCACAGGAAGAGACTTGAATGCGGACCCGCAGAATTTTCTGGATCAGGTACAACGCACTTTGCGGGTGATGGATGTTACTAATATCGAGTTGGTAAATTTTGTTTCTTATAGACTGCGGAATGTCGCAGTAACATGGTTTGATACATGGGAGCAATCCAGGGGACCTTGTGCTCCACCAGCAGGATGGAGAGAATTTTCAGAGGAATTCTACAACACTTTCTACCAGTTGAGCTTCGACGGGCCAAACAAGACAGGTTCCTACATCTTAAACAGGGCAACATGAGTGTTCAGGAATATAGCTTGCAGTTTAATTCCTTAGCTCGATATGCTCCTACAATTATAGCTGAAATGAGTGACCGGGTACACATGTTTGTTACTGGCTTGGGGCCACGCTTGATCAACGAGTGTACTACGCCTTCTTTGAATCTGGATATGGATATTGCTCGCATCTAGGCTTATGCACAAAACCTGGAGGATCACAAGAGGTAACAGCGGGTCAATCGAGAGCGTGATAAGGGCCAATATAAAAGGGCTCGATCTGTAAGTGGCATGAGAGACTTCGGAGGCAGGCCCAGGTCACAGCCTTACAGACGACCATCTTACCCAGCAGTCGACGCATAATTGCCATCTTCAGGATCGAGGGTTGATCGTTATACTCAAACGGGACCAGGCCAGAGTTCACGAGCACCAGGATCTTATTATAGAGGGAATTTTATGAAGATGAGGCCGCTATTGGCTCGATGTGGGCAGTGTGGTGGGACCCATGCAGGGTCGTGCCAATAAAAAGAAAGAGTATGCTATTCTTGCAGGGAGCGTGGTCATATAGCGCGAGATTGTCCTGAAAAAAGTGAAGGTGGTATAGCCTAGCCAGTCGGATCTACAACAGCTTCATCCCAATCAGTACGTTTGTTAGGACAGAGTCAGCAGGCGTTGTCTGGCCGAGGCTGAGGAAGGGGCCAGACCGTACTTATACATTGATGGGGCGGCAAGATCAGGAATCCTCACCTGATGTCATTACAAGTACGCTATCGATCCTTTCACATAATTTGTATGCGTTGTTAGATCCAGGCTCAAATTTATCATATATTAATCCTTTCGTTGCCTGTAAATTTGGTATGGATTCTGAGTTGATAAGGGATCCATTTATGGTATCTACACCGGTTGGTGAATCGGTAGTCGCTAGACGGGTCTATCAAAATTGTGCAGTATTAGCTTGTAGTCATCAGACACTAGCTGATTTAGTGGAATTAGAAATGGTTGACTTTGATGTTATTATGGGCATGGATTGGTTAGCATCATGCTCTTCCCCGAATTGACTATTTGTTTGACCAGTTATAAGGTGCAAGATGTTTCTCAAAAATTGACTTAAGGTCGGGGTATCATTATCTAAAGGTTAAGGAGAAGGATATTCCGAAGATGGCCTTCAGGACAAGGTATGGGCACTTCGAGTTCCTGGTAATGTCATTTGGACTTACAAATGCACCAACAGCATTTATGGATCTAATGAATAACGTGTTCCGCCCATTCCTGGACGTATTTGTGATAGTATTTATAGATGATATTCTGGTTTACTCTCACTCGAAAATGGAGCATGTGGATCACTTGCGGATAATAGTACAAATGCTCCAGGATCATAAGGTGTATGCAAAACTATCCAAATGTGAGTTTTGGCTAAAGTCAGTGGCTTTTCTTGGTCATATAGTGTCATATGAGGGTATAAGAGTTGACACTCAGAAGATTGAAGCGGTGAAGAATTGGCCAAGGCCTACGACTCCAACGGAGGTTCGCAGCTTTTTGGGCTTAACCGGCTATTATAGAAGGTTTGTAGAAGGATTTTCTACCATATCAGCACCACTAACGAAGTTAACACAAAAGGCTATAAAATTTCAGTGGTCCGATGTTTGTGAGCGGAGTTTACAGGAGTTAAAGGATAGATTAACATCGGCACCAGTCCTTACTCTTCCAGAGGGTCCAGAAGGTTATGTTGTGTATTGTGATGCCTCGGGAGCAGGTTTAGGATGTGTGCTAATGCAGCATGGTAAAGTGATTGCCCATGCTTCAAGGTAATTGAGGAAACATGAGAAGAACTATCCGACACATGATCTAGAGTTGGCCGCGGTAGTCTATGCACTGCAGATTTGGTGGCACTATTTATATGGTGTTCATGTGGACATTTTTACGGATCACAAGAGTCTGCAATACATATTCAAACAAAAAGAGCTAAATTTGAGACAAAGAAGATGGCTTGAATTATTGAAGGATTATGATGTGGACATCTTATATCACCTTGGCAAAGCCAATATTGTAGCAGACACGCTCAGTCGTAAGCCAATGGTCAGTTCGATGCCAGTGCAAGTCAAAATGAAGGAATTGGTAAGAGAGTTTCATCAGTTAGCTAGTTTGGGAGTCCGACTAGTGGATTCGGAGGATGGTGGGTTTGTGATCCAGGATATGTCAAAATCATCCCTTATATCAGAAATTAAGGAACGTTAATGGGAAGACCCTAGTTTGAAGAAGATAAGAGAGAGCATTCAACAGAAAAAGACCACGACCTTTGAGATTGACGAACATGGAACTCTCAGGCACCAGGGTTGTCTATGTGTTCCAAATGTAGCAGGATTATGGGATAGAATTATGACGGAGACTCATTATTCACGGTACTCTATTCATCCGGGATCAACTAAAATGTATCATGATCTCAAGAGTATTTATTGGTGGAATGACATGAAGAAGAACGTGGCAGAGTTTGTAGCTTTGTGCTCCAATTGTCAGCGGGTAAAAATAGAACACCAAAAGCCTTGTGGCTTGACTTAAAATATCGAGATTCCAATATGGAAATGGGAAATTATTAATATGGACTTCGTTACGAGATTACCTCATTCCTATTGGAAATATGATTCTATTTGGGTAATTGTTGATAGACTGACCAAATTAGCTCATTTCTTGCAGGTGAAAACTACCTACACAACCGAAGATTACGCGAAGTTATATATTAAGGAGATTGTTCGACTTCATGGTGTGCCTACCTCTATTATATCTGATCGAGGTGCTCAATTTACAGCTAACTTCTTGAAATCATTTCAGAAAGGATTAGGCACCCGAGTTAATTTGAGTACGACTTTCCATCCTCAAACAGACGGTCAAGCTAAGCGAATGATTCAAACGCTCGAGGACATATTACGACATTGTGTGTTGGACTTTAAGGGAAGTTGTGATGATCACTTACCCCTTATTGAGTTCGCGTACAATAATAGCAATCGCGCTAGTATTAAAATGGCTCCATATGAGGTCTTGTATGAACAAAAATGTAGATCTCCTATTGGATGGTTCGAGGTAGGCGAATCAGAGTTATTTGGACCTGACTTGGTACACCAAGCCATAGAAAAGGTAAAGCTTATTAAAGAACGGTTGTTAACAGCTCAGAGTCGTCAGAAGTCATATGCAGATGTGCGACGACGGAACTTAGAGTTTCAGGTGGACGATTGGGTATTTTTGAAGATTTCACCGATGAAGGGTGTAATGAGATTCGAGAAGAAATGAAAGCTTAGTCCAAGGTATATTGGGTCATATCGCATAATTCGACGAATTGGCCAGGTAGCATACGAATTGGACTTACCTTCGGAGTTGGAGTGTGTTCATCCAGTCTTCCATATTTCCATGTTGAGAGCATGTGTTGGAGATCCTTCTCGGATTATACCAATTGAGGATGTGCAAATTACAAAGGATCTGTCATATGAGGAAATTTCTGTTGCTATCCTAGATCGACAAGTCTGTAAGCTGAGGACTAAGGAAGTAGCTTCTGTAAAAGTGTTGTGGCAAAATAGGAACGTGGAAGAGATGACATGGGAAGCTGAAGAGGAAATGACGCGCAAATATCCACACCTATTCTAGACTAATGTCGAGATTTCAAGAGAAGCCTAAAGTAAATTCCAATTCCTGCAATGATGTTTAACGATTAAGTAGTCGGGTTACGTAACGGGGATTAGATATGTTACCCCAACATTCGATGACAAATGTTTCCAAGGAGGTAAAGATGTAACATCCTGTACTTTCGGGTTATAGTTGAAATCGCTAAGCATTTATAAAATTGCTAGGCATGTGTAAATCGGTTCGAGCGTTGGAAAATTTATGTTTTATTTGCGTATGCTAATACAGAGGTTAGTATATAAAAGATATTTAAAAGTTCGATAGATTTAAGAGAGAGTTATTAAATAGTGGATAGTCCAAATTGTTCCACTGCCAAAAGCTTCCAATTTATCAATTATATTCTTTTATTTATTTATACTTTCTTAAAGGCTAAGTAGTAAAAATTATTTAACTATAGGATATACATTATCCTAAGCCACCTAAGGGATAGATGGATAGTGGGAAAAGTTGACAGCTAGCATAGTTTCCAACCGTCTTTAGCATATGTAGTTAACAGCGTTTTTTTTTTTTTTGGAAGGAAGGAGTTCATTTTTTTAGGCATCTTTCGAAAAGAATTTCATAGTCCTCACCCTTTCTCTCTTTCTCTATATATAATCATTCAAAACAAAAAAAAAATGTTACCAAGACTACATCAATTTCCAAGATTCAAGTGAAGCAACTCCTTGGAAAACTTTGCGAAAGACTCGTAGAAACAAGCTGTGAAATCAAAGTATACCAACGTCAAATGGAAGTGATTGGTCATGATAGCTAAATATTGTAAGTTTGACATCGAACTATTGATCTCCAATTCAAGGTTAGGTGTATATCAGAAGAATTGACTCATCGTAGTCATTCAAGGAATTTAAGCAAAGTATGTTAAGGTAATTTTTTTTTTCTTTTGGCATATCCCATGTAACGAAATAAAATCGTGATATTGCTCCATAATTTATTCTACTCCTAGTAGTTAAGAATATTCATGTTATTGATTCATATGCTAAAAGCATGTCTAAATATGGTTCAAAGTCCTTATTTAGGTATACGGATAATGTGTTGATATTCACAGTGTTAGTCAAAGTGCAAGGGTATTATGTCACCCGGGGTATTTTATTGTCATTCAAGCAATTTTACTTGCATTGCATTCATATATTACCCTGGACCACTAGTGTTATGCACACTACTATATGGTAAATATTATATATGTAGGGGATATGGGAAAAGGGAAAGACGTTATATACGCACACCACCTGCAGTTGGTACATACTATCACAAAAGAGCCCGAAGCAGCCAATATGATGTGATGATGTGATGTGATGCCTGTATGGCTTATTGGGACGGGTTGCACGATCCGCAACACTAATATATATTGGGATGGGTTGCACGATCCGCAACACTAACACACACATATATATATATATACCGCACTTGCATCATGCATATGTTAATTAACCATTACATGGTATGATACCCACAGAGGTTGTCATGGTAAGGAAATTGCCCGATGAGGGCAATAAATATAGACACTGCATTGTACATAACATGTATGCAAGTGTATTAGGGCCCTAAGAGGCAGTTACCGCTGGTCAATTGTTTATGCTTCAGTTATTGGTATATTCATGTTATGCTGTTATTTATGTCTGACATATTCAGCACATCAGTCGTACTGACGTCCCTTTTGTCGGGGGACGCTGCGTTTCATGCACGCAGGTTCGCATAGGCGAGGCGACGGTCCACGTGAATAGATTACAGTTTTCAGCGGATTTTGGAAGCACTCCTCTCTTTCCGGAGTGTCGGTATGATTTTGGTATGATACAGTTTTGCGTGTCTATTTGGGTATGGCGGGGCCTTGTCCCGACTTTTGATGTTGCTACTCTTAGAGGCTTGTAGATAGGTGTTCTGTGAGTAGTAGACTTGTACGGCCTTGTCGGCCTTGGTACATGTATATATATAAGTTGGTTACCTGGTTGTTCATAATTTTCTTTAGGCTTAGTCCGTAATTTAATTATGAATAGGTGTTGATAGTGTGATTAGCGGTACCCGGCGGGTGGGATCCGGATGCCCATCGCGGTCCTCCGATTTGGGTCCACACGGCCAGTGTAGTATCATGTAGAAATAAGTAAATTCATACCCAAAACAGCAAGCCGAAACCGAGAACCATTTTCCGAAGGGACACGACCTCAAATTCAATTTCATTGACTTAAGCATAGTATTTTTTTAAATCAGTAAAATAACAAAACAGCCGCGTAATGGAAATTCAAATACCAAAATAAACAACAGTCCGCGATCAAAACATCCGACCCGAATTCTGAATTTTTGAACCAAAACAGAATTCGAATATGCTTATGAAAATTCGACCCAAGACAGAACAGTGACCCGACTCGAATATTGGGTCGACCCGGCCGAGAATCGAACATTTTTTTTGAATTTTCAGATAGACAACAACAAAATATTTAACACAAAAATCTGGAAATTTTACCCAACCCGGGCTGACCCGACCCGAATCAGAAGTCCCGACCCAAATCAGTTTTCTCAGATTTTCAGATAACCAACATCAAAATATTGAACACAAAAATTTGGAAATTTACTCGACCCGGGCTGACCCGACCCGAATTACCAGGTCCCGACCCAAATCAATTTTCTCAAATTTTTAGATAACCAACAACAAAATATTGAGCACGAAAATCTGGAAATTTTACCCAACTTGGGATGACCAGACCCGAATCATAAGTCCCGACCTGAATCAATTTTTCTCAGATTTTCAGATAACCAACAATAAAACATCAAACCCAATTTCTGGAAATTTCACCCAACCCGGGTTGACCCGACCCGACCCGAAACCAAAACAGACCCGAATCGAATCGAATGAAAATGTGAAGAACGAAAAATTCCCGATTCTTCAACACCAAAATCCAATAACACTTTCGGACTCCTTAAGATGACGAACAACACAAAAGAAAACAATACAAACCTTAAGAGAATCTTAGAATTTGAATTTCGAACTTTAAGATTGAACCCTAAATTTCAGCTTCCCCAAAAATTCCTCCCCCAAAATGAAGAACAAATGGGGTTTTATAGATGGGTTTCGGACCCCCTCCCCCCCCCCAAAAAAAATGAATTCAAAATTTTAAAAGCAAAGGGGCAAATGTCGGATTTGAAGGGTATGGGTTACGAATTTTAGAGGATAGGGGTATGGGTGAAGGTGACTGGTGTGTTTTGGGGGTGGGTTGGTCGGCGAAGTGATGGGTGTGGGGCTTGTCGGCGATTTCGATTTAGGGGGAAAATGAAAAAGTTTAGGGTTTGGTTTAGGGAAATAAATGGATGGGGAGTTGGGCTGTTGCGGGTGGGCCGACGGGTTTGGGGCTTGACCGGTTGGGCCCCTTTGTGGGTTGGCCGGTTGGGCCCTATTTTTTTTTTTGAAATTTGATTCGTTTGAAGGTTAGGGATAAAAAATTAGTTTGGGTTAAAATAAACTAAACTAAAAAAAAGAAAGGTTTAAAATGCTCAGAAGAAAAAAAACGTAAATAAATAAAAAATATAACGAAGTGATAATAATAAATACTATGGGTGAGCCAAAAACCCAGAGAAGCAGTTTTTTTTTAAAAATAACCATTTTTTTTGAAAAAATGAACTGAATTAGGATTTAGTGATTCGGTTCGGTTTTTCAATTTTGGATACGAGCCAACCGAAAAAACTGAATTAAATATATAATTATTCTTATTTTTTATTTTAGGCTACTACTATCTCTTGAATCATAGCCATTGAAGTCAATCTATGAAGCTTTTATGGAAGTCGAATGCGGCATGAACTTGATTAACATATCACGAAAGCATTGATATAAAATGTAGGGAGAGAAAGTAGTTGTAAATTGGTGAAACTTTAAATGGTCATAACTCTGCGCTCGGATATCTGTTTTACCCGATTTTTTTTTGATTTTGGATATTTTTTTGAGACGGGGTCGGTCGGCGGTTTGGCGCAACCATTTTTACAAAAACTCCATTTTCCCAATCAATTTGTGTTTTCCCCCAAATCGGTTTCTAATTTTCCTTTTTCTTTAGTAAAAATCTCACGATACACAATAGATTTCAACGTTGAAATTTCATGGTAGTGTAAGTGTGAATGTCAGTTTCAGTTTTGAAAATTTAATTTTTTATAAAAAATAAAAAATTCCTCGATCCGACCCGATCCGGCCCAATAGAAAAAACCGATACAATCCGATACGTTCGGCGATATAAACTGAACATATCGGGTTTTTTTAAAAAAAAGTTTTATTCGGTTTTTTTTTAAATGATTTTTATTTGGTTCATATTTTTTGGATACAAAACCGAACCGATATACGTCCACCCGTAATAAAAACATAATGTTTGTGAAGTGCTTAATGCTTAATAAAAAATAGAAATGTGATGCAATTTTGTGAAAATAAAATAACATGGAGTGTTAGGGTAAAATTATGATTAGGATTTTAAAAGGCAAATGATAGTAAAAATGTGAATAATAATAATAAATAATGATATTAAAATAATATATATATGTGTGTGTGTGTGTGTGTGTGTGTGTGTATTAAAATTGCGAATAAATCAGAAAAGACGGGACAAAATTGGGTGTCAACACAAGACACCGAGTGTCGTGTTACGTCCAGGCCAGGTCAGGGGCCTGAAAACTTGTCACACCCCAATCTTGGAGAGTGTGGCTGGCACCCGGTGTCCTAATGTCCCTAGCATACCACATCTCACATGTATTCTAGATATACATATGTTGACACCTAATTATTACCCTCCAGTAATCTTATTTAATTATTCAAAGTTCATGAGTCGTGGACGGAGTAAAATATGTCGTTAAAAGCTAAAATAATTTTACGAAATTACCTCAGCGATATTTTGCCATTTTATTTGACAAAATATCATCGAGTATATTATTTGCCTATTTTTACATATTTTTAAGAAATATCCATCAAAATTTATAAATTAAAGAAGACAATTACCTAATTAATTGTCTAAATTAATTTATATTTTACTCCGTGAGTTAAGGAAAGTTGGTTAATTAAATAGAGTGTCAAGTAGCCTCTCATTTTATTTCTCAAGCTTCAAAGATTTTTACATTTGTTAATAACCCTTATTTAAAGACGGTTTTCAAATTTAGCTTTATTTATTTTAACTGACCGATTTTGGCCATAATTGAAATTAAAGTGGCCACATTTTAGTTAACCTCGTGGCCATTCTTTGTAAAATTATCCTGAAATCACCTTAGTCCTTCCATTTTTTGATTTTGGGCCATATCTTTTCAAATTTTGGCCAGGCCCAGTCCAATTAATGGACCAGACCCGACCCAAACGACATTTAAAGGGGCGTATACCTTCTTTCTTGCCAAAAGTGGCAAAGCAACATATGACCTTCGTCGATTACAGTCCATGTGTGGACAATTTCGGCAAGGGTCTTAAGGACACTTGTCTTCTCCCTCCACGCTCCGCTAGAGCTCCACCACGCACTAGTAACCCCCCTCCCTTGCTCCTCTATGCATCATTTATGAGGCTTGTCTCATTTGAAGACCAAATTCGATTTTCCATTGGCTAGGATTTCAAAATTTTCAAATTTGAATTAAAATCTGGGAAAAACTCTTCTCCCACATCAATTCAAGACTAAAAGTTTGGGTTTTTTGTCTCCTATAAAATGAACAACCACCTCTCAGTCACAAACAAGCCTCAATAGTGAAAAATCCCAAAAGTTGAGCAACGACTCATATTTTGAGCAATTGGAAATCCTAGAATATTTTTCTAAGGTTTCTATAGTCTAAAATTTTTCTTTTCCTTTTAATTTCAGTGTGGTCTGAGTTCGTGGGATTAGGGGAGATCTTTCCACTACGGATCTTGATTCATGGGTGCGCTCGAAGAAGGTATGTCCGAGATCCTCTCATATTTAAATTTTTGTATTGTTATCTGTTGTGTGATGTTTATTAGCTTCATTTGTAATTATTACTGCTTTACTTTCTTATATGGGTCTGACCGTTTCTTTTGCTTTGCTTCTGATTATGTTCTGCCTTGAGCCGAGTGTCTCTCGGAAATAGCCGCTCTACCTACCAATTTAAGTTCTGCATACACTTTAACCTCCTCATACCCCACGTTGTGGGATTTCACTGGGTATGTATGTTATTATAGTTGGTAATTCTGTTTAGCATATACAATTTCATGTGTTTTTAGCTTAAACGTATAGGTATGAGGGATAGTAAACCTTTCTAAGGCCTAATTTGGACTTGTCATTAGGTCACACATGTCTAACTGTAGTGTTCCTGGCTAGTTATGACCAAGATATAGATAATTTGTGCTTTTATCTAATGCTTTGTTGATTCTAAAAAACGTAATTTTTGTTTAATATCTGAAAATGAGCATAGGATTAAAGTGTTATTTGATCTTAAGCCTTATTTAGTTCCAAGTTAGACCTACCATGTGTTGAGTTCCCAAATTAAACAATTAAGAAGTTAGTTAAGTTTGTTAGATTGTTAGTTACAGGTGATTAGAATGGTTAGAGTTTGTTAGTTGGTTGTTAGAGTTTGTTAGTTGGTTAGAATGGTTGGTGTGAACCATTTTCTGATTTCTTATACTTGTATAAATAAGCACATTGTGCATTGTTTTGATATGATGAAAATATAGAAAAGACTCCACAATTCCTTTCTCTCCTCTCCTTCCTCGCCTCTTCTTTCTTCTCCTCGACCATAACGATTCTTTTTTCTCTTTTCCTTCAACCAAGTCGAATCAGTCTCAATGTAGACTGGTTTGCACCTGCAATCCAGTAAGTACTCTGACCACATGAATTAACATGGTATCAAAGCTCAGAGCAGATGGATCGAGGGAATTTCCAGCAGAATAGAGTCGGGAAATCGAGGGATCCATAAAGGTGCGATCTGGGCTATTTTCCTTTATATCTGTAAGTCGATCAGATTAATTTACTTTTCTACAGTATTATAGCAATAGATTTGTGAATAGAGAATACAATACCAACTGCATCAACAATTGGAGATGAAAATTCAAATTCGAACCTAAACATAGTCGATCACAATCACCCGATGTTTCTGAGTGCTTCAGACACACCTGGTGATGTGCAAGTTGAAATATAGCTGACAGGGATGGAAAACTATACCTTATGGAGTAGAGCTATGCAATTAAATCTGTTGAAAAAAAATAAGATAGGTTTTATCGATGGAACAGTTAAACGAGATACATATGGGACCAATCAAGTGAAACAATGTGATCGATGCAATGTGATGGTGATTTCATAGATCATGAGGAATGTAAGCAAGAATTTTCTTAGTGGTATATTATACAGATCTACTGCATCTGCAGTGTGGAAGGATCTGAAAGAGAGATTTGATAAAATTAACATATCTAAGGTGTATCAACTAAAAAAGGAACTGGCAATGTTGTATCAGGAAGTAGCCCTAGTATCCAGCTATTATTCAAAAATGAAAGATTTGTGGGATGAGATTGATTCAATTATTCCTCCACCAACATGTGATTGTGCCAGTCCCAGGGAGTATATAGAACATCTGGAAAATCAGAGATTGCTAGAGTTCCTAATGGGACTGAATGATGGATATAATCAGGCTAGAAGTCACATTATTCTAATGTCACCTACTCCTAGTATGAATCAAGCATATGCAATGGTTGCACAGGATGAAAGTCAGAAACTTATTACTAGAAAATATACAGGAGCAGAATTTGATGAGCCTATAGCTTTGTTTGGTAGGTCTGCTATCCCTCAGAACAAGAAGAAGAAGTCATTTTATCAATACATATTTTGTGATCACTGTCAAATGAAGGGACACACTAGAGAAACATGCTATAAATTGATGTATTATGATTATGGCAAGAATAAGAGACATGTAAGAGATACCTGCTATAGGATTGTAGGTTATCCTTATGATTTCAAAGGAAAGAAGAAAGTCAATATGGCGGTAATAGGTTGTCAATCTGGAGAAGGTGATGGTCTACAGATGCATCAAGTTAGCCAGTCAAATCAGACACATATGGGAGGATTGAGGCAGATATCTCAAGAGGAACAAAAATAACTCAATCTTATGTTAAGATCATGCTATCCAGACAAATATGAAAGGGTGTTTGCAGTACTTAACCAACAACAACATGACACTAGTGTATCTCACACCAATGCTGCATTTCACACCAATGTTTCAGTACGAAAAGTGCACATGGCAGGTAATCTTGAATTTAGTAAAGAGCTTAGTTGCAGTTGGATAGTTGATTCAGGGGGAACTAATCATATGGTGAACAATAAAAATATGATTGAACAAAATGATTTTAAAGACATTGGAGGTCAGGTACAGTTGACTACTGGTGATACATCCACTATTACACAGACATGAAGTTGTAGATTAGGAGGAGGTGATCTTTTTAAGCATGTGTTGTGTGTGCCAAGTTTTCAGTTTAATCTTCTTTCAGTTTCTAAATCGACCAAGGAGTTAAATTGTAGTGCTAGTCTTTCCCCTGATTTTTTTGTTCTACATGATCTCTTCACTGGGAAGGTAAATGAGATTAGTAAGATGGTAGATGGTATTTACATGTTAGAGTCAAGAAGGAACTAATCTGAGCAGACAAAGACACAGTCTCACTTAGCAACTGCATCTACAAAGGTAGAGTTGCAAGCAGGACTATGGCATAGGAGGATGGGACATGTTCCAATGAGCATGCTCAGGAGGATAGATGGTTTTGGAGACAAATCCAACTTCACAATTAGACACAGTGATGTTTGTCCATTAGCTAGGCAAACTAGAAAATCATTTCATGTTGGTAATAGTAGAACAATTTCTGTTTTTCAGTTGTTGTATTTGGATGTTTGAGGACCTTATAAGGTGTCTACATATAATGGCATGAGGTATTTTCTCACAATTGTGGATGACTACACTAGGTGGACTTGGGTATTTTTGCTACATGTTAAGTCTGACTGTTCATAAGAATTTGCTTGTAGAAATCAGAACACATTTTGGTGTGAATGTTAAGTGTGTTAGAACAGACAATGGTGCCGAATTTTTTAATAATTCTTGTTATGATCTATTCAGCCAACATGGAATCATACACCAAAGATCATGTCCATATACTCCACACCAAAATGGGGTAGTGGAAAGGAGGCACAGACACATCTTAGAGATTGCTAGGGCCATCAAGTTCCAATGACACTTACCAGCAAGGTTTTTGGGAGATTGTATGGAAGCAACAATTTATGTGGTCAATAGAATACCTTCTATTGTCATAGAAAATGTGTCACCTTATGAAAAATGTTTAAGAAGGTCCATTCTTTGTCACATCTGAGGGTCATAGGGTGTTTGTGTTATGGCACCAATCTGGTCAAGAGGGACAAATTTGATGTAAGAGCCATTAAGGCAGTATTACTTGGGTATGCGGCTAAAAGGGGTATAAGTTGCTTAACTTAACCAATGTTTGTGAGTAGAGATATAACATTTTATGAGGATATTTTCCCTTTTGAACAGGACAAAGAAAATGTTGTTGCTGAATCATAATTTGAAGATTCAGCTGATGATTATTCCCCTATATCTGATATGTGTGGTTATTCTCTAGCTTCTGATAGGCATGATCATAATGAGCATGTTGTTCATGAATGGGTTGCTGATTCTGGAACAAGGGAGCACAATGATGATGTACATGAGGTAGTCTCTCACAGTGATGCAAGTTTAGTAGATCTTCAACCTACAGAGGATGTGCTCTCAACACATGGTCAGTCTGAAGCTATGATGCAGAATGTGGTTGACACTCAGGCATCACTGGAAACCAGAAGATCAAGCATAATCAGAAAACCTCCTACCTGGATGAAGGATTTCATTCATCCCACATCAGAAGTAAGGTGTGCCAAATATCCATTATCAGACACCATTAGTTACTGTGGATTATATGTGTTCTATCATAATGTTGTTTCTAACATGTCAGAAGAGTATGAGCCACAATCATACAATGAAGCAATGAAGCAGCAAGATACAAAAGATGGATGGAGGCCATGAAAGCAAAGATTCAAGCCTTAGAAGATAACAAGACTTAGGAGGTGGTGGATTTGCCAAGTAATAAAATAGCCATAGGTTGTAAGTGGATATACAAGATAAAGTATAAAGCCACAGGTGAAATAGAAAGATTAAAGCAAGGCTAGTGATAAAAGGATACAACCAGAGGTTGATTATCAAGATACTTTCTCTCTTGTGGTGAAGATGGTCACAGTAAGGTCAGTTATCTCAATTGTTGCTGCTAAATGATGGATAGTACATCAAATGGATGTATTCAGTGCATTTCTGCAAGGAGATCTTAAAGAAGAGGTATACATGAGTTTGCCACAAGGTTTCACATAAGGGTGGCCAGTGGACCGGGACGGCCCGACCCCGACCCGACCCCATCCCGAGCCCGCCCCGGTCCCGCCCTGACCCCGCGAAAAAAAAGAAATACGGTGGCGGGACTCGAACTTGGGACGGGACAATGTCTCGTCCCGCCAGACCCGAGCCCGCCCCAGGCCCGCCTGACCCGAGCCCGCCCCGAGCCCGTCCCGACCCCGATCCCCACCCCGCCCGATTTCTCCCCCTTTGCAAATATAGCCTTTGCACCAACGACCATTTTAGATTTTGGTCGTTGGGCAACGGCCATTTTAGGCCTCCCCCACCCCGTACCCCTTAATATTTATTTTTAACCCATAAGTTATTATATTTACACTTTAACCCAATTTTTCAACTATAAATAACTCATTTTCTCTTCATCTTTCTCACAAATCTTCCTACAATCTCTCTAATCTCTCAATATATCTCTCTACAAGTCTACATTGTTTGCTAAATATTCAATTTTTTTTATTCATTTGGGAATTGGGAGTGAAGTTGGCAACTAGCTTGAGGATCTTCCATCGAGCAAAGTTTCAATTTTCAACCTCTCGATTACACGTCGGCGTTACGTCGACGTTTGGTACATTCGTTCCTTCATTAAATTATTATTGTATGTTTATTTTATTTAGCGCACTTAATTTTATTATCTTTAATTATTTATTATCATAATTAAAATGGAAGGATTAAAAGGTATGTTTAAGGGTAAGGGTAAGGGTAAGGGTGCTTCTTCTAGTAGGGGCAACCAGGGCAAGGGTACTTCTTCTAGTCATCTTATTCTTACACTTGATGATTTTGTTGATACTCAACATTTTCCTACAATACCATTAGATTTAGACGAGGAGCTATTTTCTGGAACTCAAGAAGACTTTAATTTAGACGATGATCTAGATGATACACCCACTAATGTTGATGACAATACACCCACTAGTGCACTTTCAACTGAAATACCTCCTATTCCCCCTAGTATGAGACGAGGTCCAGCAAAACGACCATTAAAATCATATGCATGGACATTTTTTGATAGGGACGTAGAGAATCAAGTAGCTATATGTAAAATTTGTAAAAATATTTTAAAATTTAAAACTGGAAAAGGTTACGGTGGGACGGGGGGTTTAATTAGACACGTAGTAAGTGCTCATCCAGCTAGGTATGCCCAATACCAGGCTTCAAAACCGGGTGCGCAAACGCCCGCTCCATCGGGACAAGGTTCACATACTGATACTGTCTCGGATCAAGTACAGGGTCAAATTAACCCTATGACGGGGGGAATTGTAGGCTCTAAATACAATAAACATAGAGATAGGGAAGCAATATCAAAATTAGTTGCTGTGGAGGGTTTGCCTTTTTCATTTCCTTCATCTCCCGGTTTTATTCATTACATTAGAGATATATATAATTCTGCTTTTAACGGTTTTCCTAGATCAACTGTTAAGAGAGATGTATTTAAATTCGCGCATGAATATCAACAATATTTATGTTTTTTATTATATCATTTTAATGGCAAAGTATCTATCACGTCTGATATAGGTCGTAGTACTAATGGCCATGATTATTTAACTGTAACTTGTTATTGGGTAGATTATAAATGGTCTATGCAAAAACGTATTTTAGCGTATAGATATATAGATGATAGGCACACTGGTACTTTTATTGCAGATAATATTTATCAAGTGTGCCATTATTACGGATTAACAGATAAAATTATGACTATTACATTAGATAACGCTTCTTCTAACAATTACGCAATTACAATTTTAAAAAATAGTTTAACTCCATCTTTTCTGGATCATTTTCATATCAAATGCGTGTGCCATATATATAACTTAATTGTAAAGGATGGTCTATCACTTTTTGAAGACATTCTTAGTAAAATACAATTTGTTATAAACTTTATTTTTAAAAGTAATAAAGTACAACGTAGAAAAGAATATAAAAAAACTTGTCACGATTGTGGACTATCTTATAGAAAAATTCCACAAAAAGTATCCACTAGGTGGAATTCTTTATACGAGCAACTACTTAACAGCTTATGACTATAGAATACCTATAACTTTATTTTTTAACTCTCATAATAAAAATCCAGCTGATATGATTTTAGATAGTGATTGGGTAAAAATTTCCGAACTTATTGTATTTTTAGAGAAATTTTTTCAAGCAGCAAAAGAATTTTCCGGTATATATTATCCTACTATTTCAACTATGTTGTTTTATATAACTCTAATATTTTTATTACTTAGTGAATATATGGAAAAACCAGCTTATAAGGCAGCTATTAAAAAATGTTTGTCAAAATAAAAAAATATTTTATTCTTATTCCCACTATTTATATTATTGGTTATATATTAAATCCTACTATTAAAATAGACGGTACTAAATCACTAATTGAAACTATTTACGATTGTATAGAAGTACTACCACCTCCAAGTCCCAAAAATCTAAATAACCCACCACCTATTGAACAAACTAAAGAAGAAGTGTTGTCTAGCGTAGAACACCAATGCAAAAAAATATATAGATTTTATCAACAAGAAAATGCTAGTAACTTACCGGCTTCCATACCATCTTCTTCATCTTCAACACAACCTCACAAAAGACATGTTGTTTCTGCGGCTAGTATTGAAAGCCTCAGAAATAGAATGTGCGGCCGTACCTCTACTACTAACCAAATTAGCGAGTTGGATATTTTTATTTTGCGGGGTTCGTACCATATCAAGAAGTTATCAATGAAGATGGACATGAAGACTTTTGAAATATCTTTGGATGGGGAATGAGAAGACCTTTTCGACACTTTCATTGATGGCCCGAGATGTTTTGAACATTCAAGCGTCATCAACTGCGTCTGAAAGCGCTTTTTCTGACGGCAGATATCAAATAGGAGACCACAGACACTCATTAGCCGGAGACAGCTTGGAAATTGTAGTATTATTCAGAGATTGGATACGAGCGGAGCGGAGCGGAGAAGGTGCGGTCAACCGGAGATCAACGAAGAAGAAGATGAAAACTACAACGAAATCTTAACCAAAGGTAGTGGAAGCGACGTGGATCAATTTGACCAACAAATACCAATTCCAACCGAAGAACCACAGGAAATCATCAAGCAATTAGAACAGGTTGTTTTGAGAATGTAATTTTTTTAATTGCAATTTTATTATGTAATTTGCAACTTTTGGACAACACCACAAAGTTACAATTTAGATTTTAGACACTTTGTATTACAAAAAAATCATATCTATTAAATAATATAAGAGGCACAAAAACAGCCTTGAATGTTTTTATTACAATATCTTATCTTGTTTATTGAGTTTTTTTTATACATATGTTATTTAAAAAAAAAAAAGGAAAACCCGCCGGACCCCGCCCCGACCCGATACCGACGGGATCGGGATCGGGACGAGACTGGAGCAAGTCCCGCCAGACCCGACCCCGACCCCTTCGCCCGTCCCGCTCCGACCCCGCCAAACCCGGTCCGCCAGACCCGAGCCCGGCCCACTGGCCACCACTAATTAAAACAAGCTTCAAGGCAATGGAATATCAAGTTGACTGGTGCTTTGATGACTTCTGGATTCACAGAAAGTCACTTAGACTATTCTTCGCTCACAAAGAAGGAAAAAGACAATATAGTGATAGTATTAATATATGTGAATGATTTGCTTATAACTGGAAATGATGTGGGATTGATTAGAGAGACTGACATGTGCCAAACCTGCTAGTTCACTAATGAAGTTGCATGTAAAATGAACCACTGCTGAGTATGATCAACACCTAAGGGAGGCTGGAAATGCTAACAGAGGCACTAGTAGTGTGATTGAAAATCATCTCTTGACTGACTCTTCCAGTAATCAGAGGCTCGTTGGAAGGTTGTTGTATCTGACCAATACCAGACCAGACATAGCCTTTGTCGTTTAGTGTTTAAGCCAGTTTATGCAGCACCCAAAAAGGTCACATATGCTAGCAGCAGAAAGAATAGTCAGGTATATAAAACAAGCTCCAGGTCTAGGCATATTCATGTCTGCTGAAGATTCTAATGTGATGTCTGCCTACTGTGATGCAGACTGGGCTTCATGTCCCAACACTAGAAGATCAGTTACAGGTTATTTGTTGTTCTTTGGGTTTCTCTTATTTCTTGGAAGTCCAAGAAACAACACACAGTCTCCAAAAGCTCTGCAGAAGCTGAGTACAAAAGCTTGACATCTGCTGTAGCAGAGGTGGTATGGGTTTCTGGTCTGTTTGCTGAGCTTAATATTTGTCTACAGTTGGCTATTCCAGTCCATTGTAACAACAAACGAGCCATCCAAATTGATGTTAATCCATTCTTTCATGAGTGTACAAAACATATAAAGATTGACTGCCATTTCATCCGAGAAAAGATGCAACAAGGGCTAGTGTCTACTTTGCACATTGTTACTGATTGTTACTGCTGAACAACTTGCAGATATGTTGACCAAGAGTTTGGTGCAAGGTTAACACTCTCATCTATTATCCAAGCTAGGTGTGAAAAATTATTTTTAGCACCTAGCTTGCGGGGGAGGAGGGTGTTGAGTTCCCAGATTAAACAATTAAGAAGTTAGTTAAGTTTGTTAGATTGTTAGTTACAGGTTGTTAGAATGGTTAGAGTTTGTTAGTTGGTTGTTAGAGTTTGTTAGTTAGTTAGAATGGTTGGTGTGAATCATTTTCTGATTTCTTATACTTGTATAAATAAGCACATTGTGCATTTTTTTTATATGATGAAAATATAGAAAAGCCTCCACAATTCCTTTCTCTCATCTCCTCCCTCACCTCTTCTTTCTTCTCATCGACCATAACGATTCCTTTTTCGCTTTTCCTTCAACCAAGTCGAATCAGTCTCAATGTAGACTGGTTTGCACATGCAATCCAGTAAGTACTCAGACCGCATAAATTAACACCATGCTCTCAGGAAGGTTATGATGTGTTAAAGAACATTGTATAGTAGGTAGGGCTTACTGACTTGCTCAACTAAGATTGGATGTGATGACGGGGGTCTGAATTTCAACCTTGTCTATTTTTTGTGCTCAATATGTGTGATTAGGTTCAGTTTGTATTTAGTGTTGTGTGGTTATAAGGTTCTGATAATTGGATTGTGTTAAAGGATAGCCTATTAATGTCACAGGAACTCTGATTTGAACTATATCTGAGCTTTGATAATTTAATTTTTTCTCAGTGTAAATGTTGACTGATAACTGGCGGTAAGTTTTTTTGGCTTGATTTGCTTCCTAAGGGAGTAATAATGATATGCAGATAAGTGTCTTTGTGGATAAATTAGCATGCTTCATGGTTTTGAGTGCTAATTTGTGCTTTTGTCTAATTTTTTGTCCTTTAGATGAGTGCAAACCATGAAGCATGCTAATTTGCTTAAGTATATGTGTCTAGGTCCTTTACATATCAGTATGTACTGCCTATCTTGCCCTCATTTAAGCCTGAGTGTATGAATGCTGATAGAGTTTGTTTGGTTTGGTATCAAGAAATCTGAGTATTTCTTCTTGTAGTATTTGGGTCTGTTCATTGTGCTCATTTTGGCTTGATGTTTTTGAAATGTGTGAGATGCTGATAAAACTCCTTTCTCCCTTTGATACATGGTGTTGTTCATGTTAGCATGCCTTCACATATCCCCTTGTCTGATTTGTTGCTTATGGTATGATATACCTCGAAGTATACACCACATATGCATCTTAGTATACACCAAATGTATATAGTAATTGTATACATGTGTATATTTGAAAGGTATATCGTATATATTATGAATATCCTAAATATACCAACTATTATGTATATCTAAATATATATTAGGTATATTCTTGCATATTTGAATATGTGAGCATGCGTTTAAATTGATCCATTATATTACCTATTAGGCCGAGTCTTTTATACTTGTAGTATTGGGCATGTGTTGTCTTATAAACCTTCCTAAAAACGAAGCCCAGTACCTGCTAATTGTTATTGGACTATTGTCTTGGGCCTGCTCTGTTTTCTTTGGGCCTATTATGCACAACGGGTTTTGTCTGCCTCCTTTAAAACGTGGGCGTATTTTTCTTTATGTACATTAATTATACTGCCAAAGCCCAACATGAATTGTTAATGTCTTTAGGCTGCCTCATGTCTAATTTGTCAGTTTTTTCTATTATTTGCTAACTGTTACTATTATCGTAAATAGTACATGTTTTAATTATTTGCTTACCTTTTATACAATTGATAGATATCGGATGTGTTCTAACTCCCGCATTTGTTTTCCCCTTCTCTTTTGCATGATCATGGGCCCACGGGGCCCATATCCCTCTGTTTTTTTGCGTGATACTGAGCCATTGGGCATGAGGGCCCAACAATACATTTGATCGAGTTCGGAAAGCTGCCCGAAGGCTCAGCCATGGATTAAAATGGTAAAACTATCTGCAAGAAGGCCGAACAACGAGTAAAAATGGTTAGAAGGCCCAACCATGGGTAAAATGACCTCGAAATTTGGATTTTATTTTTTATGCGGTAACTGGTGGGCCTGTATACCCACCAGCCCGTTCCATTTATATTTTGCATTGTTGTGTGTATATTATTTGTAAAAACACTATTATTATTGGAACTCATATGATAGAAACTAATTAAGATTATAAGTTGCCACAATTTTTACATCATTGAGTAATAAATCGAACTTTTAGTAAGGAAAAAATGATTTTTTTTTGCATTAGCCCACTCTCGGTTTTGCTCGAATTAAACAAATAAAATTAAGTATTTAAATAAAAAATGGAATCTTAAAAGTCTTTTAAATGGAATCTTAAAAGTCTTTTTATGACATTGTTTAAATTCTAAATAAATGTGAGCTACTTCTTTCCTTATTATTTTGATGAAGTCCTTTATTTTCCAAAGTTTTGGAGGGAAATAAAAGAATATACGGTTGACCTCCTTTCACAAATAAAAGATTTTATGTTATAATTGTGGTTGGAAATTCTGTTTACATAAGTGTTTTGCAAAAGAGCAAATATTTTATTATTTGGAGCAAGAAGGAAAGAACTATCTTCCAAAAGAAATGATGTTTTTCGAAAGGGAAATTTCCATCTTTAAATAAAAATGTGTGAAAAAGTCTTATTTGGCGGGAAATGATTTGACTGACCATATATTTGCAATATTTTAAACACTTTAAGCAATTAAAATCAATTTTTATTATATAAGACCCGAGGTGAATCGTATATTACGGATCCTAAATATCGGGGTGCCTAACACCTTATTCGGGGGATCATTTGAACTCGTACCCGAACTCTGGTTTACTTTAGGATTTTTTTGTTTGAAAACCCCTAAAAGAATATGATTTTCTTAGTTTTCCTTATAAATTAGGTGGCTAGTCTAAATAAAATAAATTCCAAGAGTCCACAAGTTATCAGTAGCTTTTACGACTACGTGTAAAAATGAATTGTAACAATATGTACTTGGGCTAATAAGGCCTGAGAATAACACTCATAAAACAATCAGAACATACAACATGTGGAAGCAGAAAAGCCCAAACAGATATATACACAGAGAAGGAAGACAAGGCCATATACACATCAACTGGCTAATAGGAAGGCCGACAAGGCCATACATAGCATCTATAAACATGACGATTGTCTATAAGTCTCTAATGAGTGTATAATCATCATAGGGTCGGATCAAGGCCCTGCTATACCCATAATACATACATAAAGCCATACTGACTCAGACTAGCACCTCCAGAACAAGTGGAGAGCGCTGACACCATGGCTGAGCTGAGAGCCTCCTGGAAATGGTAGTGACTCCGTCTATTTGAACCTGCGGGCATGAAATGCAGTGCCCCAGCAAAGAGATGTCAGTACGAACAATGTACTAAATAGGTAATGCAAGTAAAGCATAAAGAGGTGCAGTAAAGTAAAAATGGATAAAGAGACAACATGTAACTCTGAATGCCACTAAGGGTGTATGATATGCATGCTTTCCTTTAAAAACATAATCATATATATAGGCCTCACAATGGGGCAATACCGTCATCATAAAGCCACTCTCTAGGGCTGATATCATCATAACGTATCCAATTGCAGTGGTGTGCATATATAAGAGTTATACCCGACCGACTATAGCGCGACTCGGTATCACTAATATATATAAGTGGTGTGCACACAGACACACACACACAGACACACACACACATACACGCACACACATAGACACACACACGCACGCGCGCGCGCGCACACACACACGCACACATATATATATATATAACGCATGAAAGACCTCAGAGGTACATCTCATGTCGGAGTGACAGAGGGTCGTTACCCTCCGACTATCCTTACGTAACTAATTAACTCAGTTGTCGTGAATAACGTATCCAACTGCAGTGGTGTGCATATATAAGAGTTGTACCCGACCGACTATAGCGCGACTCGGTATCATTAATATATATAAGTGGTGTGCACACATACACACGCGCGCACGCGCGCGCACACACACACACACACACATATATATATATATATATATAACGCATGAAAGACCTCAGAGGTACATCTCATGTCGGAGTGACAAAGGGTCGTTACCCTCCGACTATCCTTACGTAACTAATTAACTCAGTTGTCGTGAAACTATAAGAAGTACAGAACATCACATAATCAGATATAATATAAGATGCAGAAAAGTACTCTCGACAAGGGACAAATAATATTCAAGAATATCTCGATAGAATGAAGAACAATCATATCTTCGAGTAGAGTCCTTTTTTAGGGACGTTTCGTTATTTGTCGTTTCTATTATGATCATGCCAAATGAAGAAAGGATAAGACTTACATACCTTTGCATACTAGACAACAATAGGCCACGATTCCCCATAGTTCTACGAATGATAATCTATATAACAACAATAGTTTGGGTCAAGATTGGATTGATAAACTAAGGTTCGATTCATTACGACATTTCAAGCACTTAATGTGGTTAGAACTCCAAGTCCTCTATCAATGGTAATTCAACATCAACATAACACTTTTGGTTCCTTATAGCTTCCTTTTCTCATTTATTAACTACAAATAAGTTTCAACACTTAAAAGTTTAACACTCAACCAAACAACCCAACAAGAGTTACAACGACAAGAACAACTTGCAAATGCGATTTGGCTACTTTCCTTCTAACTTGTAGCATCATCTTACTAACCAATACATAGACATATAAAAACAACAAACACAACATGATGAAGTTACTCTCCATGACATTTAGCTATAACAAGTCAGATTTCAACCTCCAAACAGTCCAACAAAAGAGCAACAACACTTCACATTATTTAAGGTGCTAATTTATAGATTCCTCATGCAGCAACTTAACCAATATATGAATAATCTCAAGAATAATCAAGGAGTGTTAGTATTACCTTATACATCAAGTAAAACTTTAAACCAAGGCCTCTCATCACCTGGAACATCCCTTAATTGCATAGCAACTCTATAGAAGTGTCATCTTTCACACAATCTAGCTTTTGATGTTGGATTATGGTGTAATCGCCTTTAATTCACTTTAGGGACTTACAAATGGTTTTGGATGGTCTTGAGAGAGATTAGGAACAGTCCTTGGTAAAAAAAAATGAGACTCCCGACGAAAATAAACCGAGTTAAGTTGTCCACCTTCATCACTTTTACTGATCGTTAAATGTTTCATGGTGCGTGAAATGGGATTGTGAAATCACCCCTGCAAATCTCAACTACTTGAACCATTTCACGGTGGCAGCTCTTCCAATTGACCGACGTGATATATTTCACGATCCGTGAAAATGCACCACAAAATCGATTTTCTGACAAACTTATTTCTTTCGATTCGTTTAACCACGAAACCTTATGATACATGTGTAGCACTTGTTTAATACCTTCCTTAGCCTTATATGAGTTTCATAACTTCCCCAATCTTATATAGTTTACTCACGAGACAAACGACGCGAATAATACGGGGTGTAACATCCTTTTCCCCTTAAGAACATTCGTCCTCGAATGTTGGGATGTATAGGAAAACCATTGGTTCTTAGAGATATTGGAGTAACTTCTGCAAAATTTACTTAATAACACAATCAACCACACTCTGGTATTAATAGAAAAAGTTTTAAATTTTGTCTTATAAAACCATATGGTAAGACACATCAGGTCGTTTAGTTACTTGGGCACAAATTCAGTATTTCTTTTCAATTTAAGTCATTTTATCCTCTTGAACACTATCTTTAAGCAATATTGAATAAGGATACTTGGACCTCATTTCTCCTTCTACTTCCCATTTTAATCTCCTTTCATATTCTCGATGTACCATAAAACTCTTCTCTATCTCATTGACTTATTGATTTGTTATATCCTCTTTTACTTTATGTGTAATCTCTTTCATATTCTCCACGCATCGTAGATTCTTTTACTTATCTTTTGGATTTGTTGATTTATTTTTTATGTACTGGAGTTTGATTACATGATAGACCCTTATTACTTATATACCACCTAGTGCGTCGCTTCAATATCAAAACACTGTAACTGGGTGAACATATCAAATTTCCGAGGACAAATCCCATTTAGCCTCTTTTCTGTGTAACTGTAACTTAGGCGTGGCTTACACATGTTTTAATTTCTCATCTTTTTATTTGCATTATGCCCTTCATGCGCTAAATATTACTCGAGATTTTTCTTCAGTCTTGTCATCGCATGTTGGGGTCCGAGTCATAGTCCTTAAATATAACCATTCTTGAATAGTGTCGACACTACTGTAAGTCGTTACATTGATCATATCTTTCAAGTTATCTCATTAGGAGTCGACACTTCTTTCCACATTATGCTTTATTAAGAGTTGTTCTGTGATCCTCATGATGGCCCTGTATATAAAATTATTACGATAGGTATCATTGTGAGCTAACTCCAAATGTGGTAATTAACTTTCTTATTTCTTTGTGAAGTCTGGGGCATTTACTTGCAATGTATTTTGATAATCCAATTTGTATAACATCCATCTGCATAGTTATACTAGAAATAACATACATATTTAAGGCTTCTTAAGAGAACTTGCACAAGCTTTCTATAGCTGATCACCTTTAACGAATGTAATTAGGATAAAAATGTTCTATGTTCGTACTACCTCCCGTACTTTATAACTTTAGACAACACTTGGTAACATTGTCTAGTAAAAGTAGATTAATTTTGGTTGAGCTATTGATAGTCGTCCGTTATAAGGTCAGACTTGTCACATTTCACAATAAATTTCATTTTTAGTCATTCTTCATCTCCATATCATGCTTACGATATTCCGTATCAATCCAATGAGTCCCTGACATTTTTATCTTGACCGGTTTGCATCTATAATACTATGTGATGTGTCCTACAATCTTCATCTTCATATCATTCTTCCAATGCGACTCTTTGACACCTTGGTGTATCTTCGACATTCTGGAACGAATGGAATAGGATGGAAAATAGATCCTTGTCATACTTTTGCTTCATAATTCTTGCTGCAATTGAAACACACCATCGGTCATGCTATCATCTGATACTCCTTTATCTGACTCAAAATTGTAGTTCTCCTCTTGTTAAACACTTCTTCGATATGGAATCTTCATGTCGACATTCATTTCTTCTTGATTACGTAAGGCGACATTGCTATGTTCTGGGTTACTATACCCTTGTCCTCTAAGTTTATCAAACGGATCCCCAAATCTAACTAGTAAAGAGTTTCTAGCAATTCTTTTTTCTTTTTGGGCTTGCTCATTATAAGTCATTTGCGGAAAGGGCCAGATGGATTTTCACTAGAAGATTCCGGTCTCTGCATAGTTTAGATTTCGTGTACGTGAAATTTTGAACGTCATCTTTTAACCATGTCCTTATACTAACTCTTGCTACTTCTGTCCTTCTATTATCGACAATCCCAAATCTTACCCTCAATGTCAACTTTATTATTTCCCTTTTGATGGTTTCTTTTCTTTAAGATATCCTAGAAATACTATACTAGCTCCTCTATCATCACTACCGTCTTGGTTATTCTTCGAGGCTTCAACTTCATAGCGATAAGACTAGTTCGGAGTGGCTATTCCCTTAGAATATTCCTTTAAGATATATCTTTAGTTTGAACTGCAGTCGTACTTAGATCTTTCTCCAATTCCTTTTTGCTCTGATCTTTTTTCGCATCTCAATCTTAACCAATTTCTTTTAAAATCAGACTTCCACTTCGACACCTCATTTGTATTAACACACTCATGTACAAAGTGTCCAACTACGTTCATCCTCAGGTTGTAGGTCATTATTATCCCATTGCCATATCAATTGCCTCCACGGGTTATTTTAAAACTGCTCCTACTTCCATTTGCTACAATCCTCCTACCAGTTTTGTTATTTGAGCAAATATACATTCCTAACTTGGTACTTTACCACCCCATCTTCTCCCATTAGGGAAATAACTCAACTCTTTATGATTAAACTATGTCCGTCCTTTCATCTTTCCTTAGCAGTATCCTAACAACTTATGGTTGATCTTAGAATAACCTCACTTCATCTGAGAAGATGTTAAGAAACTTACATTTATAGTGAATCATACACTGTTGCTAACATATCTTCTTCCGGCTAACTTCACTTTGGTTCACTCAGCTTGTCAAGGAGCTTTCCATAACTTGCTTTCATCAATCATTCTCTTTCTTCTACTCATTCACTCATTTATTTACTATAATGCTAGCTAACGTGGGAATCTTTCGGCTCTCTGATCAGTACCTTGACTCATGTCCATCCCAAGTTATCTTCTAATATCATAATTTCTCAGTTACATAGTTAATTTGACCTTCTGATAGCCCCCATTCACAGTTATTAGTTCAGCTTTGACAAAACATGACCCGTACTACTTTATAACTTTTAAGGTTCACTCCTTCTATATCCTTCCTTGCTTACAAATATTATCGCGCCTCCATATATTATTTTATGTCTTCATGTGACTTCCCCATCTTATACTTATCGTCGCATTGGATTTCATATCAATACCTTCACGATCCTTCGCCCTTTATCTTTTTCGGAGTGTCTTGGCAAAACACTTTTGAGTTTTCTAACTTTCTTTACTCTAGTTGGTCTTAGTCATCATTCATAAACCACTTGAGATTACCTTACTAACCCCGTAGTTATAAATCTTCCTTAATAATATCTTTCATATTTTGATCTTACTGGTTACCTTCCATACATCAACACATGCTACAACCTATCCATAAGGACTAGGAATGTCCACATAAACTCTCCCGCACCTTTTGCCAACAGTTTACTAGCTACATAAGCGCCATAATGAAGAAATTAGGTCATACATCCATTGCAACATTGATAAAGGTCTATATCGCATCGACTCAATGAGGTATAAGTATGGTCGTGATTATCTTTCGGATATAAGAGCTTCACATTGATTCTTAATTTATACTTGTATCCTAATTCTATTGAAATGCCTTAAGTTCTCGTTAATACGACAAAACTCAGATTCTATAATCAGGATATCTGTACTCAAAAGAAAATTTCACATTGCACCGGAGCTCGATACTTCATCCCTATTCCTATCATGATCTTCATGCATAAGTATCAGACATGCCCGTATCTTGTGGCCCTAGTTGCCACACCAAAAACAAATCCCTATTCTTACACGACATTGGCCGATATGCGCCTGACCGCGCTGAAGGTACAATGGTCGGTGAGGCTCCACCATTTCGTATAACACAATCATGACATACTGACATCTGCGAATTCATCATTGGTCTTACCTGAGAACTCTAATCACGCACAAGTCGCTGCACTGCCCCAGTCTGTTGTAACCTACCACCAAACCGACAATCTTTTGGAATCCTCAACTGTCCTAGTCCTCTTGGTCCATCTCATAACTTCATCTAAATCATTTCCAAAAAATATAAATGACTCTAGCTCATTGGACTCCTTAGGCTATCAAATCATTGACCTTTCGAGGGCTCTATCACCATCTAGGGCCCTCGATAACACCAAGTATGTGAAGCAACCAACTACGTCAATACTTGTGCCATTTCACTCTCATCCCAATTAGACAGAACTGGTGGTGGAACTGGTAGTACTAATGATGCTGGAGCTTCCCTCAGCTCCTCTAGTACTGGTGGAACTGGGGCCACATGTGGAAATGACTCACTCTGGCCTCAAATGGACCAGTCTCAATAAATGGTGTACATCTTATAGCCTCCTCGTTCGGCCCTCAGATGGGTCTATCTTAATGGAGGGCATACGCCTCATACCTTCTCCTAATCCTTTCTTAATGTTTTGGCTAATTGTAGCTCTCTTGGACGAAGTTATTTCTGCACAACCTACATCAACACATACATTATACTTGATTCCCTACAACTCAGCTATATTGCACGATCTAAAACATGAAAGGAAGGTAACCATACTAAATGTCCCATAGCCTTCTGTTTATAAGTGTGGCACACAACACATCCATAAACAAGACTCTACTAGACATGACTTGTAAACATCCCTAGGACAGACCTACTCCAATACCAAGTTTGTCACACCCCAACCTTAAGGTGTGTAGCCGGCACCCGGTGCCCTAATAGCCCGCGCATACCACATTTCAGCTATTCTGGATATACATGTACTTTGTCCAACAAGGCCTCAAAGTAACTCTCATAAAATAATTAGAACATATAACCCATGGAAGTAGAAAAGCCCAAACATATATACACACAAAGAAGGCCGACAAGGCCACAATACACATAAACTGGCTAATAGGAAGCCAACAAGGCCATACATAACATCTATATACATGACAATTGTCTACAAGCCTCTAAGGAGTATATAACCATCATAGGGTCAGATCAAGTCCCCGCCCTACCCATAATACATACATAAATCCATATTGACTCAGACCAACACCTCCAGAACAAATGGAGAGCTTTGACACCATGACTGAGCTGAAAGCCTACTAGAAATGATTGTGACTCCGTCTATTTGAACCTGTGGGTATGAAATGTAGTGTCCCCAGCAAAGGGATATCAGTACAAACAATGTACTGTATTGGTAATGCAAGTTAATCATAAAGAGGTACAATAAAGTAAAAGGGATAAAGAGACAACCTGTAACTCTGAATGCCACTAAGGACGTATGATATGCATGTTTTCCTCTAAACACACACACACACACACACACACACACATATATATATATATATATAGGCCTCACAATGGGGCAATACTGTCATCATAAAGCCGCTCTCTGGGGTTGATATTATCATAACATATCCAACTACAATGGTGTGCACATATAAGTGTCGTACCCGACCGACTATAGCGCGAGTTGATATCATAAAATATACATATATATATATATATATATATATATATATATATATATATATATATATATATATATATATGAATACTTGTGGTAACAGATGAGACTTGAGATAATATTGAAAGTGGGACAAAATGCATAGTTACTACAGACTAGAACATAACCCTCATCAGAAAGTGCAAAAGCAGTTACCATAATTTATGGTTATTAGTTAACCTCAGTTACCAGTTATACAATATTTCAGTTAGCATGGTTATGGTTATTCAGTACACCAGTGTTCATTTATGTAGTTATCACATTTCCAATTTTCAGTGTATCCAAATTCTTGTGACTTGTGAGTATAAAGTGATGCCTATGAGTACTAAAAGAAAGTGTAAGTAACGACGATTATAGCAAAATTTTCGCATGTTTTATGTCCGGATTATGACCCAAGGCTCGCCAAATGGCACATGAGGTAGTTTATCTGGTGAGTGTACCCTATGAAGGACAAGTTCGTGCATGGCAGTATATGTATGTTCTATACCTTACAAAATAAGTTTATTTTAATTTTTGTGCCATGGAGCCATAAGTATGGGGATGATATCTCAAATTTAAAATCTTACGGGGTAACATATTATGAATTTAGCCATAGCGGACATAGATTGATCACTATGATTTTGAACAGAAGATAGCCTAAGGACAAATTACATGTGATTCTAGAATGTCTCAATTGTGATTTTCAGATGATGCTTTAATTTACTCCATAAAATATTGTATATAAGAGCTCTACCTTCACAAAGGTAGGGATAAGACTGCGTACCTCTCCAGACTCCACTTATAAAATTTATATTGAGTATGTTATTATTGTTGAAGCGCCGCTGAAATTATTTATTTCATGATTTTGATAGGCTGAATATCATGAGCCATTTTCTTCTATTCCCAATCATATGTATGGTACTAAAAAGGTTGATTGAATACTACTAGTGAATCTTTCAGTGGTTTTAATGCAATTTTGTATCGAACATTATGTTTCAATGGTTGTACAATAGATACACAATACACTATGAATGAGGAATAATAATACTTTTATATGAAATTTGCTAATATCTATAAGTTATTTAATTTGAAAAAACTGAATATAACTTGAATAAGAGGATAAAGCTGGTCATCCTATTAGATTTTGGGATTTTTACAATGTATAGCCACCCTCTAAAACAATAGCTGACAAATATATATTATATGTTTATATATGATATACATATAATATATATTTTATACATAATTAATATATATTTAGCTAGCTGCTTATTATGTTAAAAGTTTTTAAATATTTAGGAGCAATTTGCTGGAATGCTTATTTCAGGTGATCTTTAATTTTTACCTATCAAATTGAAATTTTTTAATTTTTGTTTTTCGCTTAAAAATTTATGGGTTCTAGATTCGAATTTTAGCTCAATTAAAAATAAAATAAAATTTGCAGGCAGATTGATTTTTTAATTTTTTTTTAATTGAGTTAAGATTCGAATTCAGAACTTGTCAAAAAAGTGAATATTTACTAGATAATGAACTGAAGCCCAACTAAAATTGGGCTGTGAGCTGGTTTGATTCTGCGTCAGCACCATACCACTCTGTATAAAGCTTTTTTCTTTTTTCTGCTGAAACTGTAACGTGAAGACGAAATCCAAAACCCTAGTGTTCCATTTCCCATTTGTCAGTATGCCCCCTAAAGCAGCTAAAGGTAAAGAAGTTGCTACCGAGAGGCCCATTCTCGGCCGTTTCTCTTCTCACTTGAAAATTGGAATCGTAAGCTTCTCTTCATTTCCTCATTTTCATGCATATATCTCTCATCTCCAATTTCAAGAAAATGGAATTTATCAATTCGATTAGTTAGTGAATTTAAATCCACTCAGCGTCTCTACATATAAAGTTAATAATTTTATTTATGTTTGTACTAAGTCTGTACCAACTGTCTTCTGTGTAATAGGATTGAGATAGAGATGTTTAGAATTTGCAGTGGCTACTTTAAATGTGACAGCTATTTTACATTAATCTAATAAAGCTATAGAAAGTTTGATGTTGAGCTTGTCTTTGGAATTTCAGGTAGGATTACCAAATGTGGGGAAGTCTACTCTCTTTAACACACTGACCAAGTTATCCATTCCAGCAGAAAACTTTCCTTTTTGTACTATCGAGCCTAATGAAGCTCGAGTGCACGTTCCTGATGAGCGTTTTGAATGGCTCTGCCAACTCTACAAGCCCAAGAGCGAGGTTTGTCATCCAAAATCAACAGCTAATTCTGGCCAGAAAAATAGTCCATGTGCCTCTTTTTTTCCCGTTATGTAGTTGTAACGGCACTTGTGACTCAGTTGTTTTTTAAATTATTCCATATGAATGATTTGTCTCTGCGATGACTTCTTTTTTTGATTTGTAACTTGTCTCTAAGACAATATTTCTTATAGTTTTTTAACGAATGTTTGACGATATCTAGGTGGCTGCCTTTTTGGAAATTCATGACATTGCTGGACTGGTTCGAGGTGCTCATGCCGGACAAGGATTGGGGAACAGTTTCTTATCCCACATCCGTGCAGTTGATGGCATTTTCCACGTTCTACGTAATATAATCACTCTCTATTTTGTCTTTCTATCTATCAAGCTTGTCTTTTCTGGTTCTTTATTATACTTTGACAAATGTGGTCCGTATTATTGTGTCTAATTGTATCTTATATACTCTCACTGTTGAATATCATCGGACATATTTATGCTGTTTGTCAGGCGCATTTGAAGATCCAGATATTATCCATGTCGATGACACTGTTGATCCTGTGAGAGATTTAGAGGTTATAAGTGAGGAACTAAGGCTTAAGGTAATGAGTTTTTAGAATTTGTTGTGGCATGTATTCACTTCCTCAAAGGCAGTAATTTAATATTTTGTAATACCGTGATTGGATGTAATCTATGATAGCATTGTTAAGGGGATTTTGTTGATTGCACTTGACTACTGCTTTGGTGAGTATCTCTGACCGTTGGGATTTTTTCTAATCATATCTTTGGATCAATAAAAAATCTACAATATTCTCAATCGTGAATACCTATAAGTTTACATTTTATCAAAAAACAAAAAGGAAGAAAAGAAAACGGAAGTATACCTGTGAGTAGTACAAGTATGCAGCAAGAAAGTTGTTTCATACTTGGGGGGGGGGGGAGCACTCTGATGAAAGAGGCACTTGGACAGATTCTCTATTATTTATTGACATGTGAAGATGGTTAGTAGTTCTGTCAGGTAAAAATAGGTTCCTACTGTACACTTGCAAATGATTAATAAAAAACATTTTTAATGCACACAGTGGTGCTTTGTATGAATGTACAAGGAGCATTCATCTATAAATTAAAGTGATTGAGAGTCCTGCATGGAGCGATGCTTTGTTATCAGTATGTTGTTTTGTCCATTACTGAGGCATCAGATATTGCTGGAAGTTCTTTTTGGACTAATATACTGGATTTTCTGTCAACCTGACTCTTTAGAAGGGATTTATAACTTACGTAATTTGTAAATGCTGGCATCTTCAACCAAATGTGCCTTGTTGCCTAGAAGCGCCTTATTCACTGGAATGATCTCATGAAATATGTCCTTTTGTGTAATCCAGGACATCGAGTTCATGGAGAGGAGGATAGAAGATCTTGAAAAGAGTATGAAGAGAAGCAATGACAAACAATTGAAAATAGAGCATGAATTGTGTCTAAGGGTTTGTGCCTACTGCTCTACTTCCTTTGACTTTCTTAATTTCCTAGATGTTTTATCCTATTTCTATGTCTGTTTAGACTTTCTTTATCTCTGGGTGGCCAAGTCGTTGGAAGGTGGCAGTGTGAAATATTTCTGTTTCTGAATAGTTCATCTACATTCTCTCTTTATAAACTAACTAGATGTTTTGGTACAGTCATGTACTCCCTCCGTCCCAATATACTTGTCACATTTTTCTTTTCAAAAGTCAATTTGACTAAATTTCAAAATTAAATTAGATTATATTAATTCAATATTTTAAAATTAAAATTTAGATATTCGAAAACTATACGAAAAGTTCTATAAGTTGCAATTCTTCTCGTATTAATATGATAAAAGATATAGCTCAAAATATTGGTCAAAGTTCATATAGTTTGACTCTTGAAAAGACACGGGGACTATTTATTATCCTCCAAATAGTAGAAATTTACTATGTTGCTCGGATTCTTCAAAAATGTCAATGGATGCGTGTCAGATTCTCCAAAAGCAGTGTATTTTTGGAGAATCCAACACGGGTGTGGCATCGAAAGTGAAGAGTCCGCGCAACTTAGGAAATTTGTGTCCTTAAAAATGGGGTCCCCTCCTTGTAAGGTCCTTTTTAGATGAGAATGGAGTCTGATATCGGTACAGATGATTGGTTATCCATCTCAGATAGGATTAATTAATTGGAAGACTTTTCTTGACTCGCGCATGCTCATTTCTAGTGGTAATGTCTGCCAGAATCATAATTGTTCAAAGAGATGGTTGGTGTTAGACTTGTCTTCCACTACTTTTTGGCTGCTTTGTAGTTGAGTCTACATTGATTTGGAAAGAAAAGGAAGAAGTGGTCTCTCTTGTATTTCCCCCCGTTAAATCTTCATATGTCATACTTCACCGCAGTTCTCCCGTAAAAGGGCAGCCCGGTGCACTAAGCTCCCGCTATGCGCGGGGTGCGGGGAAGGGCCGGACCACAAGGGTCTGTAGTTCTCCCGTTAATGACTGCAAAAACTTGAGCACTTTTAGTTCATTTTACAGACAATTGAATGATTAAAAAGGTTTAGATATGGAACTATGATGCTGCCTGTTTTCACAGGTCAAAGCATCACTCGAGGAAGGCGAAGATGTTCGTCTGGGGGAGTGGAAAGCTGCAGATGTTGAATTCTTGAATACTTTCCAGTTGCTTACTGCAAAACCGGTTGTTTACTTGGTGAGTTTAATATCTAACCCCTCTCTATCTTGGCTATGTATGAAATCCGTCAGAATTTATTTTCTTGAAACATCAATTTGTTTTTCAATAGGGCAGCCCGATCAATTTGGTTTTTCAATGGATATCCAAAATTATTACACTGCACAAACTGGTATTACAAAAGGCAAATTTTTCCTTTCTGAGTTTAGGTTATAGTTAATAATCAAAGTTGTTACTGCTATCCCAAAAGATCCAATTTCTTTTAACCAATCAAAAGATAGTTATTCAAATACGACTAAGAGATGTTGTCTCCTATTTTCTTTTGGAATGTGTGTGTATGAGAGAGAGAGAGAGACGTGTCAAAATTTTCTTTGATAATATAGAAGACCCCCTTAAATAAGAAGTCATATAGAAGCAAAAGCCCTCTACCACTAGTTTACTCGTGGAACAAATCAGGTAAATTATTGATATCAAGGGAACCTCTCTATGCAATCTATAAATATCCTTAATAAACCATCTTTATGACAGAAGAAGAGCAAGTTTTCCTATCTGTGGTTTTGTCACAATTATACTGTACTAGGATTGTTTACTGTATCTTGTCACATTGCTCGCATAGTTTTGGGTAGTTTTTCGTGATGCTTTGATGTTTCTTCTATTGCCAGCAAGGCAGCAACATGAATGCATTGTGCCTACTAATTATGTACGGATCATTGGCAGGTTAACATGAATGAGAAAGACTATCAAAGGAAAAAGAACAAGTTTCTGCCGAAGATTCATGCATGGTATGTTCAATCTTTCTTAACAGTTGTCATCACGATTATATTACTCTTCTTACAGTTAAAAAGAAAAGCAAAATTAGGAGGGAGGGATCCGTGTCATTTGTTTTTTATCAGAAGAGAAACTGTTATTAGTTTATGATAATGAAATTGTTTTGAATTCTACCAAACAATCAGTATACTGCATTTATAGCACTCCCATGCTCATATAAAGTTGGTTACAACGTTTATCATAAAAAGAACTTGGGTTTACATCATATTGTTCTTTCTGTGCTCTCGTTCTCCACATTGTCGTCTACAAAGCAATGCTACAGTGGGGCAACGATATGGATCAGATGCATGCAAAAATGTGCTCAGTCATGAAGAAAAATTCTACTAATCTTGAATCATTACTTTGAAGTTGCAAGATATTGGAGAAATCCCTCTTCTCAATCATGGCTTTACCCATCATGAATTTTTAAGCGCATGTGGAGTTTCTTGTTTTGGTCTCTTATTTTGTGACTCCTCAGTGTTAAAGATTAAATTGCTTTGCCTTTCAGTTCAGAAATCACTTGTTTTTGAAACTAAATCGCGTAAACTAGATGTTATAACCTGCATTGTGGTCCACAAGCGTCCATTGTAATTCACGATCTTAATGAGGTCCTGGTGTATTATATTACTAGGGTTATATGATTACCCTATAATTTTCTATTCTTCATGTTTGCATGGATCTTTTCCTTCTTGTTGGACTAGATCCAGTCATCTAGGTTACATTCACTGTTTATGGAATATTGTGATTAGGAACATATTTCAGTGTTTAAGTCAGAACTTCACTGCTGTGCAATGAGTTATTGTCCTGAAGATGGACTTCATGCCACCACTTAAATGTTTTTTCCTGGTGTTTTGTTGGTGCTATGTTATGACCTCTTTCATCTTTCACTTAGATTATAGCCTCATTAATTATCCGAAATATTGTAAGATCTTTGTTTTAACAAAAAATTATGCTTTCACAAATTTCCAGGGTGCAGGAGCATGGTGGTGGAATAATTATTCCTTTCAGTGCTGCTGTGGAGAGAAATCTTGCTGATATGCCCCCAGATGAAGCAGCAAAATACTGTGAAGAGAACAAGTTACAAAGGTTAGTTTGAAGCAATGTTTTAAAAGGCGGGGGCGTTGGGCGAGGCGTTTTACCTAATACGGGGTGAGACGTAAGTCCCGAGACACGGGGTGTAAGTCCCATGGATCTCACGGGGCGTAAGTTCCATAGACTTCAATTTTATAATTAATAAAATAAGGTTAAAAATAGAAAATTCATAGAAATAAAAAATAAAGGAAAACTATTAAATGACTACAGGAATACAGTCATACACTAATACTCCATAACACAAAAGTATCATTAATACATGAGATATATCTTAACAATAAGTTTTTAACGGTAAGGTGATGTATAATAAAACAAAGTACCAAACAAGATAAGCTAGAAGCAACAACATCATATGAAAGAAAGATTCATCTGCTATTAAATACTAGTAAAAGATAATTTAGTGCAAAAGAACATTTGGTGAGAGATATACAAGTATCATCATTAAGAGCTCAACTGGCACTCTTGCCAAAAAAAAAGCACAACTATATCATTTCTCTTGCTTTGCTTGTGCTTGGTCTTGAGCGGAGGGTCTCTTGGAAACAACCGCTCTACCTACCAAGGTAGAGGTACGGTCTGCGTACACCCTCCCCAAAACCCACGTTGTGGGATTTCACTGGGTATGTTGTTGTTTATATCATTTCTCAAGCATCACCACTAATTTTTTCATTCTAATCCAATATGTCAAGAGCCTCCCTAAACTTAAGCAAAACTTCATCACCAGTTCTCTTTGAAGCCATAGAAATTGCTCTCCTTGATGCTTCTTGCCTGCAATAATATATTTCATGTTAAAAAACAAGACAAGTAAAGATTTAGTACTTGTACAGAAATTACATTTACATCTCAAACACTCAAATATCCTGAATAATGTACCTCTCCGTATCAAAAGTTTTGTGCTTATGCTTTGTCTTGAGCCGAGAGTCTCTCGGAAACAGCCGCTCTACCTACCAAGGTAGAGGTAAGGTCTGCATACACTCTACCCTCCCCAGACCCCACGTTATGGGATTGCACTGGGTATGTTGTTCTGTATCAAAAGTTATTATTCACATATTTTCCAAAATGTCTAACAAGTCACCACATCTGTCCATCGCTATCAAAAATGAGATTATCATCAATTTCCACATCTACCAATCCTTCATCATCCTCAACCTGGACTGATTTTTCTTGTCATAGATCAAAGGAGAAGAAAAGATAAAAAAAAAGTTGGTTTACGGCATAAAAATGACAGCATACAACTTTTAAAAAACAGTAGCAGAATACTATATTGTAACTTTTTTTGTTTGAAGAGCAGAATACTATACTGTAACTTACCTGATGCCTTTTGGTTTTTACTAGAGGGACCAGCTACTTCACTTGTATCTCTTAAACTACCAACATCAATGATAGATTCAAGTGTAAGGTCATTCTCATATGGTGTAAGCGGCACCGTTCTGACAACATCAACTTTTACCATCCGACCAACTATCAGACATAATGGAACAACCATATTGCTTCCAAGATTTCTTATGTTCATCTAACATCCTGTTAATGTTTGTATCCTCATCTTTTAATATCCAAGTTCTCAACTCATGCATTTAAGGAGGCACAAAACCAGGGCCATAATTTGCATCATCTTCATACATGGGCAAATAGTATGGATCATTCGCAACATTAAATGGTATACCAGTTGAGAAGAAGAACCTACCAATTTGCTGACAAACTTCTTTTCTTTCTCCTTTTTTCCATTTGGAGTTCAAAGTAGCTTGTCTTGCTTGAGAATTCACAAAATCATCCATTGGACCTCTAGCCTTTGGATGTAGACTTCCCGTAGTTGGACAAGAACCTGATTCACTACCCATGTTAACACTTCCAGTTGCAGCAATTCACATTTCTTCTAAAGTAGCATTTCACATGGTTTTTGCAGTTTGAAGCTTTTGTAATGCTTTCTTGCATTCTTCTGCTACTTCACCCGGAGCACTAGGACCAGGCCGTATTCCTTTATGGGTGCCTGCTAAATGTTGCTTCAATCTATTAATCGTGCCGCTACATTGTTGGCTACAGAGCTTGCATCTATAGTACTTCTCATCCGGGGTCATGATTGTATATTTTCACGCAAAGTCTTTTCTACTCACATTATTAGAACCTTCTTCATCCATTGTGATGTTTTAGCTTACCTGCAAGAGAAATGTAAGAAACACATGTAAACCATAAGGAGAAAATAAGAAACACGGAATAAAATCTACTTGCATTTGGTAACAGAGAACAACTCAAGCATTCTAGTTTTCTCACCAAACCATCAGTAAGTTAGCCATTAAGAGCAAAATATATTTATATTTATCAAAGAAATCGAGCAACCTAGTTTCAGTTAAGGAGCAAAACATATGGGCATTACTCAGTTCAAAATTATGAACACTAATATGCAGATAGACATAACAAGCAACAATTTGAGCCAATCACTGCATATACCATAAAGTGTTCAGCTCATAAATGCGAGAATCAAGTAAATCACAATTTAGTAATTGTTGATCATCTAACTAATCAATAATTGAGTTGGGCTCTACGCGGCGCGAATCTGGATATAGTCGGACTCCAATGTGGGTACCGGACACCGGGTGGGAAACCAAAAAAAACTAATCAATAATCAGAAATCTGATAAAACTTTACGTGGAGACATGTTAAAACACCTGGCCCAACGCCCCCGCCTTTTAAAACATTGATCTAGAGTGTTATTTGAACTTATTCTATCTGTTTCTTTTAATTTTGGGTAACAGAGTACTTTTTTTAGACAATAGAAGTCTACTTGCATTGCATGAATGTCAAAGTGTACAATCAATCAAGAGGTTGCATCTTTAGAAAAAGTTTAGTTTTACAATAATTACCTCACATAAGATATTATTGATCAAGAAAAAATAAAGAAAGATGAAGCAAACATGACGCCCACAATATGATTGAACTTTAAAACCCAGAAAGAACTTAAAATTTGAAATGGTAAAATCAAAAAATAAAAGCAGCAACAGGGATGATGGTATGCTTTTTAGAGTTGCAAACCCGTAGTTGAAGTTTGTGTCTTTGACACCATGAGATGAGAAGTGAAACAAGAGTCAACAGGTTAGGGCTTTTTTTAATAGCTGGGACTGGGAGAGACGATCGGTGTGCTTTAGCCTTCAAGTATAAACAAAGTGGGTTAAATAAATATAGTGGGAATTCACTTAAATACCCCTAATTTGGTCAGATCCATTAGGTGTACGTTTTCCATGTGAGGCACATTTTGCGCCTAGGCGAGCGCCCCATTTCCTAGTGCGTACGCCCATGAGAACTACGCCTCTACATTGCACCCAGGTACATTTTCGGTGCGCCTCGCCCCGGATTCGCCTCGAAAACGCCCCTGCAAACACTGGTTTGAAGTGATAAGGTCTCAAATAATTAGATACTTTTATTCTATGCATTGATCTACAGAAATTTTGGAGTTTTATAAGATTTCACAACTGATGCTAATTTAGCAATGGTTGTTCCCGTCCCACTCCCACGAGAGAGCGGGACAACTATAAGAGTAGAGGCTTTTCCTTGATGTTTATATTTGACTCATTTGTACTTTCTCCTTCCTCATTGCATGAGATGTTAATCTTTTACATAACATGTCTTTTTAAGGGCATAGGTCTGAGATGTCAATCTTTTACATGGCATGCCTTTTGAGGACATACGTCAGAATAAGATGCATGCCTCAAGGCTGAAGCCGGTGCCTTTCGGGTTTCATCTTTTTCTTTAATTGTCTACTACCATTAAAAAATTGCGTTTTACATGCACAAAGAGGTATCCCAAAGATTCGCACATAAAACTTTTTGAGCTATTTGGAGTCCTAACATTTTATAGTGCCAACAAGCCGACTTCTTCTGGCAAGCGAGTTGATGTTAATGGCACTTTGTTCGTCCTCACCTTGGTTTACGTCTGTCATCAACTTATGGCGGACTACTCTCGGATGGCGATGTTTCCTTGTGCTTCCTGCACTTGGCTTTTTTCTCTCTTTACGCTTCCGTGTCATTGAAACAAGTTCCTCCTGTTTTGCCATGACATCTCGCCACAAATGCTCTATACTTTCCTTAGTAGTTGTGCACGCTTCACACCACGATGTCAATATAAGCTCCTCGTAGCCTTGGCCTTGCACATAATGCCTCCTTGTAACCATTTTTTAAAACCACCTTTGGTATCACCCCGAACTTTGGTCGTCTTTGTCACAAGCCTAGACTCGTTCTAGCACCACATACAACACTGAGATTTCTCTGAGCTTTACTTCAGTGTGTGGCTGCTCACTTGATTCTCACTAGTGTCAATAGTCAAACTAGCATGCTATGGCTACATGAAGAAGGTAGCAGAAAGTAGTAGAATCTGGAGTGTGGAAAACAACGATGTATAGGTATACTAGTGTTTAGTATAACCAAGACTCAGTACTCTTTGACACTCAAACTGGGTTGTAGGATGATCACTTGTCGGATAGACTTCTCAACTGTTTGCTAAAGCTGTGATTACCTCCTGCTTATAGGCCCCCAAGGAATATTCCTGAAGCCTTAAGAGTCGGTCAAGAAAGGTGCCACATCTTGTTGGGCCATGACATTGCTGCCTACCTGTTCTCTAGATTGTTTTTGTCCCTCTTGGGTGCTCCCGACATGACTTGAGGCCTCGGTGGTGGGCACGGTGAGCTCACCAACCTCTCCTGGGTGCGTCTAGGCTCCTTGTAGTTTTCAAGGAGACCGCATTGGACTACATTGATGGGTTAAAGCCTCAAAATATCTACTTTCTTGATAGGGAAGAGGATACGTGGTTCTGCAATTTAAGCTACTTTTACATTGGCATTCTTTCTGGGTCAATTTGCTAACTGTTTTTAAAGATTAGGGCAATTCATACCATTTCATTTTTTAAGCATCATTGATCCTTGAACATTTACATTATACTTTGCTGTGAAATTTAGGCCTATTTTAAATATGGAAAGCATCATTTTTGTCACTTTTATCCAGCTGATCTTGATTTATCATGCTGCAGTTGCCTCCCAAAAATCATAAAGACCGGATTCGCTGCCATTAATCTTATTTATTTCTTCACAGCAGGGCCAGATGAGGTATTTCAGATTATTCCTCTTTCATTCTGTCCCATTTCTTTTTTATTTGGTGTTGAGTTTGATGCTGTGTAGGTCAATTTATTCCCCCATCCTAGTTGCTATGATGTCATGTGACTTGACGTGAAATTTATGATGTTAATTTGACTTATATATTATATTGGCGATAGTGGAGCAAATATTAAAGTAATGGCTGAAATTTTTGTTTGATTTAGGTAAAACATCACATGAAAGTTTAAAGGTTGAATTTTCTAGTGGTTTGAATTCTGGAATGTTGTGCAGATTGTATAGAAATGGCATGATACCCAACATTTGAGATGTTCCAATTTGGTAAGAGTGTCATATAAATTGGCTGGAGGGAGTAATCCTTTCTGCCCATGATTTTCATGTTTATGCTAGTTTTAATGCACTGACCTGCTTCCTAAAAATTATATTATACTTTGTTCTGTTTTAGGGATTCAATCCTACGCCTTTATCATTTTATATGGGAATTTCTTAAAGAAAAACGGAAGGAACAGGGGAAATGCCCTTCTGCTTGTTATAACTTGGTCTTCGCCCAAACCCCCTTAAAAATCAGCCCACCCCCTAAAAAAACAATTGAAGTCACCATTATTGATGGTTTATAAGGCCTCATAATCTTTTTTATCTTTTAATACAGGTTAAATGCTGGCAAATCCGCAGGCTGATGAAGGCTCCTCAAGCTGCTGGAACAATTCATACAGATTTTGAGAGAGGGTTTATCTGTGCTGAGGTCATTTTGTGCCTTCTTTTTCCTTTTGCCTACCCGTGTTCAGGATTCAAAAGATTAGTTCCTAAAGCTTTTACTTGATTATTATAACTTGGTGGTTTTACGCCCATAAATTGAATAGTTGATCAGAAGCTCCTGAGCAACTTCCTAACTGCTTTTCCAGAAAAGCCATTTCTTTATTCTAAAGAAGTCTGATTCTTGAAACTTTTAATAACACTGAACTGCTTATGTTGATTTTTGGGAATTGGACTTACCCCCGAAAGGGGGAATTTTGTGAATTGGAAGCTAAAGCTGAAAGTATCTTATTGGTGCTTGGCCAGATGATTCTCATTTCAAAAAGTGAAATCCTTTTTATTTATGACTGCTTCCATTGTCTTCTCTCTTGACACTAATACTAGCGTGTGCAAGTGCTGACTTGGGCATTGGTGTCTTCAGGTGATGAAATTTGATGATCTAAAGGAACATGGTAGTGAGTCAGCTGTAAAGGTATTCTTATTGAGTTATCATTGGCAATTTAATGACATGTCCAGTTTCACAAGTCAATTGCATAGTCTCTATACTCGAAATATTATGCACTTTATTTATGCACGTGTTTTTGAAACAAAAATATGGGTTGAAGCAAACTTTGAGAAGTTCTCCACAAGAACAAAAATAATGTGAAAGACTAAGAGTTAAACTCAACTCTCACGCAAGTACAGCTTATGTCTATATATTATTATTTTCTCATATTTATTGTGCTGTATTCAGCACAACTTGTTATCAGAAAACAAAGACAAGCTAAAGCAAAATTCTAATAAAGTGTCTCCACAAGAAAAAAAAAGTGTAGGACAGTAGTAAAATTTAACTCATAAACAAATGATCTCTGGTTATACCTATATATTCTGGTTTCTTCAGATATGGTTGTGCTTCCAGGTATAATATCAGACAGACATGCGTTCCCGCTTCTTCACCTTTTTGTGCCAATGCAGCTTTTCATATTGTTGGGCTAATAGGATATAGCACTCCTACCATCTCTATCTTTATTCTAGTGCAAATTATTATTTAAGCTTACACAAAATATGCAATACTCAAGTTACTTATCTCAAAAACAAAAATAAAAAAAGAAACAAAAAAAGGAGAAGAATTTCCCAAGGGTGTGACCTAGTAGTCAATGAAGTGGGTGAAAACCAAGGGAAACTAGGGTTCAAATCCCAGCTGAGACAAAAATGCTAGGTGGTTTCTTCCATCTGCCTAAGCGTCGGTGGGCGTACATTTGCTGGTGGAATGTAGAAAGTACACGGAATTTCGAGGTGTATGCAAGTTGGCCCAGGCGCTACTGTAATTAAAAAAAGAAAAATGAAATGCTAATGTTGCTTCTGATTAAAGATACTTTGTTTTGGACTTCATAAAAAAAAAGATATCTCAATGATAGAAAATGCTAACTCCCTCCGTTTCAATTCATGTGAACCTATTTGACTTGATACGAAGTTTAAGAAAGAAGAGAAAATTTCTAAACTTGTGTTAAATGAGTCACATATATTTTGTGTGGCTATAATCATTCATAAAGGTAAATTGTTTCCAAATATAGAAAGGGGTCATTCTTTTTTACATGGACTAATAAGGAAATATGTTTAGATAAATTGGAACAGAGGGAGTATATGCTAGCATACTGGGTGCCGGCATGCTCCACATAAGCTACAGATGAAATGACAAGATAATTTATTTGGCAATTTCTCTATAGGAGGATGCTGTACATTGTGCATGTTAGTTATTGTTCAGTTTTGTAATTGCTATTGACAGTTGTGTTAATTTCTCTAATAAGAGCCTGGTAAGCCAAAAGTAGCAGTTTGCAATGTTACATTATTAATTTATTATTCCTATACGTTACCTGACTTGTGCACCAATCTGTTTATCCACAGGCCGCTGGGAAGTATAAGCAGGAGGGTAAGACCTATGTGGTCCAAGATGGTGATATTATATTCTTCAAGTTCAATGTATCTGGGGGTGGGAAGAAGTGAGGTGGTGTATCTGCACGTAACTTATGAAGCTGTATCGACTCGTTGCGAGTTGGAAGATATAATTTTAGCTCATAATTAAAGGTCTAATTTTTGCAGAGTTGTATCTTTAAAGGGAGGTTTCTGTAAACTTCTGCAGTTATGATACGTTTCCTATGTGTCTTATCTACATTTGTAGCTTGTTGGATGACCGAGTTTTTGTAGTCTTTTATTTTGCGTACTTTTTGCTTTCAGTGAGGCTGATGCCAAATCCAATTTATAAGTGGTTCTGGCGGGCATTTGCATTTGATGCGATGTGGTATTTGGAGAAACAATCTGGAGAATTGGCGACAAATTTGAATCTCAGAAGATGCATGCGTTAGAATTTTCTAAGATTCTTTTAATAATAAAATCGTCTCTTATGGTGACAAGTTAGGCAGGGGCCTCAACCTGTATATGAATAACCAGAAGGCGAAAACATGTAGGATTGGGACAATAAATCTGTCCACTTCTTGGAGTACAGATAGATAGGCAGCTTGACGCCAAAAGACCTGTGCCTTAAAGTACAAATTTGCGAGCATTAAGACATCCTTCACCTCAATTATTCAAAAAGCTAACATCAAAGGGCTGTTAGTTTAGATTTTGAACTTGATCAGTTGGTCCATAATAATCTTTTGGGCAACCTTGCAGAAAGTTGAGGCCTTATTTTGCAGACTCCAGTTAGCTAGTGTGTCAGCTATAGAAATTGGCTTCCTGTTTTTGTTATAGATTTCGCTCCATAATATGTGCAGTTTGCCAAAGAACAAACTGTTGATTATTAATTGCATTAACTAGGATCAGAGTCTGATTAAACTACTTGTACCTCTTTGTAATTGTTGTCTCGGCACCAATTAACTCCAATAAGGATTGCCTTAGCATCAGTGCCTCTGTGTTTCTCTTGTCCCTAAGATCAACCTATTAGTTGAGCAGACACTAAAGAAGTTAGAAAAGGCTATAACTACTTCCCCTTTATGATCCCTCGAAACTCTACTGGGTCATTTCATCTTTGCCCCTGTTTTGTGTTGGTCTTTAGTTTTTGCCCTTCAAAATTGAAACCAAGCCTATAGGGGCATAAGTTACGCATCATAATATCTACAAGTTATGTAAAGAATCTATGCTTCTATAGGCTTAAATTCAATTTTGAAGGACAAAAATTAAAGACCAGTCAATTTGAAAGAGCACACCGTGCAATTACTTGAACTCTACCTCCTATAGTATGGGCCTAGGTTTCCTTTGCTAGGTTTTATATTTTCCATCAAAAAGCAAACCTGTTTTCGGAGTAGAAATTTGCTAGGTAGTGAAGGCGATAACAAATATGATCATAAAATCATGGATATGTCTTTAGATAGAAATCTTCTCACACTATGTTTATAAGCACATCTGATTCAACTTGTTACTGCTTTGTAGTTGTTGTCTAGGCACGAATCAACTCCAATCAGGATTGCCTTAGCATCAGTACCTCTTTAATTATTTGTCTCGGCACCAATTAAATCCAATACAAGATTGTCTTAGCGTCAGCCATATTATTTAAGCAGTCACTAAGTTAGAAAAGGCTATAGCTAGTTTCCCTTTATGATCCTTCAAAACTCCACCTCCTCCCGCAAGACCTAGGTTTTCTTTACTACATTCATCAGTATTGAGTTTCAAATATCCATAAGCTGGTTTGAGCCACTTGACTAGGATGATGTTAAGTGCATGTTTTATATTTTTCATAAAAAACAAACTTGTTTCCGAGTAGAAAGGCTAGGTAGCGAAGGGATTGGAAAGAAACAAGTATGATCATAAAAGCTTGAATCTGGTATATTATTATCTACATAGAAATCTCCTCACCACCATGTCAGTAAGCACATCTTCTTTTCAAAAATTTCCAAAAAATAATACTGGAAGACATTAAGGCCAATGATTGAAATCTGTAATTAGCTTTAGCTAAACACCACTTCAACAGAGTGTTTGTAATTGTAATGATTTGTTAGGTCATTTGGAGTTTTAGAACTCCTTTTTCATATTTGAGATTTCAAGTAGGTTCATTTGATGTTTTATGACTTGCGGGTATGGATAGCACGGGTCCTGAGGGGCTTGGGTGTATTTTGAAAAATAAGAATCAAAACTAGTGAATTCAAAGATAAAAGTTGACCATGGTCAAAGATATGATTAGATGGGCTTAGATGTGTGTTGAAAGTTCCTATAGGTTTCGGGATGAGTTTTTGTCACGCCTCAAATCAGACTCTGGACGTAACAGGCATCCGATGCTATGAACAACACCGGAAGCACTTTATAAAAGCATTTAAACGTTTATTCTATTTCGTTAGGATAGTCATATTATAGTCTTTTCCAATGCAATAAAGTTACGTAGTATCCATTTATCTTTGATAATTCTCGCTGACCACACCCTATAGGGATCATCGAATCAATAGCAATAAGCCCGATTTGAAGAGGCTCATATACGGAACGACGCGAAATAATACCTGGGGCGACATATTAAATTAATCGAAATTCAGAAGCTGAAATTTCACCTATGCCATCAATAGGTTTAGCTAGGGCATTTACAACACGACCCAAATTTCCGAATCCTCATTACTAATGGAATCCAAATGATCTCTCGATTGATCTTTATAACAAGACATATAAGGTTTAAACATGAACATGCTCGACTTAATAAAAATCAACAGAAGTCTAATATAGAAACTAAATCATAAAATGTGGAAAAACCTCAATAAGTCATACGAGACTTTCAACATCTACTCAAAATTTGACAACTATCTATGGATCTTCTAAGATAAACAAATGAGTATCTAACTTCAGGACGTAGCCCAAAACTGAAATAAATAGACAAATAAAGATAGGGCGGTGTCCCACGAACAAGAATGTGGGCTCACCAAATAGTCCAGAAAGCAACTTCTCCTATTCGGTATGCCTCTCATGAACCTGCTCTTCTACGTTATCTGACACACCATAAAAAACAACAATGATAAGTCTGAGTACTCAATGAGTGTTTAAGGGGTAATAGTTAACGAAAAAAACCCAAATAAAAAAGTAAAATCAGTAAAACATGCTCAATAGAAAAATAGTCAAAATCTAGAGATATAGTTCGACATCAAATTTAATAAACATCATCAAGGTGAAATCAACAACAAAGAACACACCAAGTTTAACCCATTTACCATATTACGTCTTTCACTTGGAAACCCGGAATCATCAACAAACCAACTTATGAGCAACAAAAAATCAACACATGCCAGCTCATGGCCGAACAAATCATTCGATGCACCGGGGTAACCATCCCTCGTAGGCTAATCGTCCTCTGGACTAGCACACCAATAGATACACCGGGGTTAATTTCCTACGGAGGTCAATCATCTTCTGGACTGACACAACAATACTCAAAAGTGATATGTTAGGATCCATAACGGCTAATCAACCTCTGGACTAGCACTACCAAACACAAACAAGTACAAGTCATGGCATATTAGCCGAATTCACTTCTCAAGCCATCTTCTCAATAATAGAGGTATTTCAAGTCATACGTTATTTTAGAAACCTTGTTAAAAGAAATTATTCAGTTTCAAATCCAAGAAAGCTCATTCAACGGGCAAAATGTTTAAACCTTTAATCTTTAGAAAATAAGTTCAATCATCACAAAATGGGGCAAAACAAGTTCAATCAAAGTAGTATGTTACATAAAAGGTTCGATGCGGGCTTGACCATACACACGCATGACCTTATTTATAAAATCATCTTCAAATCGAAAATAAGTTCAACCAAGAACAACCACCAAACTAGGGTTTCACGTGTACAAATAATCAAAGAGGATTTTTGAAATTTAGACATATCTCAATTCCCACCCAAACATATTCCTCCAAGTTCAACAATCGTTCTCCAATTAATTAGGATGATAAAGATTAGAACTTGAATCTAATTCCACCCATCTTACCCCTATTTAGAAAAAAACTAGGGTTTTCATGTCTAAAACATATTCTTGAATTCCCATGAATCACCCATGGATTTTCGTCATTTCTAATACTCTACACTAATCTAAATTCTCTCAATAACCTCACTAAATGCCAAAGAACATACATTTAAGTGATTTCCCAAAGTCTCATTCAATTTCTCCTTCTTCGATTTTCAAGAATCTATGATTTTGAAGGATGAACTAGTATTAATTTAATGTTAGATTGATGTAATAATGATGGGGATTGGTCAAGAACTTTTCTTAGATGTTTTGTAGAAGCCTTAGGGTTGTTTCCTCTCAAAAGGATCGGCCAAAATGAAGTGAGATGAAAGATTTAAGGAAATTTCACGTTCTGGTGTTTTTAAAGGCGGAGCCGTTCCGTCCCAGTGTTAGCATCGCATATCACCATATGCTATAGCATTTCCAAACACATATCAAAACAAAATACCTAACAATTTTTGGGTCGAAATGCATCCAAAAATGCGTCGCATATGTGGCCGCATAATGCCATCTACGGGGCATATCAGTCTAGCGGACTACTATGCGTCCCTTCAGTAAAACAGTCATAACTTTATGTACAAATATCCGTGAATGGAAAGGTATTTCAAAGGGCTACAACTGTCATGTTATAAGGTTTCTCAAATGCTCAAAGGATGTTCACATAGATAGGATGGAAGTAAGACCTATCGTAAACTTAGTCGATTCTATCGAATCTTGCGTACTTCAGTATTTGCCTTGGTCTTAACTCAACTATTTCCACCCAAACTCATATTGTTAGAACTTTATTTATCTAAAAGGTCATATTAATACCCATTTAATACATTCACACCTAACACGGATTTACGAAGTGTTACATTATCCCCCTCTCAGGATCATTCGTCCTCGAATGAGAGTTATGACCTAAGATTTTCACTAAACCTCAAGTTTTCAGATTTTTTGCTAGAGTTCTAATGTATTGCAAGTTATTAAATAATAACACTCTGTTATCACCCTAGTAGTAACCATATGGTCCTCTTTGGGACTTCCACGGCTACACCAAACAAGGCTAAGTATGAATTGAGGGATCCTCACCTTCAGTCCATATTATTGCACGCCTTATAGTGCTATGCAATGGCTTTGCTACCTACAGAGGCAGAGAGAGTGAGATGTTTTGTGAGAGGTTTGCGTATTCCCCTCGAGGGGCAAGATGCCTAGTTATGAGCCCGATAAGAAGGCGAGGCGATGGAGACAGTTCATCGGATCTACTTTTTGTGATTATAGGAAGCAGGGTAGATATCAACAATCGCAACACGGTCGACCGATTTAGGCAGCCCTTTAGATTATAAATAGTGTCTTTGTGGGGCAGAGTGATTAAGGTGGGGGCCAGTATTCGAGGGATTATCAGTCTCGTTTGGGTTCTTCTATCTCTATTCAGCAGCCCTCAACGGCTAGGACTTATTACAACTGTATTGAGATTGGGCATTTTAAGAGACTACCCTATTTTTGTATCGAGTACATCCCGTGCACCCAGGACCCCAGCACAACCATCTAGGGGTGGTCATCAGGTTAGCCGTTGTGGCTATCAGACCGGTCGTGGTGGATCCCAGTCGAGGAGAGATGGAGCTCGTTCGTGCTAAGATGGCTAGCAGAGTACTCAACTTGAGGTAGGACACACTCATTGCTATGATTTCCCTGGTAGGGTCGAGGCTGAGGCTTTTTATGCAGTTATCACAAGTATCATCTGAATCTATTATAGGTCTGCCACCGTGTTATTTGATCCGGGGTCTACATTCTTATATGTGTCTGCCTACTTTTCTACTAACTTAGATATGTTGTGTGATATGCTTGATGTCCCTATTTGTGTGTCTACACCGGTCAGTGATTATGTGGTCGTAGATATTGTCTATCAATATTACTTGGTTACTTTTACGGGTTATGATACTTAGGTAGATTTGATCATTTTAGACATGGTCGATTTTGACATTATTCTGGGATGGCCGACTATCATTGTATCATGTGATTCTGGACTGTTATTTCAAGACAATCACGTTAGCGATGCCTGGTCTTCTGAGATTAGAGTGGAGATGCGCTCTCAGCCATACTCCTAGGAGGATCATTTCTTTCATTCGAGATAGGAAGTTGGTAAATAAGGGTTGCTTGGCGGACCTAGCTAATATTCGGGATACTAGTGTGAAGACTCCTTCTCTCAAGTTAGTTTCGATAGTTAGTGAGTTCGCTGAGGTCTTTCCGTCAGATTTACCGGGTATGTTGCCATATAGGGATATTGACTTCTATATTGATATTGAGATGGGTACTCGACCCATTTCTATTCCTCCGTATCATATTGCTCCAGCTCAGTTGAGAGAGTTAAAGGAGCAACTTCAGGATTTGTTGAGTAAAGGCTTCATTGGATCGAGTGTATCTCCACGGGGTGATCCTATCTTATTTGTGAAGAAAGAAGGATGGAACTATGCGTATGTGCATTGACTATAAGAAGTTGAACAAGGTCACCATTAAAAACAAGTATCTGATCCCTAGTATTGATGACGTGTTCGATCAGCTTCAGGGTGATTTTGTGTTTTCGAAGATTGACTTGAGGTCTCGGTATCATCAGCTGAAGATTCGAGCCGAGAATGTTCCCAAGATGGATTTGCAGACTCATTATGGTCATTATGAGTTCTTGTTGATGTCCTTTGGGCTTACCAGTGTCCCCGCAACATTCATGGACTTGATGAATGGGATATTCAAGCCGTATTTGGATTCCTTTGTGATTGTATTCATTGACAACATCTTGATATATTCAAAGAGTCAGGAGGACCATGAGTAGCATTTGAGAGTGGTCCTTGGGTTATTGAAGGAGAAAAAGTTGTATGCCAAGTTCTCGAAGTGAGTTTTAGTTGAGTTTTGTGGCATTTTAGGGCACATGGTGTCCAATGATGGGATTATGATTGACCCAAAGAAGATAAAAGCAGCCATGGAGTGGCATAGACTAAATTCTGTGATAGAAATTCGAAATTGTATGGGTCTTGCTAGATACTATCACCGGTTCGTCAAGGGTTTCTCTTCTATTGACTCTCACCTGATGCGTTTGACTCAGAAGGAGGTGCCTTTCCAGTGATTCGATGAGTGTGGGGAGAGCTTTCAAAATCTTAAGCCACTTTTGACCACAACCCCGATTTTATCCCTTCCGATGGAGGGAAAGGACTTTACTGTATATTATGATGCTTCTAGGATTGGGTTGGGTTGTGTGTTGATTCATGAGGGTAAGGTTATTGCTTATGCATCGAGGCAGTTGAAGGTGTACGAGAAGAATTACCCTATTCATGATTTGGAATTGGCTGATGTTGTGTTTGCCCCTGAAGATTTGGAGTCATTACTTATATGGCATTCACTGTGAGGTGTATACAAACCACCATAGTCTTCAGCACGTGTTTAATTAGAGGGATTTGAATTTTAGGCATCGTTGGTGTATGGAGTTGTTGAAAGATTGTAACATGACGATTTTGTATCGTCCAGGCAAGACCAATATGGTGGGGGATGCCTTGAGCTGAAATGCAGCCAACATGGGGAGCTTAGCTCGTTTGATCATTTCTGAGCATTTTTTTATATTGCAGGTCCAATCTCTAGCCAACTGTTTTGTGAGACTTGATATTTCAAATTCGGGTAGGATTCTAGCTTGTGTAGAGGTGAGGCCATCTCTATTGGATCAGATTCGGACCCACCAGTATGATTATGAGAAGTTATGCAAAATCAGAGATAATGTGGTGAGTGGAGAAGCCAAAGAGGCTGTAATTGATAATGAGGGGGTTTTGAGGATTAAGGGTAGAGTGTGTGTGTCTCATATGGGTGACTTTGACCAGATTGATTATGGAGGAGACATGCAGTTTTAGGTATTCAATTCATCCAGGTGCTACTAAGATGTACAATGGCTTGAATCAACACTATTGGTGGGGGGGGGGATGAAGAGAGACATTGTAGAGTTTGTGTCTTAGTGTCAGAATTGTCAGCAGGTCAAGTATAAGCACCGGTGACCCAATGATGTGTCTCAGATGATGCCCATTCCCGAGTGGAAGTGGGATATGATTGCCATGGATTTTATTGTGGGATTGACCAAGACTTTGGGCAAGTTTAATGTTATTTGGGTCATTATTGCTGGGTTGACCAAGTCTGCGCATTTCATTCCAGTCTAGATGACTTATAATGTAGAGAATTTGGATAAGATCTACATCAATGAGATTGTTCATCTTCATGTGCTTCCTATTTTTATCATCTCAAACTTGGGTACTCAGTTTACTTCGCATTTCTGGCGGACCTTGCAGAAAAAGTTGTGTACTCGCTTGGATCTCAGTACAATATTTTACCCTCAGACTGATGGTCAGCCCGAGCAAACTATTTAAGTTTTGGAGGACATGTTACGAGCTTACATGATTGATTTTAGTGGTCATTGGGACCAGTTATTACCTTTGGCAGAGTTTGCTACAATAAAAACTATCACTCCAGTGTTGATATGGCACCGTTCGAGGCCTTGTATGGTAGGATATGTCGGTCTCCGATTGGTTGGTTTGATGCGTTCAAGGTTCGACCTATGGGTTCTGATTTATTGAGAGATTCCTTAGAAAAAGTGAAGGTGATCCAGGATAAGCTCTTGGTAGCTCAGAGTAGGAAGAAGGAGTATGCAGATTGGAAGGTTTGAGACTTAGAGTTTATGGTTGGTGACAGTGTTCTTCTGAAGGTCTCACACATGAAGGGAGTGATGAGGTTCGAAGGGTTGGAGAGGTGGCATATAAGGTGACTCTGCTACCAGGTCTTTCAGGTGTCCATCTGGTATCCATGTGTCTATGCTGAAGAAGTATCATGCCGACGGTTCTTATATCATTTAGTGGGACTCTGTATTGTTGGATCATAATTTAGAGTTTGAGAAGGAGCCTGTGGCTATTTTGGACAGGAAGGTGAGAAAATTGAGGTATAAAGAGATAGCTTCCGTGAAGGTGCAATGGAAGCATCGCCCTGTTAAGGAAGCGACTTAGAGACAGAGTCAGACATGCAGAGAAGATATCTGACTTTTTTACTACTTCTGGTACATTTCCCATGTTCGTTTCTCTCTGTTTGAGGATGAACGTTTGTTTAATTAGTATTTGATGTAGCGACCCGTCCAGTAGTATTTAGCCAAAGACCCTTACTTGACTGTTTCACCCTTCCTGTAGATTCTATGTGGGGTTTGTGATGTGCGGGGATGGGTGGCACGGATCCCGAGTTCCATTTATATGAGTTTCGAATCAAAAACCCAAAACTAGAACTTTAGAGTTTGATAGTTTGACTCAAGGTTGACTTTTGAGTAGATGGGTTTGTTTTCGGGTTCCGTCGCTTTCGGTAGTTCCGAAGGGTCATTTATGTCTTAGTCGAGTCATATCTTTGCTTCCCAAGGCAATTAGATGTATTTTATGGCCTCAATTGTAATATTTGGATATTTAGTTATTTCGAATGATTCTTTAGAAAAGTATGTCTTAACTCGGTGAAATGGGAAATCCGAGGGTGTGGGTGATTTCGTAGCACTGTTACCTTGAGCGAGCATGTCTGGTTTGTGTTTGGAGGGTCTCGAGAGTGGTTTATGTGTTTGGTGGAGGATTGGCCTAGTTTTCCATCTGCTGGTGTCTGGTGTCCGCCTCGGCAACATTTATGTCTGCTCCTGCGTGTCCACCTCCGCAGAGGTTGGCTCGTAGAAGCGGTATGGAAGAGATTGTTGAGTTTTTGCTTTGGCGGAGGGGATTTCCACAGGGGAAGGTGAGACTCTTCGGAGTCGGGATCACTTTTGCACTGAGGAGAGGTGTCAAGAGACACCGCCTCAGTGAGGTCTATTCACGCGGGAGTGAGTCCGCGGCAGCGGAGTCGATTCCGATGGGGCGGAATCGGTGGATCAGGTAGCATATTTAATTCCTAGGTCAAGGTTTATTTCCAAAAAATGTTATTCTCGAACCTAGAGCCGCAAGAGGAGAAATTTCTGATGATTAAGAGTGAACTCTTCATTTGGGGTAAGATTTCCATCCTTTGTAATTTAATTCACTACTACAAAAAGCAGTTTTAGCGGCCACTAAAAAGGGCTTTACGGCAATAACAATCGTCGTTATACCTTTTACCGACCATTGCTCTTTAGCCGGTGATATCGGGGTTAGTAAAGGGTTTAGTGGCCGTTTCTGGAATCGCTGGTAAAGTTTGGTACATATTGCCGCTAAAAATTGTTAGTTTTAACGACAATTGTTCGTGTCAATTATTTTGGTTGTTAAAGCTGATTCCTAACAGCTAATTACACTCTTTTAGCGTCCATTTATATAGCCGGTGAATTCAATTAAATTACTTTTAGCGGCAATTATTTTGTAGCAATTTAGAATGGCTACAATATCCCTTTTGAAAATGTCTTAGTTTGTCCTTTTAGCATCCATTTTAATGGAAGGTAAATTTAAATAAATTGCCGCTAATAGTTAGTACCTTTGACGGGAATTATTTGATGGCAATTGTAAAGGCTACAATATCCCTAGCGAAAGCGTCTTATTTCCCCTTCAACATCCATTTTTATGGTCGGTAAATTTAATTAAATTGGCATTAAAAGTCACAAGATTTAACAATATTTTTTTAGCTGCCATCAATAATTGCTACTACATTCGTCCAGAAAACAATCTAGTTCACACATCTAGTGAGTTTGTCAAATACTATAAAATATATTACTGTTAGTTTATAAAACAGATTATGTCATTAAATCTAAACAAACAAAAGGAAGTACTAATCCAAAATATAGTGTCACGACTTAGAAAATAAACTTATATTGTTCAAAACTAAATAACTAATGTCATTATACAACAACCCTATCAAATAATGTCTTCAAATAACTTTCACAACTCTTCATATTTAAATCTTCCACATGTGGAATTTTTGAACATCAGAATTATTACACCCCGTAGTTTGCGTTCCGTCGTGTCGTCGATGGATACCGAGGTCCCGGGAAAAGGAAACGACCTTATGGAAGGGTAATAAATGTTTATAACTTGTTTATGAAATTTTAGAGCATGTGAAAGCTAAACGGATCACAGGAAATAAGTTTCGACAAAATTGAAAACTGGCATTTTTTACGGCAAGGTTGACGGACCATCGAATGTTTGACTGACCGTTAAAATGCCAAGGTGAACCGTCAAAGTGAATGAGATTTTCTAATCTCAGGAGGTAAATTGACATTCCAGATTGACGGACCGTCGAATATTTGACGGATCGTCAAAATGGCAAGGTGAACCGTCAAAGTGTTTGAGATTTTTTGATCTCAGGAGGAAAATTGACGGTCCAGATTGACGGACTGTCAATCCAACTGTCAAGTTGCGGTGGTGGAAAGTTTTTGACGATTTTCGGGTCTTGCAATTTTGAAGCTATTTTTCATCTAAACCAGTTCTCAAACTCTCCCAAAATCCTCTCTAAGGCTCAAAATCATTCCAAGATCATATCGAAGGTCAATTACGCAAGATTAATGGCATAAATCCCGTGATTATCATAGGAACTATCTTCTCCGTATTGAATAAGTTTTGGAAACTCTTGATATTAGGGCAAGTTGATAGTTTGAGAGGGTTTCGACTGATCGAGGTAAAATTTATCCTCCTCTATATATGTTTGTGATTAATTGATGGATTGAAGTAAGTTATGAAAAGATTTACGTAATCGAAACCCGTAAACCTATGAAATCATTGTGTATATACTTGTGAGCTGTTTTGATCAAGCTATGAATTGGAATTGATTAGTATATTGATTGTTGGTGTTGTAAACCTAAGGAAAGTATGTTTCAGAGAATCGTGGGATCAAATTACATAACTACCCTTTGTTAACAAGTCTAAAAATCTTGTGTTTAAGGTTATCGATAAGGTGCCCAAATGAAATTTCTTATTTGGATATGGATTCGATATTAATATTGACCCTTTGTTGTTATAGATAATCATCCGTAGGGGTACGAGGGCTTATAGGACGACTTATAGCTTCATAGATAAGGTATGTAAGGCTATCCCTTTCTTTCAAAAGCATAAAATCCAAAGAGTTATCGTTTTTGAAAAGAAACGTAGAGAACTTCACTCTATTGCCTATCAAATTCTCTTGTTGAGAAGTGTTCATTTCTTATTCATATTCTTATGACCCTTGTTGTTAGGTACTGGTCTTATGATAAGTCTTAAAAAAGAAGCATTCTAAAAAATTAATCGTCGAGTCGACCAAGAGTCGTGTCAAGACAAAGCCAGGAGTTTACGAGTGTCAAGAGAGGACAAAGAGCCATTGTTATCACATTCTATTGTCCACACCCCCGATTTCCATTGGTATTGATATATATTTTGTTCATTGGCATTTGATATCATACATACAAGCATATACATATATTGGATCGTGTTGCACGTTCTGCAACATATACATATATTAGATCGGGTTGCACATTCCACAACATATACATATATTGAATTGGGTTTCACGGTCCGTAACATATAGATATATTGGATCGGGTTGCACGTTCTGCAACATATACATATAATGGATCGGGTTGCGCGTTCCGCAACACATATATATGTCGGTGTGCACATTGTATTGCATATCCATACATACACCCTAGAATGCCTAAGGGTAGTGACATGTTATACACCTCGCACTATAAGACGAGGGTCGTTATACATCAAAGGCCTATCCAGATAGCTTTTATTGAGTTTCGGAGTTTTGTTATTCTCCCCATATCGCATCCAGAATTCTTATGCTTTCATTTACAACTTACCTATTCATATTGCTATTATGCTTTCTTTACAACCACACTGTTATTCCTGCTTTACATACTCAGTACATTATTCCGTACTGAAATCCCTTTTTCCGGGAGGCGCTATGTGTTCATGCCGTAGGTTCTAATAGGGATTCAGCTAGACCACCATAGTATGAGCGAGTTCAGTTGTCAGTAAGTAAACTTCGTGTTTCTCGGAGCTTCCTGGTCAGCTAGTGAGTATGTTTTGTGGAGTTATGTACAATACGGGTAGGTCAGGGACATGCCCCAGCCATATGTCAATTCAATTACTCGTAGAGGCTCATGGACTTGTTTTGGTATGTACAGTGTTGATATATAGCCTTGTCGGCTAAGTTGTCTTTTCTTAAACCATGTTGTGACATCGTCGAAACTGTTATGTATATATGTGTTGGGTTGATCCCTATTGTTCAGTGTTGTTGTTGTTATATATTCCAGTACGACCTTGTCGACTAGAAGTTCTACTCATACAGAAGACTGGTCATCAGAGTGGTACGCTTGGATCGCAGGGCACCGGGTGCCGGCCACACCCGCTAGCTTATGGTGTGGTAAACTTGGTATCAGAGCAGGTCCGTCCTAGAGAGTCTGTGTGATGTGTCTAGTAGAGTCTTATTTATGAGTGTGTTGTGCAACACACTTAGGGATAGTTGTTGTTCACTTCCTAGATCGTGCTATAGAGCGGAGTCACGTGGTTTGAGTCTAATCCATGCTCTAATTCTCTTTTCAGTCATGCCAGTTACTACACGAGCTACTACTAGTAATCGAGCTGGTGTTGATAGGAGTGAAGGTACCAATAATACCCCGCCCGACCAAGTTGATAGAACTGAAGCTCAGGGAGAGTCACACTCTCATGCATCACCAGTTCCACCCCCTCAGGAGGAGATTAGAGGAGGTGCAGTACCTCCAGCTCCTCAGGACACTGTTCCTCCGATTTCAAAAAATCTAGTTCCTCCACCCTAGTCTTTTAAGCAAGGACTGGCAAATGCCATACAGATATACCATAGACAGTAGCCACCTAGCAACGTCACATAAGGTTTTCTATAGGCACTGGTTCTTTTGATGGTATTGGGAGTTCTAGGACTTGAGAATTTCTCAGGTTGAGTCTGCCAATATTCAATGAGGCTGATTGAAATGTAGACCCCAAGACTTTATTGACCAAATGTTGCGGGTATTACGAGTGATGCATGCTTCGAAGACAAAGGTAGTAGAGTTAGCCTCTTTCAGGTTACATTATGCAGTTATTTTATGGTATGAAGCATGAGAGCAGTCTCGAGGACTAGATGCACCTCCAACTGTGTGGAAGGAGTTTCCAGAAGTCTTTCTGGATCACTACTTTCCATTAGAGGCACAAGATGCTAAGGTGGAGCAATTTTTAAACCTCAAACAGAAGGGCAAGAATGTAAGGGAATATAGTTTGCAGTTCGATTCTCTGGCTAGATATGCCCCAAATATCGTGGATACAATGAGAGCTTGAATTCATCGATTAGTGGTAGGCTTGGATACACACCTCATTAGAGAATGTATTACAACCTCGTTGAATAGAGATATGGATATTGCTAGAATCCAGGCATATGCTCAGGGTGTTGAAGACCGCAAGTGACAACTCCAAAATGATAGGAGTGTAGAAAGAGAGTTGACCAATAGAGCTAGGTCAGCTGGCTCATTCGAAGAAGAATCGGGTAGCTCCGATAATAATTTCCTAGACGTCTGCATCGGTTTGGTAATAGTGCTCCATCTCAGTTTCAAGGGCTTACATATGACATGCATACTTAGTTTGGGCCAGGGCAGAGTTCAAGAGATTCAGGTTTCCATAAGCAAGGGAGTTCAAGCCAGATGAGACCACCATTTCCACCTTGTGGTCAGTGTTGTAGGAGACATCTGGGATGGTGTTGTCAGGGTACCGATGTGTGTTATAAGTGCGGTAAACTTGGTCATTACATGAGCTAGTATTCAAGTGGGAGTAGAAATGATGCAGCGATCGACAACAACATCCTCATCAAATGTACGTCCGCAGAGCGGTGGGCCCCAATCCTCAACAGGTAGAGGTAGAGGCCGATGAGGAGTCTCTATTTTAGGTGGTGCTCAGAACCACATCTACGCTTTATCCGACTGCCATGTATACTAACCGTGTATTTCAAGAGGAGTCTCTCATATGTATACTATCTGTCTTCACCTATAATGTTTATACATTACCATATTCGGGCTCCAATTTGTCATATGTTTGAACCAGAATTGTTGTCTAAGCTACACCGGTTGGTGAGATGATTGTAGCAAGACGAATTTACAAGAATTGTACCGTAACGATTTGTAATCGCCCTACCTTGGCTGATTTACCTGAGTTACCTATGGTTGAGTTTGACGCTATTATTTGCATGGATTGATTGTCTTTTTTCTATGAAAATGTCTATTGTTGGACAAAGATTGTCAAGTTCAGTTTTCCAGGCGAGCCGACCCTTGAATGAAGGGCAATTCAAGCTACTCCTAAAGGGAGGTTTATTTCATACCTGAAGGCAAGAAAGATGATTTCTAAAGGTTATATATATCATTTGGTTCAGGTCAGGAACGTAGATACAAAACCCCAACCCTTTAGTCTGTCTCAGTAGTCAACGAATTTCCTGATGTATTTTCGGATGAGCTTCTGGGCATCCCTCCAGAGAGGGAGATTGAGTTCACTATTGATGTACTTCCAGATACGTAATCGATATCTATCCCTCCTTATATAATGGATCCAGCTGAGCTGAGGGAATTGAAGGAGCAGTTGAGGGATTTATTGGAAAAAGGTTTCATCATGCCAATTACTTCGTCATGGGGTGCGCTAGTACTATTTGTTCACAAGAAGGATGATTCTTTAAAGATGTGCATCAATAATAGGCAATTGAAAAAAGTCATTATCAAGAATAAGTATCCACTTCCAATGATCGATGATTTATTCGATCAATTACAGAGTGCTAAGTATTTCTCAAAGATTGACTTAAGGTCGGGATACCACCAATTGAGGGTAAAGGAGAAAGATATTTCGAAGACGGTCTTTGGGAAAAAGTATGTCCATTTTGAGTTTCGGGTGATGTCTTTTGGACTCACTAATGCGCCAACGCCCTTCATGGATTTAATGAATCGAGCCTTCAAACCATTCTTGGATATCTTCGTGATCGGGTTTATTGATGATATTTTGGTGTATTCACAGACTGAGGTAGACTATACAGATCATCTCTGAGCGGTGTTACAGACGCTACAAGACTGTAAGTTGTATGCCAAGTTTTCCTAATGTGAGTTTTGGTTAAACTCTGTTGCCTTTTGGGCCATATTGTCTCTTCAGAAGGTATCAAGCGGGATACCCAAAAGATTGAGGCTGTAAGGGATTGACCGAGACCCATGACTTCTACTGAAGTACCTAGCTTCTTGGGCCTAGCAGGATATTATCAGAGATTTGTGGAGGGTTTCTCTTCTATCTCCGCACCTATGACCAAACTCACTCACAAAGCAACTAAGTTTTAGTGTACAGATGAGTGTGAGCACAATTTTCAAGAATTGAAGGACATGTTGACATCCGCACCTGTGTTAGCTCTACTCGAAGGTACTAATGGGTATATAGCTTATTGTGATGCCTCCGAAGTCAGCCTTGGATGTGTTTTGATGCAGCACGGGAAGGTTATAGCATACCCTTCGAGGCAGTTAATGAAGCACGAGGTAAATTATCTGACTCATGATCTTGAGTTAGCAGCGGTAATATTTGCCCTGAAAATGTGGTGTCATTATTTATATGAAGTCCATGTTGACATATTAACAGACCATAAGAGTCTACAGTATATATTCCGCCAGAAGGAGCTAAATTTAAGGTAAATGAGATGGCTAGAATTATTAAAGAACTATGATGTTGACATTTTGTATCACCCCGGGAAGGCAAATGTCGTAGTTGATGCCTTAAGTCGTAAGTCTATGGAAAGTTTGGATGGTATTGAAGCTAACAAGCTGGAAATGACCAAAACATTACATCACTTAGCCAGTTTAAATGTGCGACTCTTAGACACGGATGATGAATAAGCGATACTGCAGAATAACGCAGAATCATGCTTAATAGTTGATGTGAAGGCAAGACAATCTAAGGACCTCGAGTTGCTCCGAATAAAAGAAGGAATTCCTATGTATAATAAGCCAATATTGGAGCTTACGGGAGACAAATTCATTAGATATCAAGGTCGACTATGTGTACCAAATATAGCAGGGCTCCGAGAGCAAATTATGGCCGAGATCCACCAGTCAAAATATTTCATTCATCCGAGATCGACAAAGATGTATCATGATCTTCGACAGGTTTATTGGTGGAATGACATGAAGAAAGATATTGCAGCATCTGTAGCTCAATGCCCGAATTGTTAGCAAGTCAAAATGAAGCATCGAAAGCCTGGAGGTTTGCTTAAGCACATTGAAATCCATACTTGGAAATGGGAAATGGGAAATGATTAACATGGATTTTATCACTGGGTTACCCCATTCTCATCGGAAGTTTGATTCTATTTGGGTTATCATCGACAGACTTAAGAAATTAGCCCATGTTTTACCTTTTGCACTACCTTCTCAGCTGAGGATTACGTCAAGCTATATATTAAGGAAATAGTCCAGTTACATGGTGTTCCGGTCTATATTATATGTAACAAGGGTGCTCAATCTACGACCCACTTTTGGAAGTCATTTAAAAAAGGATTAGGCACCCAAGTAAATTTTAGCACAGACTTCCATCCACAGACTCACGGTCAAGCCAAACGTACAATCCAGACAATCGAAAACATGTTACGGGCTTGTGTATTGGATTTCAAAGGTAGCTGGGACGATCATTTGCTCCTTATCGAGTTCACTTACAATAATAGTTATCATTCTAGCATCAAGATGGCCCCGTATGAGGCATTATATGGGCGAAAGTGTAGATCCCCGATTGGCTGGTTTGAAGTGGGTGAAGCCGGGTTACTAGGTCTCGATTTGGTCCAGCAAGGTATGGAGAAAGTAAAGTTAATCCAAGAGCGCTTACTAACTACCCAAAGTCGACAAAAATCTTATTCAGATGTTTGACGCCGTGATTTGGAATTCGCAATTGGTGATTGGGTATTTTTAAAGGTTTCTCCAATGAAAGGAGTTATGAGGTTTGGCAAGAAAGGAAAATTTAACCCTAGTTATGTTGGGCCATACAAGATCATCTGCAGGATAAGATGAGTGGCTTATGAACTTAAACTACCCTCAGAATTAGAAGCAGTTCACCAGTGTTCTATGTGTCAATGTTGTGTAAGTGTGTAGGAGATCCCTCCTATATTACTCCCATAGAGGATGTACAGATCACCGAGAATTTAACCTACGAAGAAACTCCCATAACTATTCTGGATAGCCAAGTTCGAAAGCTGAGAACTAAAGAAGTTGCCTTCATTAAAGTGCTATGGAGGAATAACAATATAGAAGAGATGACTTGGGAGGCCGAAGAAGAAATGAAATCCAAATACCCTTACTTATTTCAGTCTTTAGGTTTATATCGATGTTCGTGCGACACGATTCTCTCGTTTCTATTCTATTCAACAATTCTAAATCCTATATCTTGTTTAGGTATTAATGTTGAGGCATGTATGACATGTGCAACTCAGAATATGGTAGAGGACAATTAAGGTGATTTATGGCAAACCTTCTGAGATTCTTGCATATATATAGATGGTTGTGTGAGGCCAAGTTGTTATTGTTTTGTCATTAAGTTGCCATGTCTGGCGTTGGATATATGTTTGGGTTGTTTAACAGGTTTTCGATAGTCATGTTTATAAAGAAAACTCTGCCAAATTTTTTAAAAACCTCAAGAGCTAAGAATACCTTTAACATTCACAGATGATTGTTCTTAAGGGGAAAGGATGTTACACCCATAGTTTGCGTTCTGTCATGTCGCTGATGGATACCGAGATCTTAGGAAGAGGTACGACCTTACAGAAGGGTAATAAAGGTTAATAATTTGTTTATGGAAGTTTCGGAGCACATGAAAGCTAAACAAATCAAATGAAATACGTTTCGACAAAATCGAAAACTGGGCGTTTTTTAGGGCAAGGTTGACGGACCGTCGAATGTTTGATGAACAATCAAAATGCCAAGGTGGTTCGTCAAGTATCTGAGATTTGATGATCTTAAGAGGCAAATTAATGGTCCAGATTGACGGACGGCGTTGCAAAATTTTTGACGAGTTTATAATCGGGTCATGCGATTTTGAAGCCATTTTTCATCCAAACCAAACCTAGAACTCTCCCAAAATCCTCTCTAAGGCTCTAAATAATTCCAAGATCAAATCGAAGGTCAATTACGTAAGATTAGTGCCATTAATCCTATAATTATCATAGGAACTATCTTCTCCGTATTAAATCAGTTTTGGAAACCCTTGATATTGGGGCAAGTTGCTATTTTGAGAGGGTTTCGACTCATCGAGGTAAAATTTATCCTCCTCTATATATGTTTGTGATTAATTGATGGTTTGGAGTAAGTTGTGAATAGATTTTGTAATTGAAACCCATAAACCTATGAAATCATTGTGTATGATTTGTGGGACGTTTCATAATATATACATATATTGGATCGTGTTGCACGTTTCACAATATATACATATATTGGATCGAGTTACAGATTCCGCAACATACACATATATTAGATCGAGTTGTACGTTTCACAACATATACATATATTGGATCAGATTACACGTTCCACAACTTATACATATAATCGATCGGGTTGCGCATTATGCAACACATACATAAGTCGGTGTGCACATTGCATTGCATATCCATACATATACCTAAGGGTAGTGACAGTGTTATACACCTCGCACTATAAGACTAGGGTAGTTATACAGTAAAGGCCTATCCATTAGGTTTCAGAGTTTCGTTATTCGCCTCAGATTGCATCCATGTTGCTTATGCTTTCATTTACAGCTTACCTCTTCATATTGTTACTATGCTTTATTTACAGCTTACAGCTTCACACTGATATTCCTGCTTTACATACTTTACACATTATTTTGTACTGACGTCCCTTTTACCGGGGGCGATGTGGTTCTGATAAGGACTCAACTAGACCACCATAGTAGGAGTTTTCGAGTTGAGTCGTCAGTAAGTAAGCTTCATCTTTATCGGAGCTTCCTGGTCAGCTAGTATGTTTTGTGGAGTTATGCACAGTATGGGTAGGTTGGGGCCCTATCCCGGCCATATGCCAGTTCAGTTACTCGTAGAGGCTCATGGATTTGTTTTGGTATGTACAATGTTGATATATAGCCTTATCGACTAAGTTATCTTTTGTTAAACCATGTTGTGACCTCGTCGGTCCTGTTATGTATATACGTGTTGGGTTGATCCCTATTGTTCAGTGTTATATATTCCAGTACGACTTTGTCGGTCGAAAGTTCTACCCATACAGAAGACTGTTCATCAGTGTGGTACGCTTGGGCCAGCAGGGCACCGAGTGCCGACCACACCCCCTAGCTTGGGGTGTGACAAGAATGTACGACCTGAAATAATAAAATAAGTGTCAAACTATGAAATGTAATTTATAAAAATATCAAAAGTTAAAGGGCTAAAGTTAGATGTCAAAATTGACAACATTAAAATTTCAAAGTATAACCAAAGCAAGCATGCACATTATAAGAACCAAATAAGATTTTAATCACCAATGCTAGAGGCAACTCAGTAGGGAGCCACATCTACAAGATGAGCCTAGCAGCTGGGGTATATATGATATGGAGAGAAAGGAATCTCAGGCACTTTCAGAAGAAGGGTAGAAGCATCATCAAGTTGACAGCAACAATTGTGCAAGAGGTTTATTACAGGGGAGATATGCAAAGGAAGTTAGCAAATAGGATGCAGCATCTAGATAGATGCTCTTACTAGGAAGAATGAGGAACCAACAGTTTTGTTTGGTAATTTAGATAGGTAGTTGGTAGGTTGAGTAGGATGCACCAATGGGACAATTGTCCATACTTTGGTCCTAACCTACATAAAGTTTACTTTGGTTTGTGAATAAAATGTTTACTTACCAAAAAAAGAACCAAAAAAGAATTTTACTAACCAAGCCTGTGCATATGTTATTGAACGCACATAAGAAAATAATAAAACAACAACATTCCATTCAATAAACTGATAACATCACTAAACAATAATGAAAAAAAATGAAGCTCATAGTAAGTCAATATTCACTTAAAAGTGACTTAACGTTGTAGTAAATATCGAGTAAATATGATATCATGATGTTCCTTGTCCTGAAACACCAATGCCCACTATCAATTTCAAAGCTCTTTTTGAACCAGACTTCAATTGTCGATTCAAACCACTTCATTTTGTACCTAGTATTATGTTTTATATTATCCAAGATATGACATACATACTATAACAAAAGAGGTTTAGAGCACTCCGTGGCCCAATAGTCAATGAAGTGGAAAGAGTGATCTTATTCTTGTGAAGAGTAGAAGTTCATAGTTATCTTTCTTTTGTTTTTTTGGTGCATATGCCATCTTTCTTTGAGTTGAAGAGTAGAAGTTCATAGTCGTGCAATTCCAATGCCATTCTTTTTCCAGGAAATCACCAAATCCTCTCTTTTGTAACTGATGATTTATGTACTATTTTTTTTGGTAAAAAATAAAGATTTTATTATTACCAAGAGACATTATGTACAAAGAACTGTGTTGGACAGCCCCGAACACAGTGAAACAACACTTACCTACTACCTATCCTTCAGCTATCAAGTCGAACATTATAGCTACACTTATAGATAGAAATTCAACTTTTCCAACTGGCCTTTTAATCTAGTCCTCTTGGTGCCCCTGATTTATGTACTCTTTTGTAGAATATAAGGAAGACAATAAAGATGGAAAATTGTAACTTGAAGGGAGCCCTTCTACACTAATAATAGTAGATTCACCCTGGGAAGCTACATAAAAAAACATGCCTCAACACTGTGTCATTATGATCTCAGGGAGATAAAAGAAAATGAGAATTACTCTGGACCATTCAACTAAACGTTTGTCACTGTTTAGGGCTATGATGTCTTGAAAAGGATTTCTGATGTAATTGGCCAGTCCAACGAAACACTGCTTGAAGATTTGAGCAGGTAAGCTTGCTTCATCCCTACTGCGAGTTGTCTGATTATGGTCAATGATCAATGCATATATGCTTAGCCATAACCAAGTTGTTTCTGGAACTTTAGAAGCTTCAGGAGCTGTTTGTAATCATGAATATATGGTTGCTGATATTTTCATCATTTTTATGTTGCAGTAAATTCTATAGTCATTCTTCAAGCCTCTTCCAAAGTGCTAAAAGCATAGAACTGCCTTATAAAAATGGTCATACTGAAAGATAAAAATAAGGGTAGCCCGGTGCACTAAGCTCCCGCTATGCGCTGGATCCGGGGAAGGGCCGGACCACAAGGGTCTAAAAGATAGCACCACATAATATATACTCGGTCTCTCCAAATGTTATTAATCCATCCCAAGCTAACAGCTCTGATTCTGAAGTAAAATTACTATCAAAGCAATCAAAGAATTCATAGTGATGCCAAAACAAAACAAAACATTGCAGAATGAGAGCTATGCACAATACTAAAATTATTTTTAGAGTTCCATAATATCAAAGAGAAGACTTTTAGCAAACCCTGCAAACCCGACTCAGAACACCAAAATCGCACAAGATTTTGAAGACTTCCAAAAGGATGGTAAAACTAAGTGACTGGAGAAGGACATAGATGAGTAGTACCATGAGAAGGAGGAGTATTTTCAGCAACACTAGGCATCCTTGATGTTTGTGGTACTCGTTCATGGCCACTGTCGGCGACAGGGACCTACAAATATTAACACGTTAATTAACAATACTTTATAGGATTAAAATTTGATTAAAAATGCCTAAAATTTATGAAATTGAGTTACATGTTCACTTGAGGTACCGTTGATATTTTGAGCCCTAAATTCATTAGGAGCGTATTTGCTCATGAATTGTCTCATTTGGAGTAGCTGTGATTGCATCTTCTCCTGATTTTGTTTCATCGAATTCATTTCTTCAATTTGTTTCGCCTTTAACTCAGTTATCTCTTGTTCTAACCTTTGTACATCCTCATTAGAGGAGTCCTCTGCAACAATGTTTCCTAAGGAAGATCTACTACCCCATAAAACAGAAGGAATTGGACCAAGTCCCAAACCACGGACATGCCCACTTTTTTTCATTTCTCAACACCTGCGAATACACATCGCCTTCCCAAGCAACACTGTGAGGAGGGTGGTCAGTAGATCTCTCATTATTGCTTATCCTTTCATTTATCATGTCCTGACAATAGAATACACAATAAGCCCAACTTGGAATTCATTTATTCGCTTTTGAAACTTTTCTCATAACTGTTTCCCAGTGTTGAAAATAAAAAGAAGACTGAATACATAACCTCTTAAACTTGTCCATTTTTTCCATTTAGACACTTAAACTAAGGCTAATACCTATTAAACACCTGAAAGATTGCCATGGTAAAAATGGAAAAATGAGGATGTACAAATGGAAAACTAGAATTTTGGAAAAGAAAATGACATGTCAAAGAAGACCCCTTCCACCCCATCCCCTTCAGTCTCATTGCTTCACACAAGAAAGATTGCCATGGTAAAAATTTAGAGACTACCGGAGAATAAAGGGCTGATCGGAGTTGATCGTGCTCGGAAAATAAAGGGCTGATCGTGCTCGGAAAATATTTCGGCTATTTGTTTCTTTTTATTCTCTGCTCCATAGCCTCACTCTCTCACAAAACAATCTGTTACAACTTATCAGACCCAAACACAATAACAATCTTATCGGAGTCTCGAGCCAGAAAACATTCCAAAGAAGACAAGGAAAACAGTTTTTTTTTTAAAAATGGGGCTGTTTCAAGCTCTCAAGACAGTGTAATACACATTTTATGACATGTTAATAAAAGGTGTCTAATAGACACATTTCTACCAATGTTAGGTGTTCAATAGGTATTAAGCGTCTAAATGAAAAAATCTACAAGTGTAAGTGCTTGCATATGTATTCAGCCATAAAAGAAAGAAGAAGTCTTACTATTGCCTTGGCAGAATCCTCATCCAGTGGTCTACCATCCTTTCGTTTTTTATAAGTTAATATACAAATTTGTGCTCGTGTAGGCTCTATTCCATTTACAGCCTAATACAATAAAATTGATGTCAAATATGTGTGACATAAAGGATTTTAAAATATTATAGTTTGTAATTTCCACTGGTTTACCTGCTCATGCATCAAGGTAGCAATATTTTTTGGATCCTCCTTTGTGAGACATTTTGTCACGACCCCTTTTAGGAATCGTGGTGGCCAACAATGACGAAAGATACGTAACAAAGATAAATATCAAGTTGACATCATATAGTCCTAGACTAAGCAGTCATATAAGTTACGCTGTACACATAGTAATCCACCGATTCACATAAGTCATTTTGTCCATATAAGGTTCAAGCACATTCAATTCATATAGCACACACAGGGAATTTACCGTCAACACCCACCGATCTGAACGGTCTAGACCATATTTATACTTAGCCCCACTTACCCGCCTTGACACAACACATAAGCAAATCGACACTTGTTCACAATAGCGTTTGAGATTGCCTCCCAAGAGTATTACAAGTAGATTAGCCATGACTACATCAACACCCTTAATATCATTAGCATGTAGACTTATTTCAGATTCTATACAACTATAGTATGACACACATTAGTTTATTCAACGTTCACATTCCCAATAATAACACTTATCACAGGCCCTTTACTAGATTCGTACCCAGTCACATTGTCAATTATCAGACTACACATAACACACACAGTTTCCTTGGATCTAGACGATGATCGTGACACATTAACATTTCCGACCACAGTAGCAGGTGACATTAAATACTACTTATAAATTATAAACCACAGAACCCATTACACAAGAAATCAAGCCACACAGACGACCGACTGTTCACAAAATCAATGCAATTATCCAAGTATTCACATTGACAAGCCCAATCATGGCAACCATCCCTATTCAATAGAATCAATCCGTTTATCCAATATATCCCGTGACTAAGCCCAATCATGACAACCAATTCGATTCAATATAATCAATCCAATCCATTTATTCAGAAGTCACATAGTTCTAATAAAAAATCCATATCACAATGCCAACATCAGGTAATCAAGGTAATCCAATGTATAAATGTATGTTTGATATGAATGCAATGCAAATGCCAGGTATCTTTTCCTTCAGTATAAAGGCGCTCAAGTTTTATTATGAAAGACCACTCATGGGGGACCCGTGAAGTCCATATACCCCTCCGAAATCTCATTGGAGCCCAGCTCTTGGCTGAATAATAATTGTTGCAAGCGTGCAACACGTTCCCCCCTCGTATCATCATACTCGTTGCGGCGTGCAACCTAATCCATACGTAATATTATTATCATCTCAATGTTGCTGATAATCTCATAAGCACTTTGCCTTCCCGATCTCTTGGACCCACAATATTTTCATACCCCTATCATATCAATGTCATTGGAACCATGAGTGTATGAATGCAAATGACAATATAAGGTAAGAAATCAGAATGTATGAGATGCAACCAAGTATAGGAGATGAATATCACATGCTTTCAGAATTCAACAAGTAATCCAAGTACAATTTGGATATCATATCAAGCATGTGTGATGAATAAACACGACAATATCAAATATGGAGACAAGCCCACATAATGGCGACAAGCCCAAAAACGGCAGTCGGAATCAACATAAGGTTGATCCCCAAATCACCCATCATCATAGTTCAACACCGATACCCACTCAAACGTTCATCACAACCGTTTTTGTGAGACCCCCAAACACGCCAAATACCCCTCAACATTTATAACTACTACATACTTCTATCAGAGTCTCGAAAAACTAAGTCGTAGCCTACCTCGTTGCCGAGCAGGAGCCACAAACAATCCATCTTCAGTGCCGGTCTCGGCCTTTCGAAGTGCCTCGAAGTAATCATAATCTAACACACATATACTATATGTTAATAACAAGCTAACACATAATACAAGGACAAAGACTTTAACCATACAAGACTACCAAAACCAACACCCGGCCCAGGTCATTAAGATCCAAACTTCAATACCCGAAAAGCATAAACACATACTAGATAATCATATCCTTAAGTTAATTAGAAATCTATACTCATTTGGACCTTCAATTGAACAATCTATGAAAAAGCTCAAAATCATAAACCCTAGATTTTCTCCCAAATCAAAAAGTTTCTATAATCCAATTAGACTGCACAACATGATTATCTATCATACATCAATGCTTATTTACAATACGAAAGTAAACTAATCAATTCTACACCATTAAATCTATGATTAAACCCCCTTGTTCTACCATAAGCTTATAACTCACCTCTTCCCCAAATAAAGATCAAACTAGAAATAAATGGGCAACAATAATCATAAAGGGTGAAATTATACCTTACAAGATGATCCCCAACTGAATTTCCTCAAAAATCTCCCCCCAAGGTCGGCTCTAGGTTCGAGATGAAGTATTTGGAAAAGTGATTTCAATTTAGGTTTTTATTAGGTTATCAGATTCAGCGATTCCTCCAGAGTTAAACCGAATCCGCTGGTGCGGTCTCGCTACCGCGGAAAAAGGTCTCGCTGAGGCGAGGTCACTTAACACCTCGCATCTGCGCAAAAGCGAACAAGATCCCGAAGAGGTGCACTCGCCTACGCGAGAAAACCCTCCGCCGAGGCGAAAACCAACCTTGCACACAAGTCCCGCTTCTGCGAGCCAACCTCCCTCCCGCAGAGGTGGACACGCAGGAGCGGACAGTCCACCTGCTGGGGCGGATACAGACACCATAAACTTGAATTCTAACTCAAACTTTCACCAAACACCCGAAACATTCCCGAAACCCCCCGGACACAAAGCAGGCATGCTCTCCCAAGGTAAATAGAGTTATGAACTCACTCGCGCCCTCGGATTTCCCATTTAATAGAGCTAAATCATACTTTTCTAAAGAATCGGCCAAATAACCAAATAGTCAATTTCACAAATAGTACAACATACATCCGATTACCTCGGAAAGCGAACCAATAACTTGACTAAGTCCTAAATGACCCTCCAGTGCTATCGGAAACGGCGAAACCTGAAAACAAACTCATGTTACTCAAAAGTCAACCTAGAGTCAAACTATCCGACTCAATGATTCTCAATATGATTTTTCATCCGAAAATCATATGAATAGACCTTGGAATCCGTGCCACCAATCCCCGCACTTCACAAACCCACACAAGGTCTACGGGAAGGGTAAAATAGGCAAATAAGGTTCTTTATCTAAAACGATCGGACGGGTCTATACACATCTTTTGTTTACTCCTATTGTTTCTATTTGCTTGGGTATGCCTCTGACATTGAACCATTAAAATGATATAAATTATAAATAAAAACTGAGCATAACTAAAATCAATACACTATGAAAATAAGCAACAAGTACGTTTTCAAGATTTGTGATACCTTAGCTTTATCAGAAAACCAATAAGAGACAAGACCACTCCATTGATCCCTCGGTATGTGACTTAGTCTATTTTTCAGCAAAGTGTCTTTAGTCTTATATTTTGCTATATATTCACCTTTTAAATCGCACTTGTAATCTTTCCATTTCTTTCCTAGTGACTTCAAGAAAAACTCTTCTGCGCGTTTTGGGATAGAGAACTTCTGAAAAAGCAAAATGCCAACATTCAAAAGATAACATCATGTATAATAGATTGTGCTTATTCACATAATAATAATAATAATAATAATAATAATAATAATAATAATAATAATAATAATAATAATAATAATAATAATAATAATAATAACAACTAATCCATACCCTCACAAAATCCACCAATTTCTTCTTTTCCTCCTTGCCAAAGTTTCTCCAATCATCTGTGTAGAGGTGTTAGTTCTTTAGTCCTTGCAACAATTCCTAGAAAGCTAGCAAGCTTTCGACCCTCTTTCCCAATAGATTGGTTACGACTGTTAAACGTCACGTCAACTGTATTCCCCGTAGGAAGTTTCCAAATATCTTTCAATAAAGTAGGCCCACGAACCTTTCTTGCCTCCGAATTACCTAGAATGAAAAATGATTCAAAGGTCAAAATATCGGGAAACTTAGGAGTATTAACTTCACATATGCAATAAGTCCTGACCAACATAAAATAGTCAAGAAAAGATGTGTTGTAAACAATCTATATTGAAGGGCTGCCTTATGGGGATAGCCATTTTAAAAGGGAAAAGGGTGCAAAGTGGCTAGCAGAGCTTGCAGCAGTATCTGATGAGTACCAATAGGCTTAGATACAACTTTTTCACACTGATTAGTTGGTCTGAAAAGCTTCCTAGTTTTCTATCTCTATTTACAAGATCGACATGACATTGTTTACAAGTATAAGAATTTGACAATTAAGATAAAACTTGTGGCTGTCTTATGGTCCTAATTAGTAATTTTTGTGTCTACATTTACAATGATTTTATATGCTCCATAAATTCAATGCTACTAAAGGCTATGTTTCTCATAATAGGTTCCAAGTTTACATATGCATGACTGAAAGGTTGAGACAGAGACTTATCACAGGTGGTAGCTGCAGTGAAGAATGACCAAGAGCGGAGATGCAATTTCAGAACTAGAACTAGGAATGTCTTCTTTTCTGTAAAAGATTTCATTAGCTAGGATATTTTGTTGTAGGACTCATGTACTGGCAGTTAGCAGTAGTTGGAGTCAAGTGTAAAAAGGTTGTTTGCCTTTCAAGCTTGTAATTGAGATGGTAGGATATGCTCCTCTCTGTAACTCTTTTTGATGGTTTGGAATAAAAATCAGGGTCCAAAATGGGATCTTGAAATGGTTACGGAAAAAAAAGGTGATTTTCATTTCAGTGTTAATGTAGACTATTTGGACACACACATTCTTGATTTCATTCAAAAGATGCTATTTCCTGTTGCTTTACAGCTAGGTTAGTTACTGGTTAAAAATTATTAAATGAATTCTTTTAAAGGAGGCAAGGCTCAACTGTTTTGTCTTAGATGGTTATGTGGCTCATGCAGGATATATGCCTGGTTTTTCTATCTGTACATTAACTGCAGATTAATTTTAATGTCTCAAACACAGAACAGACTAGGGAGCTGAATCTGAAGCTCTTGTAAGTGACAAATTAATTAACAGAGAAAAAGTATTATCTGATTCATCATTATGTTGAACCTCAGTGCCACCAACAGAACTATTCAACTCGTTAGATTGATCATCATCTGATTGGGCTTCAGAGTTGTTCCGATTCTCCATCAACTGCTCAATATAAGGTTGGGCGGCAGAGTTGTCCGGATTCTCCATCATCTGCTCAATATAATGTCGAAATTCTTCATCATCCTGTTGTTGAATTACCAGTCTGTTACAACCTCTAGTTCGCATTGTTCCTTCTTAAGCTGTGAAAACACATAAACAGTGATTTGTGCACACAAACAAAGCCTTGCGACAAAGATAGTTCTAGAGATAAGAGATACTGAATGAAAAAAAATTCCAATTCATAAGAACACCTTAGCATCTCACAATATAACGGCTACAACAACAAAATGTAAATAAAAGCAAGCACAGAGAATGCACTCAAAACATTCAATAATCAACCAACACAAGCAAGAAAAATCCATAGCTAACTAACTGTCACAAGTAAAGAAGACGTTACATTGCGGGTACTGGTACGTTGTGCTGCTCTGTTGCCGGAAGGAGCTGTTGGGTATTGATATTGGTGAATGGGAAATGATTGGAAAGAAAAGTGGGAGTTGTCCCACATCGATAGTGGAAAGAAAAGTGGGAGTTCCCTCTTACTTTATAAAATAAGCATTTGTCCCACATCGGTAGTGGAAAGAAAAGTTCTTCTACTTATAAGTAGAATTACTCCTTTTTGTCATTAAAAGGGTTGAGGGGGCAAGGACCCCTCGCGCCGTCGTCGTCGCTCGCTCAGCTCGGCTTCGATGATCTGATTGATTGATAATCTTTTTGGATCAAATTTTCTTTAATTTTTAATTATTTAATTAATTATTATTTAATTAAATTAATTAACTTATCCAATCCTACCCGTTAGTGACCCTGACCTGCGACGTGGCCGGATCCGCGTGACCCGGTCGGATTCGCGTGTCTGACCCGCGACCCGGTTTCTTTCCCACATTTAAATTTCCCACCAGTTTTCAGTGGCTGTTCAGAAAGGTTGCAAACCTTCAGAAACAGTACTTCCATGGCTATAAATTCGTTTGATTCCTCAGAATTTTACTTACGAATTTTTTCGAACAACACAAACTTCTTCTTCTTTCGCACAAATAAAATCGTGTGATATCCGCCGTTGAGTGGTTCGCCGCTACCTGAATTTGGAGTACTACTATTCTGGTAAGATAATCGTTCTATCCTGGGAGGGGATATTCCATCAACCTCGAGTACTGTGAGGGGAATAATTTCCTTAAGGACACACTTTGAACTAAGTGGGCTCGATTATATTCTGAAAAAATTATTCTTATTTTTCCAACACTGATTCTGTTTATTTTAAGTAATTATTATTTACTGGTTTTTTGGAATATAGATTAATAACAGGAGCTACATCTGAGGATTACCAGTTCATCATGTTCCAGTTTCCAAATTTTGAAGATCCTTGAGGGCAAGGTCTTTTCTAAGGAGGATGGATTGTCACAAAAGCTGTTGTGACTAATTAAATTGGAAGTTTTTAATTATTCAGTTTAGTCCTTTTTTAAGTTTAAAGTTGTTATTTCAGTATTTGCTATTTAATCTCGAGAGTTAACCAAGGTATTATATACCCTTTGTAATGCATTTGATAGATTATCAATGAAAGAAACATCTGATTTCCCTTATCTTCTTCTCTTCTTCCGTTTAACAAGAGCCCTTCTCTCTTGTTACACTAACATGCATCTTCTATAAAGTGATTTAAATTGAAAGCAAAAAAGACATTTTGTTCTAATTTCTATATTAAAAATAACAAATTCCGAAAAGTTATTCGATAACAACATACCCAGTGAAATCACACAATGTGGGGTCTGGGGAGGGTAGAGTGTACGCAGACCTTACCTCTAACTTGGTAGGTAGAGCGATTGTTTCCGAGAGAGTCTCAGCTAAAGACAGAGCATAAGCACAAGTAAAGAATAAAAAAATAAAAAAATAAAAGCAATATGAAAATGAGGATATCAAAAACGAATAAGTCATGATAGCGCATGCTGAAAAAATGAGTAGTAACTAACACATGTAAATAAGATAGACAAAGTACACTAAAAGACACATAGCAACAGAAATCAAACTAAATGGGACTATAAAGCAATACTGCGCCTATTAATATGATAGGTTAAGCGGGCCTACAATAAAACACTACTACCAGCTTGCAAGTGTAAGTAGGACTATGCTCGACTACCTACTACCCTTCTACCCTAATATGTGTCCTCCACAACTCCCTATCTAAGGTCATGTACTAAGTAAGTTGCACCTGCGCTATATCCCATCTAATCACCTCTCCCCAATACTTCTTCGACCTACCTCTACCCCTCATGAACCTATCTATAGCCAACCTCACACCTCCGCACTGGGGCATTTGTGTCTCTCCTCTGCACATGCCCAAACCATCTCAACCTCGTTTCCCGTATCTTATCCGCCACCGAGGCCACTCCCACTCTATCCCGGATATCATCATTTCTAATCATATCCCTCCTTTCGATAACAAACGCAAAAAAATATATTTAATAAATACCACCTATCTTATTTTGAATTACTTTCATTTTCATTGTCATTTCCTCCTTCAACATTAGCTTCACCATCATTATGAAAAGTTGGAGAATGTAGTCTATATCAATTACTATTCGATCGACCCCACTTCTTACACAACCATTATACTCATACCCTGGAACACGAGCATTTTCTAAGAGAGCCAAGGTAGTGGCATCACACTGCATTGATGACTCAAATTGCACAATATTTTCCTCTCCCATATCAAAAACGTCTCGAGGTTTAATATATATACGAAAAGCATGCATATCGGTCGCCTTCAATGGCATTCAGAGTTACATGTTGTTCATTTACCTTTCATTACATTACTACATTTTTTATGCTTTACTTGCCTTACATATTCAATACATTTTTCGTACTAACGTCCATTTGTTGGGGGCACTGCATTTCATGCATGTTCAGATAGACGAAGTGACGACTATTTTCAGTAGGTCCTCAGCTCAGTCGTAGAGTCAGAGCTCTCCAGGTGTGGCCCTGTCCCGACCTTATGATGTTTATGTACTCCTTAGAGGCTTGTAAACAGTTGTTCTGAATGAGAGATGTCATGTATGGCCTTGCTAGTCTTTCTGTTAGTCAGATGCTGTATATTGTGGCCTTGCCGACCTTCTTTATGTATATATGTTTGAGCTTTTTCTACTTTTACATGTTATTATGTCATGATGGTCTCATGAGAGTCATTCTGAGGCCTTATATGCCAAAGTATATGTATATCCAGGATACGGTTCAGACGTGGTCGCTCAGGACGTTCGAGCATTGGGTGCCAGCCACACACCCCAAGGTTGAGGTGTGACATTGTCATATGGTTATTGTTGGATTCGTTTAATCCTCAAGAGTGCATTTTGATCAGATCATACATATAAGAAGGCTTGACGAGAGAAAATGACCCTAAATGTATCCCACAATGATCAATGATAAAGAGCAGCTTGATGTTGATAGTATCGCCCTATTGTGAGGCTTATATATATATATATATGTTAACAAAAAGTATGCATATTGGTCGCCCTCAGTGGCATTTAGAGTTACATGTTGTTCATTTATTTTTCTTTACATAACTGCACTTTATTATGATTTACTTGCCTTACATATTCAATATATTGTTCGTACTGACGTTTCTTTGTTGGGGGCGTTGCATTTCATGCCCGTAGGTTCAGATAGACGGAGTGATGACTATTTTCAGTAGGTCCTCAGCTCAGCCGTGAAGTCGAGCTCTCCAGTTGTTCCGTAGGTGTTGGTCTGAGTCGGTATGGATTATGTATATATATTATGTATATGGCAGGGCCCTGTCCTAACCTTATGATGTTTATGTACTCTTTAGAGGCTTGTAGACAGTTGTCCTGAATGAGAAATGTCATGTATGGCCTTGCCGGCCTTTCTGTTAGTCAGATGTTGTATATTGTGGCCTTGTTGACATTTTTTATGTATATATGTTTGGCTTTTCCTACTTCTACAGGTTATTATGTCATGGTGGTCTCATGAGAGTCATTCCGTGTCACGCCCCGACTTTTCTCAAGTCTTTCTTTAGGACGTGATGGCACCTGGACAACTATCCCTTTCCAGGCGAACCATGTACTTCATTTTCTTCCTAAATTAGACAGGTATTTGTGGAAATAATATATATAATAATCAATTTGAAGTTTACGAAGAACAATCTCATGTGGGGCATCCCCCGAGATAATAAAACTTAATTCTTTAAACAAACTTAGTCTAGAGTAACTTCCACCAAATCCGAAATAATGGATTGGTGGTACGATGAGGCTGCGGGGCGATCGCTAGCCCTCTTGCGGAGTTTTTCCTCTATCGCGCCTTCCTGAAATATGTTAAATAAAAGAGTTAGCCCTACCATCCGGGGCTGAGTGGGAATCTCACCTTATAGTCCAAAGTAACCTCACAATATTTTTAATTACAATCACATTATAAGAAAATAATAAGCATGTTGAAATAAACAGATTACAACCCTTTTATCAAATAAATCAATAAATATTCACGTGCAAAATTTTCTCCCCACTCGTCTAAAAAAAAACAACTTAGTTTAATCAGTACTCCTACTTTTTCCCATATAACATATTATACATTTGTTGCGGTACGTGCAACCCGATCCAGTGCATTTATATATTTGTTGCGGTACGTGCAACCCGATCCAGTGCATTTATATATATTTGTTGCGGTCCGTGCAACCCGATCCAATGCATTTATATATTTGTTGCGGTCCATGCAACCCGATCCAATGCACTTATATATTTGTATAAATGTCATATGTTCAAAAGGCTCAAATAATATTTCCTTCCTTCAATATTTCGCCATTTGTGTAAGGGTTACAACTCTCAAACCGTAAGTTGGATTTATACCCATAAAGTCTCAAGTTGTCGATGACATAGTAATCTAGAACTTTTGTTCAGCACAATCTTTCGTATGCGTTACCTATTTGTACAGTTTTTACGTTATACATTCTGCCCTTCCAGATTTCGGTTGATCCGAGGCAGAAAGTTTAAACAGCGATAACTCTCAAAACGTAAGTCGGATTTATCCCCGTAAAGTCTCAAACTGACCGTAACAGAAAGATGTACAACTCTGTAAAATTTCATCCAATTCTAACAAGTATAGCCCAGTATAACAGATTACAATTGCACAATCCAAACTAGTTATTAAACAATCATAAATTTCATGCTCATTCTTTCAATAACTGGATTATATTCTAACATGTATTGTAACTTAAAAATAAAGGATTTTACTAAGAACTTTGAGTGAGAAAAACTCACCTTTGCTGCTTCGTAATTGCGAAAACTTTAACTTCAACTTATCCTTCAACCAAACCTTTTTGGGACTCATTAGTAGCTCTCTTTAATCTCTTTCTTTTTTCTTTTCTGAGTTTTGTATCTCCCTTTTTGTTGTATTGTATATTTGATGTGTTGTATCGTGTGTGTGTGTGTGTGTATTTGTAACCAAGTGCAGAAAGTGCCCATGATAAATGGGATGTGAGGGAGTTATGGGAAATGGGGGAGTTAACGTGAGTGAGGTGTTGTGTCATTTTTTTTTTTTACAGGACTTTACATTCCGAGGCCTTATTGGCCAAAGTATATGTATATCCCGAATACGGTTCAGACGTGGTACACTCGGGTCATTAGAACAACGGGTGTCAGTCACACCCCCAAGGTTGGGGTGTGACATTGTAATATGGTTATTGTTGGATTCGTTTGATCCTCAAGAGTGCATTTTGATTAGATCAGACATATAAGAAGGCTTGAGGAGAGAAAAGGACCTTAGATGTATCCCACAACGATCAATGATGACTCTACAAGCTATTATAATAATAAAGTTTAGAACTTTAATCGCTTTCCAGGAATTCCCACCCCTTTAAGAAAATTAGGGTTCTAGGGCAACATCCATGTGAATAGTGGATTCGAGAATCACCCAATGGTTATAGCGCCTTTCAATAGGCTACACGAACCCCAATTAACCCTCTAACCGCGGGAATTAAGCATGGAACTTAACACTCGAAGAATCCCCCAAAAATTTCCCTTCAATTCTCTTGGATCAAATTCCTTTAATCTAGGGATTACAATGATGATTTTTGTGTTAATCCACGTTAAATCGAGGTAATAACCACGAATTGAGTAGAAACTCACCTTATATGACTTGGAGGAGCCCTAGGGTGTTATCTCTTCAATGTCGGTCAGAATGAGCTAGAAAACATATTTCCGAACTTAGGTCGTATTTATAGGTAGATGACCGATTTTTACCTTGGATATTATGGGCGATGCGCCGCGTCCTCCACCGCATCCAAATTTGTGTGCTATGTGCGACTTTAATAAAATGTACATAAAAAATTATACAGAGCTCGTATTTATGAACGGTTTGAATTTTTGGGAAATTAGACACAAATACCTTTAAATTGGACAAATAATTCACCACATAACTCATAATTTTAATAGTCCGGGTCTAATCACAAGCATTTGATGAGTTCAACCTAACTCAAAATTTACGAAGTGTTATAATTTTTTCGTAATCTTATTTTATTTTTATATTTTTGTGTTAACATTATTTATTTATTTGATTATTTATTTTGGTCTCAAGGGCCAGCCCAACCTAGCTTCATGAGGCCGGAGGGACTGGGGTTGGGCCTAATAGCCTCAGGTTTAAAATGGACTCAAAATTCCTAGCCTAACCTCACCTATCCAATGGCTTGAGTTGGGCAAGCCTTATGAGCCAGACCCATTTTGACGGCTCTACTTACAAAAAAGGTGTTTATGGATGTAGTGGTTATAAATGAAATGGTTACTAGAATAAGAAGCAAAGATTTTTATTTACATAGTTGAGATGTCTTGTATTCTATATGAGGAAGCAAAAAGCCTACTACAAGCATTTACTGAATAAGGTGAACACAAAAATTACACGACTGGAAAAAAAAACTATTATCATATTCACGGAGGAAGGACCATCTTGATCAAGCATGTGTTACAAAACATATCAATTCACCTAATCTTAGCTACGAATCATCCAAAAGATGTAATTGGTTAACTATTTGCTCAATTTTTCTGGAGTAGTTGACCACATGATATGTCAAGGACTTTATTCTATAAGTTGTGGTGGAACTTTAGAACTAAACTAATATTATAGGGTTTATTCATGAATAATAAGTACTACAAGAAGATGAATCAAAACGTGGCAATGGAAAAAAGACGCAAATGGTTAGTAGGTTTGGAAAAATGCTAACAACCAGGGATTCAATTAGGGATGGCAGTGGGTCGGATTTGGGGCGGGTTTTGGGATTCATGTACCCTACCCACCTCCCAAATGTGCCACCCATACTCTACCCATTACCCACTAGGTATATAATTTTCATACACTTATTTGCCCCTTTGGGGTATTGGGTACCCGCAGGTTATACACTTCCTCTAATAAAACACAAAAATTCTACAAATTTCATAAAATATATTACCAAATAAGTTTCATAATTACCAAATACAATCAAAGTTCTATGAAATTTTTTGTCCAAACACTAATGTCATCTCAAAAACAAAATGCAATTACATCAAACATGTCTTCAAAGTCTTCAAACTTTTAGTGTGCTTTTCCATAAATCTATGAAAAATAAAAGAAGAAAAATGATAAAAAAGAAGAAGAGATTATATAGAAAAAATTATATCTCAATATAAAGGAGGAAAAAATACAACAATAAAGTCATACCTTTGGAACAACAAAGCACTACATTGACCATTGAAAAACCTTCAAAGTATTATCAAATGATCTACAACATTGATAAAAAAATTAATTGAATTAACCAAATAGAAAAAAATCACACCTTCATTTATTAGGGTTCTTAACACATTAAGACTACGTAGTTTTGTTTTAAACTATGTAGTGTGTGTGTATATATATATATATATATATACTAATAATTTTTAATAAGCATCACAAACTAATATAATTTTAATTATTCATCTTAATTGTATGTTAAGGATTATATAGTTTATTACTATTATCTATATTGATACTTAATTTAACAAAGATAATAGAAAAGTACTAGCGAATTGGGGAAAACGAGCCTACAAATTCTGAAAATTCAATTTTTTTGCGTCTTTGTGAAATTAAATCAATTTTATGAGAATTATGAGAATGAATTTCACATTGCAAAGTCGAATGAATATCGAGTGAGTACTCTCTATACACTTCATATAACAAGGATAATAGAAAAATACTAGCGAATTGGGGAAAATGAGCCTACAAATTCTGAAAATTCAATTTTTTTTGCGTCTTAGTGAAATTAAATCAATTTGTGAGAATTCTGAGAATCAATTTCACATTGCAAAGTCGAATGAATATCGAGTGAGTACTCTCTATACACGTCATATAACAAGGATAATAGAAAAGTACTAGCGAATTGGGAAAAACGAGCCTACAAATTCTGAAAATTTGATTTTTTGCATCGTTGTGAACTCAAATCAATTTTATGAGACTTATGAGAATAAATTTCACATTGCAAAGTCGAATGAATATCGAGTGAGTACTCTCTATACACTTCATGTAACAAGGATAATAGAAAAGTACTAGCGAATTAGGGAAAACGAGCCTACAAATTCTGAAAATTTGATTTTTTTTTGCGTCTTTGTGAAATTAAATCCATTTTATAAGTCTTATGAGAATCAATTTCACATTGCAAAGTAGAATTAATATAGAGTGAGTACTCTCTATACGCTTCATATAACAAGGATAATATAAAAATATTAGTGAATTGGAGAAAACGAACCTACCAATTTCGAAAATTCGAATTTTTTGCGTCTTTATGAAATTAAATCCATTTTAATACGCTTCTGATAATCAATTTCACATTTCAAATTCGATATAGAGTGAGTACTCTCTATACACTTCATATAATAAGGATAATAGAAAAATATTAGCGAATTGGAGAAAATGAACCTACCAATTTTGAAAATTCGATTTTTTTGTGTCTTTATGAAATTAAATCCATTTTAATACGCTTCTGATAATCAATTTCACATTTCAAATTCGATATAGAGTGAGTACTCTCTACGGAGAAGAATTAAATATCTAATTATTTAGTACTTTGAGATGAAATAATTAATTAATTGAGTCATCTAAAGATTATATAATATTAAAATATATTTTTACACTTAAATAAGTAAATTAAGGTCCTCAATTTATTATCTTTATAATAATAATTATATATATATATATATATATATATATATATATATATATATATATATCCCGGACTTAAATATGCCGCTAGAATCAGATTATTTAATTATAGAAACAGATGGCAGCTTCGATGGATAGGGAGCAGTACTAAAGGCAAGACCTAATAAATATAGTAGTAAAACTAACGAAAAAATTTGTGCTTACCAAAGTGGTAAGTATAGAGAGAAAGGAAACATAAGTAGTATAGACGCAAATTTTTTAGCAGTAATATACGGTTTAAACGCCTTTAGATTATACATTTTAAATAAACCAGAAATTTTAATAAGAACTGACTGTGAGGCGATAGTAAAATTTCATCAAAAAATAAACGATAAAAATAGCAGTAGACGTAGATGGTTAAATTTCTTAGACACAATTTCAATTTATAATCTAGTTTTTTAGCACATCAAAGGAAAAGACAATAGTTTAGCTGATCAACTAAGTAGATTGAAGATCACTTCTAACTGAATAATGATGTTTGATACAGAAAATGAGACCTTCAAGTTCTCAGACTCCAGACAAAGGGAAAGGCAAAGCCGATTCCCCAGACAGTTACAGACAACAGGTACTTGGAAACGTCCGTTTTAGACCTACTATAGAAGTAGACAAAAACGTTTTCGAGAGACTTTACTTCGGAAGAAATAATCTAGTTTGTTTTCCAACTTCTAATTTGACTTTTAAAGTCTTACCAGATTTAGTAATAGATAAACAACAGAAATGTTTAGTAGAGAATTTGTGGATAGCACATAACAAAAAAGACACCAGTCACTTAGTGGCTACTATAAATTCTCTATGTCAGTATTTTCAGACAAAAATCAAGACTAATAGGGGGTGTATATTTCAATAAAAATTTTCAATAGTGAGAGTGTAGCAGTATGTTTGTGAGTCCTACTCGGTACTCCCTCCTTCTTGTTCTTCTTGCTAAGTAAATCTATATTCGGTAGTCTTATCTCCTGGATAATATATATATATATTTTTTAAGACAGAGTCATAATCCGATTATACTGTTCATCTCTTCTTTTTAGCTTTCGTTCTTTAAAACAGTCGTCTTCAGCCACACCCAATTAACAGGCCTACACAGTCCTTTAGCGGACATCAAACAACCATACCGCTAACCACCGTTAGCTTAGGAATTTACAGGCTGATCCATGGAGGTTCCTAAGAGGCTAATCAGATAACCGTATACTGAGAATAACAGGATCATGATATATAATCAAAACATTGAAAATAGTAACATTAATACTAACAACATAATAATATACATAGGTTTGGAGATAAGTAACCAAAATAAAGACTTACATAGTTTGAAGGTAGAGGGAGGTTTCCCTTTCGGGGAACCCCTAGGGTGTTCTACATTGAATGAAAAACATACTGTAAAAACTTAAAATAGTACAGGGTTGCTTATATTATACAAGAGGGTGGTAGGAATGGAAATGGTATGAACATGTGGGAAAGGAGAGAGTTTTGTGTTTGGTTCTTTTCGATATTTGGTTATTTCGATCTCTTGTTTTTTTCGATCTTTGGTTATTTCGATCTCTTGTTTTTTTCGATCTTTGGTTATTTCGATCTCTTGTTTTTTTCGATCTTTGGTTATTTCGATCTCTTGTTTTTTTCGATCTATCTTTCTCTCTTTCGTAGTCTGCTATTTATATTGTCTGGTGGACTTCAAACTCCGGATTTCAAATGTTAAAAGAATCTTTTGAGTTTCCGTCGGGTGCGCTTTGGGCCCCATCGTCACGTGAAACTTTTAAAAAAGATACTTTATTCATTTTGTCCGTTATGTGTGCTCTACTCCTTTTTGTAAAGTCTTTTCCTTTCCGTAAAGTTGTCTTCTTTTCGTAAAGTAAAGTTATCCTCTTTCCGTCTTTTATGTCACTAAAGTCTTTGTCTGCTTTATGTCACTGTCTGTCCTTGTCTTCTTCCATTTTTCGTTCTAGGTGTCTAGGTTATGGAGTGCAATTGAATCAAAACTCATTCCAGAATCATCTCCATCATTTGGATCCTGTGAGTCCTGAAAAGCACTTTCTGGAACAAAATCATCTTCTCCTGAACTTGGGCTGAGAACTGGAGATGTGTTGGGTAGTTCTTGAGTATGAGCTATGTGTTTGTCTTGTGCAACTTCGTCGTATTTTCATTTTGTGGTCTTGTCCGAAAGAATCTTTCTAATGTCTCTTTAACCATGTTTTCTATGTCATTTTTCTTTTTTCTTATTGATGTTGTCTTTCTAGAAGTAGATCCTTGAGTAAAGGTTCGGGTAATCTTCGTCCTGGTCCGGGATGTCTCTCGTAATAGGAGTTTCCTCCTTTTCACTTTTTGCAAAGTGATGCCTTAAATTGATTTGTTGAGTCTTTACCGGCTACCGTTTGAGCTGGACTAGCTACATCTCTATCCGATGTAGTGGATCTAACTGCATTCAGGGTGGAATGCACACCTTTCTCATCCATTTTTATCAGAGATGGAGAACTCTGAACTTGTTGTATTTTGTGTTCTAACATTCTTATTTTTTCTGTCAACTTTATTTCGTCTTCTAGAAGTGCCTCTTCTCGCCGATTCAATCGCTTGACTGTTTCAGTCATGGTTGTGCAATGGTCGCAGAAGATTACTTTGTCTGTGTCTCGTTGTATATTGTACTGAGGGGTCTGTTCTGGATTGTTCTTTAGAGCTGGGGAAATATAGTAGTTTGGTCCAAAAACTCCTCTTGCGTAATCTAAGCCTCAGTAAAAATGTTAAAACCTTTAAACAATGGTTTTTTAAAATCTTTGATAGAGTCTATGACTTCTATCCATGTCTGAAAAATTCCATTTACTCTACCATGAACTACTACATAAAATTTAAAGCGTTTGTCTTGATTTTTGTCTGAAAAATACTGACATAGAGAATTTATAGTTGCCACTAAGTGACTGGTGTCTTTTTTGTTATGTGCTATCCACAAATTGTCTACTAAACATTTCTGTTGTTTATCTATTACTAAATCTGGTAAGACTTTAAAAGTCAAATTAGAAGTTGGAAAACAAACTAGATTATTTCTTCCGAAGTAAAGTCTCTCGAAAACGTTTTTGTCTACTTCTATAGTTGGTCTAAAATGGACGTTTCCAAGTACTGTTGTCTGTAACTGTCTGGGGAATCGGACTTGCCTTTCCCTTTGTCTGGAGTCTGAGAACTTGAAGGTCTCATTTTCTGTACCAAACATCATTATTCAGTTAGAAGTGATCTTCAATCTACTTAGTTGATCAGCTAAACTATTGTCTTTTCCTTTTATCGTTTATTTTTTGATGAAATTTTACTATCGCCTCACAGTCAGTTCTTATTAAAATTTCTGGTTTATTTAAAATGTATAATCTAAAGGCGTTTAAACCGTATATTACTGCTAAAATTTCTGCGTCTATACTACTCATTTTTCCTTTCTCTCTATACTTACCACTTTGGTAAGCACAAATTTTTTCGTTAGTTTTACTACTATATTTATTAGGTCTTGCCTTTAGTACTGCTCCCTATCCATCGAAGCTGCCGTCTGTGTCTATAATTAACTAATCTGATTCTAGCGGCATATTTAAGTCTGGGATATTTTGTACTCTTTCTTTTAGTAGTTTTACTATTTTTATGTCTTCTGTGTTAAAATGTTTCTGACCGGTGGAACCTGTTTTAGAGTATAGTGGACCGGCGATTTTTCCTAAGTCTTTAATGAAAGTTCTAGCATAGTTTAGGATTCCTAGAAACTTTTGTAGATCTATGGTATTGTCTAATTTGTCTGGCATGTCTAAAACTTTTTTAGCTATATGGGGTTGTAGTTTAATCTTTCCATCCCCAAGTGTTATGCCTAAAAAATTTATATGGGTCTTACATAACTCCATCTTTTTCTTACTGATTATGATTCTGTTATCTACAAATAGTCTAAAAACTGTCTGTAAGTGTCCTAAATGTTCGTTTTTGTTTTGGCTAAAAACTAGTATATCGTCTACGTATACTAATACGAATCTTTTATAGTCTCCAAATATATTGTCCATTTTTCTCTGAAAGATTGGTGGAGCCGTTTTTAATCCAAAAGGCATTACCAACCATTCAAAATGGCCTTCTGGGCAAGTAAAAGCTGTCCAGGTGATGTTGTCTTCATGCATCTTAACTTGCCAATAACCTGATTTATAATCAAACTTGCTAAACATCTGTTTACCTTGAATTCTGTTTATTAGTTCTGTTTTGTCTGGCAATTTATATCCGTCATTTCTAGTATTATCGTTAAGTCTTTTATAATTTATTACCATTCTAGATTTTCCTCTTACTTCTTCGCTATGATTTCTTACTATGAAAGCTGCAGATCTATGTTTTGACGTAGATCTTCTTATTACTCCTAAGTCTAATAACTCCTTGATCTGTATTTTAAAATCCTCTAAATCTTTGTTTGTTGCTTCTATAGAAGTTGTCTTAATTATATATTCTGGATTAATAATATCTAGTTGACATACTATCTTATTATTTTTCCAGTTTAGAAGAGGTTTTTCTCCTATAATCTCTATTTCATCTAATATTTTTACTATATTGTCTAGATCTTTTTGATCTTTTATTACTCCTATTCTTTCTATTCCAGTCTTAAAATTGTATAAATCTGTTTCTATATCTATTAAAGTATAATCTTTATCTAGTATATAGTCATTTTCTATAATTTCTTCTAATATTAATGCTCTCTCTTCTTTCTTTTTATTGCAGCATAGATCACCATCTGCACATTCTTGACAACAACTCTTTTGTTGCTGGTTGAGAGCTGCTATTTGTGTAATTTTTGTTACTACTGCTTGGGTTTGTACAGGGGTATAAGTACTATTTCTTTGGAAGATTACCCCATCTCTAGTGATTGTACAACTTCCATTATTATTCAAAATAAAGTCTAATCCTAATATAAAATCTGTATTTATATTTAAGTCTCTTACCCAAATTTTATCTATCTTGTAACTTGGGTTGTAGAATTTTGAGCAACTGTTTAGGAAACTTACTGCTGCTTCTTTTATATAATGGTGGTATATGTTATGCGTTCCGTCCATTTGCATGGCCGCAACTGGTTTATCTAATTCTTCAATTAACTGTTCTGGAATAATCTTTTTATTCATTACACTTCTAGTACATCCTGAACCTAATAATGCTAAGGTTTTAATTTCATAGTTTTTTATTCTAATTATCATTAGCAATTTAAGTGTTCCTAATCTTTTATCCTCGTTACATACTAAAATTTTATCCTGTTCTGTGTTCATTAATTCTGTGGATGTTGAGGGTTCTAATGGTATATTTAGACAATGTCTAATTTCTGGTAATTCTGTCTGAATTTCCTGTGTTTCTTCTTGAGGTTGAGTTTCCTGTATTTCTTTACCCTTTTCTATTTTAGAAAGTCTAGAGTCTAAATCGTTGACTCTGGCTTCTAGGGTCATTAATCTCATACTAGTTACCGGGTCTTCTATTTTCTTATTTCTGTCAGGTTGAGTTATTATTATTTTAAATTCTTTCTGTATGCAGTCTATGCATCCTTCTAAGAAACAGTTTGTACACTTTGCTCTTCTACCCCTACTAAGGAACCATTTACAACTAAAACATGCTCTACTGTCTAACCCTTTATTTCTTTCGAACGTATGATTACATTCTTCTGATATGTTTACTAAGTTGTTATTTTGTATAGGTCCTAAATCTAGTTGTTCTAATCCTATTTCATTTATAAATTCTTCCCCTTCTGAATCTGAAGAATCTTCTTTACTTTGTTCTCCAGCTTCTATACTTACTATCGAATATATGCTTTTTGTATCAGACATATATTCATCTACATTGATTAGGGTCTCCTGAAAATCTTCAATTAGCTGAGAATTTCTAGAGTTACTATTAATTCTTTTCGGACAGGTATTGGCTAAATGTTCTATATTGCCACACGTAAAAGATTCTAATTTATTCTTATAGTTTCTATCTGTTCTATACTTTCTTATGTGTTTGTTTTTGTCTAGATATGGTTTCTTAGCTGATGATTTTCTAAGGTAGTATTTTCTTCTATTATACTGAGGGTAATTCTTTCTATAGTTTACCTTTTTGTAATTTCTCTTTTTACGGTTGTTTTTATCATAACTTTGTGTTCTGTATACTATACTTTTACAGAAATTCATCTCGTTCTGTTTTAATTGTTTATGTATTTGTAAATGGGTACACTTTTCCTGTAGTATATCCATTACATGCTGTATACGATGTCCTATTGACCATTTAAAAGTGGGATTCTGTATTACTCCGTCTCTTTTACTCCACCTGTCTTCAATTTCTCTTCCTAAAGCTCCAGGTAGTTTATTAAAGAGCTTCTTTCCTAGTTCTTGATCAAACGAGTTACCACTTATAGTACAATAGTAAAAGTAGTCATTTAGAAAGTGTTTAACGTAAAACCAACTGCTATACTTAACTGTTCTAATTTTATTAGAGCATTCTTTTGGAGTATAATTAATCCACTGTTTGGGTCTTCTCCTGTTATTAAAGTATGAATCTTATTAGTAAAATTATAGGGATTTGCTCCCATTGATACTAAATACTGGAATTCTACTGGGAAATCTGTTTTATAGGCTTCCCAAAGTGCCTTAGTAGATTCTCCTAAAAAAGGTTTCTAATTATTTGTACATAGTTTCAGCATCAGTTTCGGTATAGTTTTGTATATAGTCTACTACCACTATGCCTTTCCAAAGGTCTATTACCGAATTCCACTTCTGTGGATCATGTGCTGCTATATTTAAAAAAATTCCCCCATTTCCTCCTTCTTGGAGTGTAATAGGTTCTTCTATAGGCATTATTTTTCCACTTGGTTTTACATTATTTACTGGTTCTCCTATAGTTCTGTACACTCTTCGTCTAGGTACGTTACCTGTATTTGTGTCTACGGTGTAGTTTTCTCCAGTAGTTCTCTGAAATGGACTAGAGCTTGAGGCGCTCGTCTCCATCAATTCTTTTTGACTGATTATAGATTCTAGGTCTAGTTCATTATTAAAATCCATGTCTTCCCACAAAGAGTTGAATTCATCGGCCTTTTTTGTATGGATTTGTTCTATTCTGTATCCCCAATTATCAGTTCTAACTTCACATATTTTAAAATAGTCTCTTCTATTTTTAACTCTCCTAATTTGCAACCTTTACATCTGAAAGTTCTATTTGCGTCTTCTTGGTGAATTCTTTTAGCTTCTGCTCTTGCTAAATCTACAGCAAAATCTTCTTCCATTAATTGGATATTCATTAACGTACTTTCTACGATTTCTTCATTATCTATAGTGCTTTCTTCTTCTACATCATTTTGAGCTATGTAATTATAGTCTGTAAATCTTATAGAGACTTCTCCTTTAGGGTTTTGGTACATTATGTGAGAGTCTGGTTTGAGAAACTTTTGTTTATTAAAATTTTCTAACTTTTATTCTAAACCAGCATACTCTTCTGGGGCTATTTTTATGGGTTTAATTAATTTAATTCCTCTATTTCCCATTAGTTCAACTATGTCTTCTATTTTAACTTTGAATTTGGTATTGCTATTTGTAGTCATCTTTCCTAAAAAAACCTGTGCATATGAGCAAGTTATTTCCTCTGCTCATTTCTTCATAGCCTTTAGTCTGTATTCCTATTTTTATATGTTTTCCAAATTCTGCTAAGTTCATTACGAAGTCTGGACTAATGTAGAAAATACCTCTGTTATTTGTCATGTCTATCTCTGTCATTCCTATTATTGATTTTTTCATATCTGACCATCTATCATCGTAGATTACAATTAAAACTTTGCTTCCTAAGTTTTTTCTAGTTAAACCTTTTAATCCTATTATGATTAATCCCATATGCATGAGAGTCTTATTTGTTCCTTTAATTTGTCTTAGAGATTCTTGATTGATTAGGTTTAAGGTACTAGCATTATTTCCTATAACTGATAGTTGTTCTTCCCTATAATGTCTATATAATTGTGCAGTTTGTGAGAACTGTCCTACATTATACAGAATTCTTGGATTTAATAATTTTAGTTGATTCTGTTGGAAGATTTGTATGTCTCGATCTACGTTTATTATTTCACTTAATTGTTGATTATTTTGTTCTGGGGTTTTCCTATTTAATATTCTTGATAGAAAATTATTACCTACTTTATTGTCTTGTAAAGCCTATGCTTGATCCTTCTCCTTTGTCTCCTGATCTACTTGGAAAAAAATCCATTTTTGGGCTTTTCTTCTTAATTTAATTCTATCTTGTAGAGGAATTATCTCAACCTTTTTTAGTTGATCTATCAACTCGTCTACCTGTGATCTTTAACTATTTCTTTTTCTTTTTCTTTAGCTTTCTCTAACTGATGAACACGATTATTTATTATTTCTACTCGATTGTTTATTATATCTATTTTTCCTGTTAGAGCTTCTATTTTTCTAATAAGGTCTAATATTAAAGAGGTTGTGACGATATTTTGTTGTAATAATATCTGGTCTGATTTTGAGCCTGGTACGTATTCTTTATAATCTACAGGTAGTGATAAGTTCTTTTCTATGATTTTTAAAGCTTCTTCTTGGAAAACGGTCAGTCTACTCATGAAAGAGTAATATCTTTTAATTCTTTAATTGTTTTACTTATATTGATAATCTCTATTTTTTGTAAATCTAAATCTTTTTCTATGGTGTTTAGTTTTTGATTTAATTTTAACTCTATTGTTTTGAACTGTCCTATAATATTTTTCGATACGTTCTTTATTTCTTCTTTCGTGGGTAATTTTTTAAGTTCACACGAGTTTACTAGAGTGTTTATATATTCTAAATTTTCTTCTGATTTTTCAAAAATCTTCTTTTGTCTGATTTGAGATGCTTCTTTTACTTCTAGAATTCTATTAGTATACTTGTTATTTTCTTGTATATTTTCACTTAAATTAATAAGTAAGTCTACTATAGTGTTTAGATGTTTTTCTTCACTATGTAGTATGTGTTCTCATGTACTAAAGTTATACTTTAGTATACTATGATCTTTTAAAGCTCTGTATTTTTTCTCTGGGTGTATTCTTAGATCTAAGTACTCTAAGTGTTTTAAGGAATCTATTTTTATCCTAGCGGTATTGTTATTTTATAGAGTCTTTGGTTATATTTTTATCCAATCTATGCCTGATCCTTCTCCCGGCAGACGCACCAGGAGAAGGATCAAGCATAGGCTTTACGGACAATAAAGTAAGAAATAATTTCATATCAAGAATATTAAATAGAAAAACTCCAGAACAAAATAATCAACAATTAAGTGAAATAATTAACGTAGATCGAGACATACAGATCTTTCAGCAGAATCAATTAAAATTATTAAAGAATTCAGTATAATGTAGGACAGTTCTCACATACTGCACAATTATATAGACATTATAGGGAAGAACAGCTATCAGTTATAGGAAATAATGCTAGTACCTTAAACCTAATCAATCAAGAATCTCTAAGACAAATTAAAGGAACAAACAAGACTCTCATGCATATGGGATTAATCATAATAGGATTAAAAGGTTTAACTAGAAAAAACTTAGGAAGCAAAGTTTTAATTGTAATCTACGATGATAGGTGGTCAGATATGAAAAAATCAATAATAGGAATGACAGAAATAGACATGACAAATAACGGAGGTGTTTTCTACATTAGTCCAGACTTCGTAATGAACTTAGCAGAATTTGGAAAACACATAAAAATAGGAATACAAACTAAAGGCTATGAAGAAATGAGCAGGGGAAATAACCTGCTCATATGCACGGGCTTTTTAGGAAAGATGACCACAAATAGCAATACCAAATTCAAAGTTAAAATAGAAGATGTAGTTGAACTAATGGGAAACAGAGGAATTAAATTAATAAAACCTATAAAAATAGCCCCAGAAGAGTATGCTGGTTTAGAATGGAAGTTAGAAAATTTTAATAAACAAAAGTTTCTCAAACCAGACTCTCACGTAATGTACCAAAACCCTAAAGGAGAAGTCTCTCTAAGATGTATAGACTATAATTACATAGCTCAAAAGGATGTAGAAGAAGAAAGCAATATAGATAATGAAGAAATCGTAGAAAGTACGTTAATGAATATCCAATTAATGGAAGAAGATTTTGCTATAGATTTAGCAATAGCATAAGCTAAAAGAATTCACCAAGAAGACGCAAATAGAACTTTCAGATGTAAAGGTTGCAAATTAGGAGAGTTAAAAATAGAAGAGACTATTTTAAAATATGTGAAGTTAGAACTGATAATTGGGGATACAGAACAGAACAAATACATACCAAAAAGGCAGATGAATTCGACTCTCTATGGGAAGACATAGATTTTAATACTGAACGAGACGTCGAATCTATAATCAGTCAAAAAGAATTAATGGAAACGAGCGCCTCGAGCTCTAGTCCATTTCAGAGAACTACTGGAGAAAACTACACCGTAGACACAAATACAGGTAATGTACCTAGACGAAGAGTGTACAGAACTATAGGAGAACCAATAAATAATATAAAACCAACTGGAAAAAGAATGCCTATAGAATAACCTATTACACTCCAAGAAGGAGGAAATAGGGGAAATTTTTTAAATATAGCAGCACATGATCCACAGAAGTGGAATTCGGTAATAGACCTTTGGAAAGGCATAGTGGTAGCAGACTATATACAAAACTATACCGAAACTGATGCTGAAACTATGTACAAATACTTAGAAACCTTTTTAGGAGAATCTACTAAGGCACTTTGGGAAGCCTATAAAACAGATTTCCCAGTAGAATTCCAGTATTTAGTATCAATGGGAGCAAATCCCTATAATTTTACTAATAAGATTCATACTTTAATAACAGGAGAAGACCCAAACAGTGGATTAATTATACTCCAAAAGAATGCTCTAATAAAATTAGAACAATTAAGTATAAGCAGTTGGTTTTACGTTAAACACTTTCTAAACGACTACTTTTACTATTGTACTATAAGTGGTAACTCGTTTGACCAAGAACTAGGAAAGAAGCTCTTTAATAAACTACCTGGAGCTTTAGGAAGAGAAATTGAAGACAAGTGGAGTAAAAGAGACGGAGTAATACAGAATCCCACTTTTAAATGGTCAATAGGACATCGTATACAGCATGTAATGGATATACTACAGGAAAAGTGTACCCATTTACAAATACATAAACAATTAAAACAGAACGAGATGAATTTCTGTAAAAGTATAGTATACAGAACACAAAGTTATGATAAAAACAGCCGTAAAAAGAGAAATTACAAAAAGGTAAACTATAGAAAGAATTACCCTCAGTATAATAGAAGAAAATACTACCTTAGAAAATCATCAGCTAAGAAACCATATCTAGACAAAAACAAACACATAAGAAAGTATAGAACGATAGAAACTACAAGAATAAGTTAGAATGTTTTACGTGTGGCAGTATAGAACATTTAGCAAATACATGTCCGAAAAGAATTAATAGTAACTCTAGAAATTCTCAGCTAATTGAAGATTTTCAGGAGACCCTAATCAATGTAGATGAATATATGTCTGATACATAAAGCATATATTCTATAGTAAATATAGAAGCTGGAGAACAAAGTAAAGAAGATTCTTCAGATTCAGAAGGGGAAGAATTTATAAATGAAATAGGATTAGAACAACTAGATTTAGGACCTATACAAAATAACAACTTAGTAAACATATCAGAAGAATGTAATCATACATTCGAAAGAAATAAAGGGTTAGACAGCAGAGCATGTTTTAGTTGTAAATGGTTCCCTAGTAGGGGTAGAAGAGCAAATTGTACAAACTGTTTTTTAGAAGGATGCATAGACTGTATACAGAAAGAATTTAAAATAATAATAACTCAACCGGACAGAAATAAGAAAATAGAAGACCCGGTAACTAGTATGAGATTAATGACCCTAGAAGCCAGAGTCAATGATTTAGACTCTAGACTTTCTAAAATAGAAAAGGGTAAAGAAATACAGGAAACTCAACCTCAGGAAGAAACACAGGAAATTCAGACAGAATTACCAGAAATTAGACACTGTCTAAATATACCATTAGAACCCTCAACATCCACAGAATTAATGAACACAGAACAGGATAAAATTTTAGTATGTAACGAGGATAAAAGATTAGGAACACTTAAATTGCTAATGATAATTAGAATAAAAAACTATGAAATTAAAACCTTAGCATTATTAGATTCAGGATGTACTAGAAGTGTAATGAATAAAAAGATTGTTCCAGAACAGTTAATTGAAGAATTAGATAAACCAGTTGCGGCCATGCAAATGGACGGAACGCATAACATATACCGCCATTAAATAAAAGGAGCAGCAGTAAGTTTCCTAAACAGTTGCTCAAAATTCTACAACCCAAGTTACAAGATAGATAAAATTTGGGTAAGAGACTTAAATATAAATACAGATTTTATATTAGGATTAGATTTTATTTTGAATAATAATGGAAGTTGTACAATCACTAGAGATGGGGTAATCTTCCAAAGAAATAGTACTTATACCCCTGTACAAACCCAAGCAGTAGTAACAAAAATTACACAAATAGTAGCTCTCAACCAGCAACAAAAGAGTTGTTGTCAAGACTGTGCAGATGGTGATCTATGCTGCAATAAAAAGAAAGAAGAGAGAGCATTAATATTAGAAGAAATTATAGAAAATGACTATATACTAGATAAAGATTATACTTTAATAGATATAGAAATAGATTTATACAATTTTAAGACTGGAATAGAAAGAATAGGAGTAATAAAAGATCAAAAAGATCTAGACAATATAGTAAAAATATTAGATGAAATAGAGATTATAGGAGAAAAACCTCTTCTACACTGGAAAAACAATAAGATAGTATGTCAACTAGATATTATTAATCCAGAATATATAATTAAGACAGCTTCTATAGAAGCAACAAACAAAGATTTAGAGGATTTTAAAATACAGATTAAGGAGTTATTAGACTTAGGAGTAATAAGAAGATCTACGTCAAAACATAGATCTGCAGCTTTCATAGTAAGAAATCATAGCGAAGAAGTAAGAGGAAAATCTAGAATGGTAATAAATTATAAAAGACTTAACGATAATACTAGAAATGACGGATATAAATTGCCAGACAAAACAGAACTAATAAACAGAATTCAAGGTAAACAGATGTTTAGCAAGTTTGATTGTAAATCAGGTTATTGGCAAGTTAAGATGCATGAAGACAACATCACCTGGACAGCTTTTACTTGCCCAGAAGGCCATTTTGAATGGTTGGTAATGCCTTTTGGATTAAAAACGGCTCCACCAATCTTTCAGAGAAAAATGGACAATATATTTGGAGACTATAAAAGATTCGTATTAGTATACGTAGACGATATACTAGTTTTTAGCCAAAACAAGAACGAACATTTAGGACACTTACAGACAGTTTTTAGACTATTTGTAGATAACGGAATCATAATCAGGAAGAAAAAGATGGAGTTATGTAAGACCCATATAAATTTTTTAGGCATAACACTTGGGGATGGAAAGATTAAACTACAACCCCATATAGCTAAAAAGTTTTAGACATGCCAGACAAATTAGACAATACCAAAGATCTACAAAAGTTTCTAGGAATCCTAAACTATGCTAGAACTTTCATTAAAGACTTAGGAAAAATCGCCGGTCCACTATACTCTAAAACAGATTCCACCGGTCAGAAACATTTTAACACAGAAGACATAAAAATAGTAAAACTACTAAAAGAAAGAGTACAAAATATCCCAGACTTAAATATGCCGCTAGAATCAGATTATTTAATTATAGACACAGACGGCAGCTTCGATGGATAGGGAGCAGTACTAAAGGCAAGACCTAATAAATATAGTAGTAAAACTAACGAAAAAATTTGTGCTTACCAAAGTGGTAAGTATAGAGAGAAAGGAAAAATTAGTAGTATAGACGCAGAAATTTTAGCAGTAATATACGGTTTAAACGCCTTTAGATTATACATTTTAAATAAACCAGAAATTTTAATAAGAACTGACTGTGAGGCGATAGTAAAATTTCATCAAAAAATAAACGATAAAAGGAAAAGACAATAGTTTAGCTGATCAACTAAGTAGATTGAAGATCACTTCTAACTGAATAATGATGTTTGATACAGAAAATGAGACCTTCAAGTTCTCAGACTCCAGACAAAGGGAAAGGCAAGTCCGATTCCCCAGACAGTTATAGACAACAGGTACTTGGAAACGTCCATTTTAGACCAACTATAGAAGTAGACAAAAACGTTTTCGAGAGACTTTACTTCGGAAGAAATAATCTAGTTTGTTTTCCAACTTCTAATTTGACTTTTAAAGTCTTACCAGATTTAGTAATAGATAAACAACATAAATGTTTAGTAGACAATTTGTGGATAGCACATAACAAAAAAGACACCAGTCACTTAGTGGCTACTATAAATTCTCTATGTCAGTATTTTTCAGACAAAAATCAAGACAAACGCTTTAAATTTTATGTAGTAGTTCATGGTAGAGTAAATGGAATTTTTCAGACATGGATAGAAGTCATAGACTCTATCAAAGATTTTAAAAAACCATTGTTTAAAGGTTTTAACATTTTTACTGAGGCTTAGATTACGCAAGAGGAGTTTTTGGACCAAACTACTATATTTCCCCAACTCTAAAGAACAATCCGTAACGGACCCCAAGACAATATACAACGAGACACAGACAAAGTAATCTTCTGCGACCATTGCACAACCATGACTGAAACAGTCAAGCGATTGAATCAGCAGAAAGAGGCACTTCTAGAAGACAGAATAAAGTTGACAGAAAAAATAAGAATGTTAGAACACAAAATACAACAAGTTCAGAGTTCTCCATCTCTGATAAAAATGGATGAGAAAGGTGTGCATTCCACCCTGAATGCAGTTAGATCCACTACATCGGATAGAGATGTAGCTAGTCCAGCTCAAACGGTAGCCGGTAAAGACTCAACAAATCAATTTAAGGCTGTCACTTTGCAAAAAGTGAAAAGGAGGAAACTCCTATTACAGAGACATCCCAGACCAGACGAAGATTACCCAGAACCTTTACTCAAGGATCTACATCTAGAAAGACAACATCAATAAGAAAAAAGAAAAATGACATAGAAAACATGGTTAAAGAGACATTAGAAAGATTCTTTCAGACAAGACCACAAAATGAAAATACAGCAGAAGTTGCACAAGACAAACACATAGCTCATACTCAAGAACTACCCAACACATCTCCAGTTCTCAGCCCAAGTTCAGGAGAAGATGATTTTGTTCCAGAAAGTGCTTTTCAGGACTCACAGGATCCAAATGATGGAGATGATTCTGGAATGAGTTTTGATTCAATTGCACTCCATAACCTAGACACCTAGAACGAAAAATGGAAGAAGACAAGGACAGACAGTGACATAAAGCAGACAAAGACTTTAGTGACATAAAAGACGGAAAGAGGATAACTTTACTTTACGAAAAGAAGACAACTTTACGGAAAGGAAAAGACTTTACAAAAAGGAGTAGAGCACACATAACGGACAAAATGAATAAAGTATCTTTTTTAAAAGTTTCACGTGACGATGGGGCCCAAAGCGCACCCGACGGAAACTCAAAAGATTCTTTTAACATTTGAAATCCGGAGTTTGAAGTCCACCAGACAATATAAATAGCAGACTACGAAAGAGAGAAAGATAGATCGAAAAAAACAAGAGATCAAAATAACCAAAGATCGAAAAAAACAAGAGATCGAAATAACCAAATATCGAAAAGAACCAAACACAAAACTCTCTCCTTTCCCACATGTTCATACCATTTCCATTCCTACCACCCTCTTGTATAATATAAGCAACCCTGTACTATTTTAAGTTTTTATAGTTTGTTTTTCATTCAGTGTAGAACACCCTAGGGGTTCCCCGAAAGGGAAACCTCCCTCTACCTTCAAACTATGTAAGTCTTTATTTTGGTTACTTATCTCCAAACCTATGTATATTATTATGTTGTTAGTATTAATGTTACTATTTTCAATGTTTTGATTATATATCATGATCCTGTTATTCTCAGTATACGGTTATCTGATTAGCCTCTTAGGAACCTCCATGGATCAGCCTGTAAATTCCTAAGCTAACGGTGGTTAGCGGTATGGCTGTTTGATGTCCGCTAAAGGACTGTGTAGGCCTGTTAATTGGGTGTGGCTGAAGACGACTGTTTTAAAGAATGAAAGCTAAAAAGAAGAGATGAACAGTATAATCGGATTATGACTCTGTCTTAAAAATATATATATATATTATCCAGGAGATAAGACTACCGAATATAGATTTACTTAGCAAGAAGAACAAGAAGGAGGGAGTACCGAGTAGGACTCACAAACATACTGCTACACTCTCACTATTGAAAATTTTTATTGAAATATACACCCCCATATTAGTCTTGATTTTTGTCTGAAAATACTGACATAGAGAATTTATAGTAGCCACTAAGTGACTGGAGTCTTTTTTGTTATGTGCTATCCACAAATTGTCTACTAAACATTTCTGTTGTTTATCTATTACTAAATCTGGTAAGACTTTAAAAGTCAAATTAGAAGTTGGAAAACAAACTAGATTATTTCTTCCGAAGTAAAGTCTCTCGAAAACGTTTTTGTCTACTTCTATAGTAGGTCTAAAACGGACGTTTCCAAGTACCTGTTGTCTGTAACTGTCTGGGGAATCGGCTTTGCCTTTCCCTTTGTCTGGAGTCTGAGAACTTGAAGGTCTCATTTTCTGTATCAAACATCATTATTCAGTTAGAAGTGATCTTCAATCTACTTAGTTGATCAGCTAAACTATTGTCTTTTCCTTTGATGTGCTAAAAAACTAGATTATAAATTGAAATTGTGTCTAAGAAATTTAACCATCTACGTCTACTGCTATTTTTATCATTTATTTTTTGATGAAATTTTACTATCGCCTCACAGTCAGTTCTTATTAAAATTTCTGGTTTATTTAAAATGTATAATCTAAAGGCGTTTAAACCGTATATTACTGCTAAAAAATTTGCGTCTATACTACTTATGTTTCCTTTCTCTCTATACTTACCACTTTGGTAAGCACAAATTTTTTACAGACAAAGCCAATTCCCAAGAAAGTTTCAGACAAAAGGTACTTGGAAACGTCCATTTTAGACCTACTATAGAAGTAGACAAAAACGTTTTCGAGAGACTTTACTTCGGAAAAAATAATCTAGTTTGTTTTCCAACTTCTAATTTGACTTTTAAAGTCTTACCAGATTTAGCAGTAGATAAACAACAGAAATGTTTAGTAGATAATTTGTGGATAGCACATAACAAAAAAGACACTAGTCACTTAGTGGCTACTATAAATTCTCTATGTCAGTATTTTTCAGACAAAAATCAGGACAAACGCTTTAAATTTTATGTAGTAGTTCATGGTAGAGTAAATGGAATTTTTCAGACATGGATAGAAGTCATAGACTCTATCAAAGATTTTAAAAAACCATTGTTTAAAGGTTTTAACGTTTTTACTGAGGCCTTAGATTACGCAAGAGGAGTTTTGGGACCAAACTACTATATTTCCCCAGCTCTAAAAAACAATCCAGAACAGACCCCTCAGTACAATATACAACGAGACACTGACAAAGTAATTTTCTGCGACCATTGCACAACCATGACTGAAACAGTCAAGCGATTGAATCAGCAGAAAGAGGCACTTTTAGAAGACAGAATAAAGTTGACAGAGAAAATAAGAATGTTAGAACACAAAATACAAGCAGTTCAAAGTTCTCCATCTCAAATAAAAATGGATGAGAAGGGTGTGCATTCCCCCCTGAATGCAGTTAGATCCACTACATCGGATAGAGATGTAGCTAGTCTGGCTCAAACGGTAGCCAAGACTCAACAAATCCGTTTAAGTCTGTCACTTTGCCAAAAAGTGAAAAGGAGGAAACTCCTATTACAGAGACATCCCAGACCAGACGAAGATTACCCAGAACTTTTACTCAAGCATCTACATCTAGAAAGACAGCATCAACAAGAAAAAAGAAAAATGAAATAGAAAACATGGTTAAAGAAACATTAGAAAGATTTTTTCAAACAAGACCTCAAAATGAAAATACAGCAGACCAAGACGTTGCACAAGACAAACACATAGCTCATACTCAAGAACTACCAAACACACCTCCAGTTCTCAGCCCAAGTTCAGGGGAAGATGATTTTGTTCCAGAAAGTGCTTTTCAGGACTCACAGATTCCAAATGATGGAGATGATTCTGGAATGAGTTTTGATTCAATTGCACTCCATAACCTAGACACCTAGAACGAAAAATGGAAGAAGACAAGGACAGACAGTGACATAATGCAGACAAAGACTTTAGTGACATAAAAGACCGAAAGATGATAACTTTACTTTACGAAAAGAAGACAACTTTACGGAAAGAAAAAGACTTTACAAAAAGGAGGACAACACACATAACAGACAAAATGAATAAAGTATCTTTTTAAAAGTTTCACGTGACGATGGGGCCCAAAGCGCACCCGACGGAAACTCAAAAGATTCTTTTAACATTTGAAATCCGGAGTTTGAAGTCCGCCAGACAATATAAACAGCAGACTACGAAAAAAGAGAAAGACAGATCGAAATATCAAGAGATCGAAATAACCAAAGATTGAAGAGAACCCAACACAAAACTCTCTCCTTCCCCAAATATTCATACCATTTCCATTCCTACCATCCTCTTGTATAATATAAGCAACCCTGTACTATTTTAAGTTTTTACAGTTTGTTTTTCATTCAATGTAGAACACCCTAGGGGTTCCCCGAAAGGGAAACCTCCCTCTACCTTCAAACTATGTAAGTCTTTATTTTGGTTACTTATCTCCAAACCTATGTATATTATTATGTTGTTAGTATTAATGTTACTATTTTCAATGTTTTGATTATATATCATGATCCTGTTATTCTCAGTATATGGTTATCTGATTAGCCTCTTAGGAACCTTCATGGATCAGCCTGTAAATTCCTAAGCTAACGGTGGTTAGCGGTATGACCGTTTGATGTCCGCTGAAGGACTGTGTAGGCCTGTTAATTGGGTGTGGCTGAAGACGACTATTTTTAAGAACGAAAGCTAAAAAGAAGAGATGAACAGTATAATAGGATTATGAAAAAAAATAAAAAAAAAATATTATCCAGGAGATAAGACTACCGAATATAGATTTACTTAGCAAGAAGTTATATATATATATATATATATATATGTATATAATCTTTATAATTATAATTAATTACAATTATATATATTATCATTATAATTAAAATTAATTACAATTATATATACATGGGTCGGGTAGGGTAGGGATGAGTCGGGTATCCTACCCATCGGGTAACGGGTCGGGTACAGGTAGGGTTCAGCCATATCCTAACCCACCCTTAGATAGTCGGGTTAATACCCTACCCGACCCATGGGTCGGTCAAAGCGGGTAATTACTTGTGTTGACCGGGACGGGACCCATGGGCCGGGTCAATTTTGCCATCCCTAGATTCGATAGAGCATCAAATTAGGTGGCAGCTACAAATGAGATCAATACAATTTTGGTTTGATAACTGAATTAGGTTTGAAACTTTTACTTTATAACACAACATACTTTTGGGTATGATGAAAGTACTCAAAATGTGTCAGACGTAGTAATAGAGGGGAGATGAAATGAATAAGAAATCAAAACATATCTATTAACATGAGATAGCTCAACATATCATAAATAAATTTCAGCCATCAGGATATACAATGGAGCTTGATAAACATTAGTGGATGCTAGACTCAAGGGAGAGTTTTATGTGAAAATAACACGGGAGTACATGAGACATAAGGAACACGAAAACAACAGTTTCAAACAAATGTTTATCATTTAAGATGACATTTTTTTATGTGGAGAGTATAAAAGTTCAAAGTTTCTATTGATGATAAGATGGGGAGATGGGGTTATGTTATGGCCTCCAGATGGTGGTGTTGACCAATCCTGGGCAGGAAACTATGTTACATCTATTTCTAGAGTCACTAACTGCTAATAGACATGGTCCTATTTTTTTCTTTTCAGGTTTTAATCTGGAGGGGCTAATGAAACCTTACTTTTAGGTTATTCATTGTATCATTCTACGAGAATTATGAGGAAAAGGGAACCACAACAAACTGGAGGGATAATATCAACAAATTGAGTGATCTATCAGGTTACCGCCACAATATACATGCTACTAAAAGTGGAAAGACCATTAGCATAGAATATTCCAGCTAAATGATATCTTATACACCTAGATTGAAAGTCACAAAAGTAATATGAGGAGTACCACCAACAAGCTAGATGAAGTACAACACAAGAAGAAGTTCTTTTGCCTTTTATCTAAGGAATTCAACAGGCGATCTCATTTATGCAAAGGCTTTGCAGAATTAGAGACTACTACTAATACAAAAGCTGAAATCAAGGCAGTGCTGAAAGCATGTAGATATTGTCAAAGGTTCAGTATTTCCAAGTGATACTGCAGATTGACTCTTTATATTGAAAAAAAAATGTAATTGGAAGTAATTGAAAGCCACCTTGAAATATTATAAATTGGATATAAGAGATCAAACATATCATATAAATGAGGCAACCAAGAATAGTACTTGTTTTGAGAGAAGGAAGCAATTGGCAAATTATATTGCTAACTAAGCTCTAGATAGAGGAGAGATATATTATAACTCTTTTCAGGAGATGGAAACAGAAAGAAGGAAGATCATCAATAATTATAAGTTACAATGTCCATATATAAAAAGAGTGAAGGTAGTAAAATGCTGAAAATGCATACAAGTCATATACAACTCTAGTCGGTGGGAGGATTCATCAGCCTTATATTCATGATCACAATGGCAGACTACCATAACAGAAGAAGAAACACAACAACAAAACAAGCAACAACATAACGTAGTGGCTTGGAGTTAATAACACTAATTCATTATTATGAATATAGGAAAATTTAAAATAGTTATGTAAGAAAATGTACAGAATTTTATGTTCTGAAAGAATAACCCGTACCTATTGTATAAGGAACTAGAAGAGAAAAAAAGATAAAGTCATCATTTTCTTGTTAAAATGAGAAGTCTTTATCCTACTTATTTTCTTATTTTTGGTATTATACTTTCCTCAACATTCAAACCCTCCAAAAGTGAAAAGAATAAGGGCGGAATTGTCCATGTTGAATAGTTCAACGACAAGTTGGCATTTTTTTGCTTAGAGCAACCGTTAGTAAAAAGGATATATTAAACTACTTGGCTTGTGGAAAGGATATTTTTGAGTTACATGACTAGAGACAAGGACATTTTTATACGAAAAATGAAACTCTAGATAAATTTATCCTATTTTAAATGATTTAGTGGCATTTTTTTACCTTTTCCCCTTTCCCAGAATGCTTTAGCCACACAAAACATTGAAAGATACGGACAATATTGGAACAAGAAAGCTCATACAACTTTTTGGGTCTTCTTAACAATCAAGAGAATTTAATATAATATATATGTAAATTTTACATGTACTAATGTAATAGACATATTTAAATAAAAACAAATTGCACGATATTTGTTATTTATATTCGCTAAAAGGTGCAAGTAGCTAGCACACATTAATGATAAAATGAGAAGATGTCATTTGAAATAGTTTGGTCATGTCTTGCGTCGGCCTCTAAATGGGCAAGATCATAGGTGTGACACCATGGTAATGAAGTATATATGTCCTAGAGACAATCATTATTAGGGACAAATGTACTTGAACACATTCGTATTATTAATAAGACTAATATTTATGGCATTTGCAATTGTTGAATTATTGTTTGATTGTTTGCAATTATTCATATATGTGCATCCCTTGAGCTTACGTTGTCATTAATAGAGTGAGATATTAATGATAGAACGTAACTCTCAAAATATCCTCGACTAATGATCATCGAGAATGGGATATCGATGATATGTTATAAGTCGACATGTGGTCTGCATCACATTCTTGGAGAATGTAGTATGTCTTACCTGCTACGAGTAATGATTACAAGTGATGGACACATGGATACTTTTGGAAAGTATTGGTATACCTTGCTGATAAACTGTTTGTTATACATGTCTAGAGTGTTATCAGCGTGTGGGAGATAAAGGTCATCTGACTTGAGGTCAATACGCACCTTATTTACAGAGTAATGTACTTTGACCCTGTCCTAAGCTTAAACTCCTTATAGGATAAGATACGGCTTGTGTTTGTTGCATTATGATGTAAACTAAGGTGGTAGTTGGGCCAAGAATAGGATCCATTCCTCAATTGGATATTCGAGAGAGAGCACTCAACTTCTCAGTGATATTAGGTCGACCAAGTCATTGGCCAATGCAAGAGACATATTCAGAATATGGTCTAGTTGTCGACTAATATAGATGAGATAACGTGATCAAGCCATTTGGATAGACACATGGCAAATCCTAAGCTTGATCGAGTGTGTCACGAATGAAATGAATTTATCATCTCACATAAAGGTTATCTTTGCTAGATTCATATAAACGTACTTCACATATTGAGTTCATCGTATGACGCAGTCTAGGAGTTTCGTATAGACCTTAATTAGATTAATGTCAATATATGAAGGCATATAGGGTCACACTATGTCAATTGTCTCTTCGATCTAATGGAGTATTGAGAAAGTATTAAATATTCGATTTGGAATCGAGATATTTAAATTGATAATAACTATGAGCTAATTTCTATTCGATGGAAATTATTTAATTGAGTTTTGAATTTAATTAAATGTTCTGAATATATAGTGACGAAACGAGGAACGTCAGGCGTCGCGGCTCAGCCTACGGCGCTGACCTGACAGTAGGCCCAGTCAGACTGGCCCACTGCACCTCAGTTTTTGGGCCAGGCTTAGAGCCTAACCCTAAACCGGTTTGACCTAAAATTAACTATATATGCAGTACTAAACCTCATTGATATAATAAGAATCAATATACAACACAATTCTAGACTTATAGTTTAGAATAAAGCTTTCTCGAACCTCAGCCAAGATTTCATAGCTTTCTTGACAGAGGAATACACTGTAGCAAGGTGCTTGCAGTCAAAGGGAACAAATGCGTGTTTGCCCTTTAGTAAAGATTCCAGATTGAATAACATGTAAGTGTTCTTGTTTAAGTTTTACTTTACAGGTTTTTGATTGTCATATAACCATACTAGAAGGCATTATTTGGGTAAGTAAATAAAATTTTAAACTTCCGATGTGCCTTTGATTATATGTTTTTGAACCCAACAAATTCCTACAGTGGTATCAGAGCCCAGACTGGTTCAATGGTTATATAACAATTGAATAAGATAATAATATGAGTTAAACATAAAAATGTATTTCAAACTGAATTAAAACAAGGCTTCTTGAAATTCTACATATCTTGAGTGAACAGTTAACCTTTTGATGTCACCCTAAACTATCAACTATGCTAAATCGAGGAAGTCATTCCATTCTAACTCGGACTAAGACAAAGTGCAGAGAACCGATTCATTGCGAACATGTTGAACGGTGAAAAATGAGTAGGAATGGATGATGGTCGATATGTGCGTTATTGATAATAGTGGGTGATGGTAAATAATCTGTGATCTGATCCTTAAATTGGATTTAGGGTATGGATGATTTTTAGAAAATCAACACGGAAACGTTCTGTCATGACGTCGGCGTCGCGACGCCTGCTAGGGTTTCAAAGTGGCACCGCGGTGCCTATCACGGTGACAGGCAGGAGTTGCGACTCCTGTCCGAGATCCATAATTAAAAGCTTCATTTTAAAATTCTGGACTTGCTGGACAGTAGGCGTCGCGGCTCCATGGTGGAGCGCCGAGGCCCGAATGCACTACAGAAGCCGAAAGACTTATGCCTTACTAGCGCCGTAGCCCTAATAATTAGCGTTGCGACGGTAGTGCGGCGCTAATGCATTGCAGAAGTCGAAAGGCTTCTGCCTCACTAGCGTCGCGACCCTAATGATTAGCGCCGCGACGCCACCTGTCCAGTAAACAAAAAAAAAACAGAGTTCAGAATGTTTAACCAACGATTATTATTATACAATATATTTGATAAATATACTGTTTATGTGCTAAATGTCAATATGTTTGTCATTTAAATTACTATAATAGAATCCGCAAATAATTGTCTGGGTAGGCGGCACCCAGTATGTGTTTAAACCGCTTAATATCATGCTTGGGAAGACGGTACCCAATATATGCTTAGTTGACTTTGCATGATAGTTAAGGTGCTTTATTTGATATAGCATGCTAGAGTTGATCTTCGTTAAAACCCCAAATTAAAATGTTCCCCAAAATTTAATACAAGTCTCATTTAAAATTAACGTGTTGTCCGTTATAATTGATTGTAGTGCAAAATCCTTTTCGGCGAGATGAGTATTTATGACACAACATTTGCTCTAAGTCTACGAGGAATCAGACTCTTTCATAGATGCGTGTTAAATGTAGAAGTGGGTGATAAACCTTCATGAGTATTTACACTACAATGTTTGCTCTATAAGGCAAAACTCACTTAGATGTATAATTGCAGTCGCATAACGGGGTTGACTTGCTAAGCTATCTTGGTGCCACAACGTCGGATAAGCCGAGGGACGCAGATCTATTGTTTCGAACATTCGGTCAAACATGAGTTACAAATTGTTTGTAATTGGTTTGGAGACCTACCAGGTTGTGCTGTTGAAGTTATCAGCCACAATAAATGTGGAGATATCATGAACCTGGATCTTGGCCCATTATGACCATATTTGATATGAGTCTGTATTCTTCAATGGGGTCAAAGAGTATGTTAAAATAGTGGGAGCTAATTAAACTAAAGGCCATGTTAATTAGTTAACAAATGTGTTCAATAGAAATTATATTAGAATTTAATTTTAAGTCTATCTATTTCTTCAGATTATATAACCTATTTTATAAAAAGTTGAATCTATCACTGAAAATATTGGTCGAGACAAACAAGTTGACTGGAGCTAATTACCGTGACTGGTTGAGAAATCTGCGATTGGTGTTAACACAAAAAAGAATTGAGTATGTGTTAGACATAGTGTTTCCCATAGTCCCTGCTGAAAACTCTGCTGAGTATGCCCTGTTTGACAAGGTGGCTTATCAGAAACTTCTGGATGATGCTACCTTGGCACAATGTGTAATGTTGTCCTCCATGACTATGGAGTTATAGAGGCAACATGAAAACATGGGCCCCAACGAAATGCTAGAACACTTGAAGAGTCTCTATGACTCACAGTCTCAAACAATGGAGTATGAACTGTTGAGAGACCTTTTCAAGTGTAAGCTGAATGAAGGGGGTCAAGTGTCAGCTCATGTTCTAAAGATGATTGGGTTTATAGAAAGGTTGGCTTCGATTGGAACAAAGCTGCCTATAAATGTCTCTGTCAACTTGATCCTGAATTCGCTTCCTGGTTCATTTGAGAATTTTATTGTGAACTTCAATATGAATGGGACAAGGCGAGTCTTCCAGAGCTTCACAACATGTTGAAAATCATTGAATTATCTACCTCTAAAAGTAAAGTTGTGCTCATGGTGAGCTCATCTAGCAAGTTCAAACCCAAGCGTAAGAACATCCAGAAGAAGAAGGGTAAGGCAGTTGCCGCACCCACAGTTTTAAAACCTAGAGGAGGTGTTCAGAAGAAGACAAAGGTAGCTATGGATGTGTGCCTCAACTACAAGAAGAAAGGGCACTAGAAGAAGGACTACACTGCTCCAGGAGGAGGCAAAACACTAGGTGCTTCTAGCTCTACTGGACAAGGTATGTTTGTCATTGAAATAAATATGTCTATAAATAACTCTCATTGTTGGGTATTGGATACCGCTTGTGGCTCACACATTTGTAATAATGTGCAAGGTCTGATTGACAGCATAAAGGTTGGACCATGAGAGGTAGACCTGTGCGTTGGAAATGGAGCACGAGTGGATGCTGAACGCGTGGGAACTTATAAACTAGATGTACCTTCAGACTTTTGTTTAGAACTAAATAATTGTTATTTTGTACCCTCATTGACGAGGAATATTATTTCTATCCCAGTGTTAGACATTGAAGGGTTTTCCTCATTTATTGCCAATGGCAGTTATGTACTGTCTTTTAATGGTTTTGATTGTGGAAATGCTCCGCTTGTGGATGGTTTGTATGTTCTAAACTGTAGTCGTGAAATTTTAAATGTGCAAAATAAATGAGCTAATATAAGTAATCCAAGAAATCCCACCTACTTATGGCACTGTAGACTTGGTCACATTAATGAATCAAGGATAGAGAGATTAAGAAAGTTAGACTACCTGGAACCATTTGACTTGGAGTCCTATGGTGACTGTGAATCTTGCTTGAGAGGAAAGATGACCATCAAGCCACTTTCTGGGAAAGGTGTGCGAGCCAAAGAGGTGCTTGAGTTGGTCCATACTGATGTATATGGGCTATTTTCAACTCAATCTAAGGGAGGCTTCCCTTACTTCATCACTTTTACAAACGATTTCACAAGGTTTGGGCATGTGTATCTTATGAAACACAAGTCCGAAGCCTTTGAGAAATTCAAGGAGTACAAGTCAGAAGTAGAGAAGCAACTTGAAACAAGTATCCAGACCCTTCGATCAGATCGAGTAGGTGAATACTTAAGTAAAGAATTTTTGGATTACTTGAAGCTTCATGGAGTCCAATCACAATGAACACCTCCTGGAATGCACAAATGAATGGTGTTGCTGAAAGGAGAAATCGAACCATATTAGATATGGTTAGATCCATGATGAGTTTCTCAACTGAAAGGAGAAATCGAACCCTAGAAGATACTTACTGACAAGTTGGAATCTAAAAGTGAGAAATACTATTTTGTGGGGTATCCAAAGGAAACTATGGGATACTATTTCTATCTTCCTGGAGAACATAAGGTCATTGTTTCCAGAAATGTAATTTTCCTTGAAGAAGACTATGTCTACAAGGAACAGAGCTGCAATAAGATAGAATTTGAAGAAATTCAAGAACCACAAGATAACACAGAAGTTGAACCCTTGTCGAATGACCTAGACAAGGATTCAGTGGGAGTATTTGGTGAAGATTGGGTACTTAGAGTATGCCCTTCAGTCAGTGGGAGTGCTGTGAGAGATAGCGCAGAAATGCAAGGCTCTCATACACAACCAATGGAAGATGATACAATGGTTGTACATCATTCCATTCAGAAAATACATGAAAATGACATTCCTAAAAGCTCTCAAGGTGGTGGATTGTCCAGCACACAAAGACATTCTCATAATCAGAATGCAACAAACACTGAAACGTAGAATAATCAACTCCGTAGGTCCACTAGGACTCATCATCTGCCTGGAAGACTTAATCTCCTTATTGAAACACACAATGAGATAGATATTCTTGATGACGATGAACCTACAACCTACAACAAAGCTATGTTAGACATTGATTCGCAGAGATGGCAAGAAGCCATGAAACCTGATATGGACTCGATATACATAAATCAAGTTTGGAACTTGGTTGATTTGCCAGCATGGGGGTTAGACCTATATGATGCAAATAGGACTTCAAGAAGAAGATTGATGCATATGAAAAGGTACAAACTTTTAAGGCAAGATTGGTGGCTAAAGGTTATAATCAACGGCCTGGGGTCGATTATGATGAAACTTTATCACTTGTTGCAAAAATTAAGTTCATTCGGATTTTACTTGCAATAGCCGCATACTATGATTATGACATTTGGCAAATGGATGTTAAAATTGTTTTCCTCAATGGTAACCTAATTGAGGAGGTGTATATGATATAACCTGATGGTTTTACATCCAAGACTAAGCCCAAAGTAGTATGCAAGCTACAGAAGTCCATTTATGGACTTAAGCAAGCCTCAAGGAGTTGGAATATTTGCTTTGACAAAGCAGTCAAATCGTTTGACTTTGTTAGAAGCAAAGAAGATCCCTGCGTTTATAGTAAGCGCAGGGAAGAGAGTATTGTCTTCATTGTTATATATGTAAATGACATATTAATAATGCGAGACAATAAGTCTCTCATGCAATCAGTCAAGGAATGGTTATCCAGCACCTTCATGATGAAGGACTTGGGTGAAGCCTACTACATTCTTGGAATTAGGATCTATAGAGATAGACCTAATAGATTGTTGCGGCTGTCACAGTCCATATACATAGACAAAATGCTAAGACAATTCTCTATGGAAAACTCCAAGAAGGGAAGTCTTCCTATGGGTCAAGGTATCAAGTTATCAAAGAAGGATAGTCATTCTACTGTTGCAGAACTTGAACGCATGAAAATAATCCCATATGCTTCAGCTATAGGATCAATCATGTATGCTATGACCTGTACGAGGCCACTTGCAAATTCCAGCAGAATCCTGGGGAAGAACACTGGAAAGTAGTCAAGAGTATTCTTAAGTATCTTAGACGAACTAAAGAATATTTCTTAGTTTATGGTGGACAAGAGAAGCTAGTGGCTACTGGGTACACTGATGCTAGCTTCCAGACAGATCTTGATGACTTTAAGTCTCAGTTTAGATATATCTTCATTTTCAATGGTGGAGTAGTGAGTTGGAAAAGTTCCAAGCAAACTACAACTGCTGATTCGACAACTGAAGCCGAGTACATTGCTGGACCGAAAGCTGGTAAAGAAGTTGTCGAGATATCTGAGTTCCTGAAGGAACTAGGGGTTGTTCCAAGTGCCACTTGTCCAATAACGATTTATTGTGACAACACTGGTGTGATTGCACAAGCTAAGGAACCAAGATCAACCAGATGATAACCTAGTTGACCCATTTACTAAACCATTAAGCTTAGTTAAGCATAATGGTCATTTTGAAAACATGGGTATTAGATACATTGGAGATTGGCTCTAGGCCAAGTGTGAGATTGAAAGTATATATGTCCTAGAGATAATCATTATTAGGGACAAATGTACTTGAACACATTCGTATTATTAATAAGATTAATATTTATGGCATTTGCAATTATTGAATTATTGTTTGATTATTTGCAATTATTTATATATGTGCATCCCTTGAGCTTACGTTGTCATTAATATAGTGAGATATTAATGATAGAACGTAACTCTCAAAATAGCCTCGACTAGTGATCAACGAGAATGGGATATCGATGATATATTATAAGTCGACATGTGGTCTGCACACATTCTTGGAGAATGTAGTATGTCTCACTTGCTACGAGTAATGGTTACTAGTGATGGACACATTGATACTTTAAAGTATTGGTATACCCTGCTGATAAACTGTTTGTTATACATGTCTAGAGTGTTATCAGCGTGTGGGAGATAAAGGTCCTCTAACTTGAGGTCAATACGCACCTTGTTTACAGAGTAATGTACTTTGACCCTGTCCTAAGCTTAAACTCCTTATAGGATAAGATATGGCTTGTGTTGGGTACATTATGATGTAAAATAAGGTGGTAGTTGGGCCAGGAAAAGGATTCATTCCTCAATTGGATATTCGAGAGAGAGCACTCAACTTCTCAGTGATATTAGGTCGACCAAGTCATTGGACAATGCAAGAGACATATTCAGAATATGGTCTAGTTGTCGACTAATATAGATGAGATAAAATGATCAAGCCATTTGGATAGACACATGAAAAATCCTAAGCTTAATCGAGTGGGTCGCGAATGAAAGAAATTTATCATCTCACAAAAAGGTTATGTTTGTTGGATTCATGTAAACGTACTTCACATATTGAGTTCGTCGTATGACGCAGTCTAGGAGTTCCGTATGGACTTTAATTGGATTAGTGTCAATATATGAAGGCCTATAGGGTCACACTATGTCGACTGTCTCTACGATCTAAGTGTATTGAAAAAGTATTAAATATTCGATTTGGAATAGAGATATTTAAATTGATAATAACTATGAGATAATTTCTATTCGATGGAAATTATTTAATTGAATTTTGAATTTAATTAAATGTGCTGAATATATAATGACGACACGAGGAACGTCAAGCGCCGCAGCGCCTACTAGGCTGAGCCGCGGCGCTGACCCGGCAGTGGGCCCAGTCAACCTTCTTTTTGTGCCCTTTTGGGTGTTGGTTCAGTGTGAAGAGTGTCTTTTGGTGTTAGAATGAAGCTAATTAGGTCCTTGATGTTTTTTGTTCTTTATTTTGGCTCTGCCATGGGGCAGCTTCCTTCCCAGGACATATTAGCACTGCTCGAGTTTAAGAAAGGCATCAAGTATGATCCAACAGGGTTTGTGGTTGAGTCTTGGAATGAGGAGTCCATTGATTTTAATAGATGCCCTTCATCTTGGAATGGTATAATGTGTAATGGTGGTAATGTTGCAGCTGTTGTCCTTGTCAACTTGGGTTTATTTGCTCATGTAGATTTGACTGTATTTGCTAACCTCATAATGCTTGTTAAGCTCTCAATGGCAAACAATTCAATTGCTGGGGAAATGCCTAACAACATAGCTAACTTCAATAGCCTTGAGTGTCTGGATCTCTCAGGTAATCTATTCACCTCATCTTTACCACCAGATGTTGGAAAGCTAGGGAGCTTAAAGAATATGTCGTTAGCCGGTAATAACTTCTCCGGCCCAATACCGGACACAATTTTAGGGCTCAAGTCGGTCCAGTCTTTGGACTTGAGTCACAATTCTTTTTCCGAGCCAGTACCTTCATCTTTGATGAAATTGACTGGTTTGGTATACCTTAATCTATCTGTTAATGGATTCACTAAGAAGAGTCCTAAAGTTGACTTGAGTGAAAATTTGCTGGTGAACTTTGCTTCTGAGCAGCAGAAATTTCTGCCAGGGATATCTGAGACGGTCCAGTATTTAAATCTTAGCCATTATCGGCTAAGAGGTTCACTTGTAAGTGAAGCTCGGATATTTGGGAACTTGAAGATCCTGGATTTGAGCTACAATCAATGTGTCGGGGGAATTACCTAGTTTCAATTTTTTGTATGATCTTCGTGTCTTAGACTTAGCAACAACATATTTTCTGGATTTATCCCCAATGTGTCTGTTGCAGTTAGAACAGTTTGTTTTCTGCTTTTCATAATCTCTTCATTTTGCAGGTTCAATAAGCATGATAACATCAACAACATTGCACACCCTTAACTTATCCTCCAATGCTCTTTACGGTGAACTTCCCTTCGTGATTTGGAAGTTCGGCGTCCTTGATCTCTCAAAAAATCGGTTTGAAGGTAATCTAACTAGAATGCTTTGAAATGGGGAAACATTGAATTTCTTGACCTCGGCCAAAACCGTTTGACCGGAAACATCCCACGAGGTTACGACTCGGTTTCCGCGTTTATATCACCTCAACCTTTCACACAATACCCGACGGGATCTCTCCCAAAAGTTATCACATAGTTCCCTAAGACCCTTTGTCTTTAATCTCGATTTCAACCAGTTGGATGGGCCTCTCCTTACTTCTCTACTAACTTTGCCCACTATTGAAGAACTTCACCTACAAAATAACGCACTTGTTGGAAGCATTGATTTCTCTCGTCCACCTAGTACTTCTAAGCTTTGTGTTCTAGATCTCTCTCATAATCAGCTCACTGGTTATTTTCCTGATGGATTTGGGTCATTGACTGCATTTCAAGTACTTGATATATCAGGAAATAATTTCTCTGGATCTGTGCCAACTTCCATGGGTAATGTTAGCTCTCTTACTTCTTTAGACATTTCAGAGAATCATTTCACAGGTGAACAACCAAAAAACACGCTAATGACCTCCAAAGCTTTAATGCATCACTCAATGACTTATCCGGTGTCCCGCCGAGAATTTGAGAAAATTTCCCTTATCATCCTTCTACCCAGGAAACTCTCAACTTCAATTTCCAAATCCTCCCTCAGGATCTGGTCAAGCTTCATCAGATAATCATAAGAGCAGGCAACTTAAAACTATTATCAAAGTGGTGATCATCGTTGCTTGTGTGGTTGTTCTTGTTATTATAATCTTGTTAGCCATTTTTGTATTTTACTTATGGGCATCAAGGAAGTCTCAGGCACATGTTAGCGACAAAGACATCCGCTATCAAACCCAATCAAATCCTTCGGTTTTAGCGGCTGCGGTGGTGCGATAGTTTCAAAGCACAAGATCTTACGACTTCACGAAAAGCATCATTATCAGAAATAATTAGTCCTGATGAGAAAATGACAGATGTAACTAGTTTCTCCCCTTCAAAAGGTAGTCATTTCACTTGGTCACCAGGGTCAGGGATTCATATACTCCCGAAAGCCTTGCAAGATTGGATGTGAGGTTTCCAGATAGTCTGGCTGGAGAGCTCTACTTCCTTGATGATACAATCTCTTTTGCAGGTGAGGAACTATCTAGGGCCCCAGCTGAAGTCTCCATGGGACATCTTACAGGGCAACGCTAGACAATGGGTTGCTCTTGACTGTAAAATGGTTGAGAGAAGGAGTGGCCAACAGAGAAAGGAGTTCACAAAGGTGGCTAAAAAGTTTGCCAATATTAGGCATCCAAATGTGGTGGGATTAAGATATTACTACTGGGGTCCCACACAACATGAGAAGCTTATTCTTTCAGATTATATATCTCCTAGAAGTCTAGCAAGTTTTCTTTATGGTAAGCCTTATCTTGTTTTATCCACCTTGCAGCTCGTCTTATGCATGTGGTTCGCTATAACACTTATAAGTCACAACATACTTTTAATCTATCCTTATTTGATATTTCTTAGACTTCCCATTAGTATTACATGTCAAGTAATTCGTTAGTCTGATATTTTGACAGTTCTTGTGGTGCATGAACTTTCTCAGTCCGCATTAGCATGAAACACTGTATAACACTTTCAGGATTATGCTGTGGAATTCTTCAACTTAAACAGATGAAGACTAGCTTCAGATTGATTGTTAGAAAACTTTAAACTTGTCAGGGCCCTATACACTATGTATTAATTTAAGGTTCAGCAGTTGTGGTACTTTGCTCATAATAAGGTCATGATGAACTGCAAATACTTCAATGCTCAAATACCTAATTTTCTATTGATGTTTCTACCTGCTCAACTTGTCCACCTTCATCATGTTATTGCTGTTCTTTCGATGGCAAGATGCTATAAATAACTCTTCATGAATTTTTCATTTTTTTTGGTTGTGAAAGAAGAGAAACTTTATTTTTTCTCAAAGACAGAATTATCTATTTATCCAGTTATGCTAGATCCGGAACCTTTGCATTTGGCGTCTATCTGCACATACAGTTTTTTTGTGGTATCTGAATTTCTAATTTCCGAGATTATAATTGGTACAAATATATTGTCTGCTTTCTGATTCATGGGTTGTGTTGGTAGAGACTACTTTCTGTTTCATAGCTTAGTTTGATAGAGGTTACCTAGAATGGGATACAATTTTTTCTTGTGCAAATCCTTTAAAAAAGGATTTGTTTTATTTTTCATATTTTACCTTCAGAAATAGATAACTTGTTGTAAGTTCTCTACTTTCTTGTATACTTCTTGTATACAAGAGATTTTTCCGCTTTAGAATTGTTTTATAACTTTGTCTCCTGGTGACAATTTATTGTTTGTAGTTTGTATAGTTTAAAGTTTGTCTATATACATTTTTAACGTGTGGCACCTTTGCAGATCGACCTGGAAGAAGAGGTCCACCCCTAACGTGGCCCCAATGACTCAAAATATCAGTTGATAATGCGCGTTGCCTGAATTATCTCTATTTTGACCGCGAGGTTCCTCGTGGAAACCTTAAAGCAACCAACATCTTGTTGGATAGTCCTGATCTTAATGCAAAAGTTGTTGATTACTGCCTTCACCGCCTTTTGACCCAAGCGGGGACAATAGAACAAATTCTTGATGCTAGCGTGTTGGGTTATCGTGCACCAGAGTTGGCTGCGTCCAAGAAACCATTGCCTTCCTTCAAATCAGATGTATATGCTTTTGGAGTCAATTTGTTGGAGCTCCTAACTGGGAAATGTGCAGGTGATGTTGTTGTTGGCTACAAAGGTGCAGGAAACGAAAATTACAAGTAACTGCTAAGTAATACAAGAACTGAAATTACAATTCAACAACAAACTGAAAATTACACAGAAATTGAAGAATAAACTGGAACAGTTTTTGGTATGCTGAGTCGAGTGTTTGCACTCTGTCTTTAAGACAATATTGCCCCATATGTATCCTTTCTACGTCCTGGACAATTGTCTCCCAAGATAAAACAGCAAATGAACAATTGAGCAAAGGAAACTCAAGTGCAACCGTGAAGAATTTTGAGTAACGAAATGATGCTGGAAGTTGTAGGAAGAAGAATTCGTTTATGTTTTTGTTAAGTGTAATTCTTGCTCAACAATGGTGACAAGGGGTCTTTATATTCTTTATATAGGGTGAAGGAGAGGTTGATGAACTGCCTCCATAAGTGTCATTACTGGCCAAGTAATAGCAATTATAGAGGTAGTAATTCCTCCAAAATAAATGGTGAAGATGTGCAACGGATTGACCATTTAGTAAGAGTAATTCAGCCAAAATAAATGGCTGAATTGAGTGTTGGTGGACGTTTCTGATCCCTTCCCAATTATGACTTTCTTGAAACTTCAGGGACCAAACTGTACATCTGAAAGAATTCTGGTCCAAACTGTACATATGAAACTTCAGGGATAAAATTATAGATATGGCAAAGTTCTCTGGTCCAAAAAGAAAGAAGAACAGCACACAGCCCGAGACCCCGAGAACCCGAAACCGGACCGGGCGGGCGACGGTGGCGCGCGTGTGGGCTCTCCTCGAACCGAAGCACATCTAGGTCCTCCCTCCTTTAAACACAAGGGATACCCCTTGGGGTCCCAAACCCTAAGCCAACTTTGAGACTTATAAACAAAACAATTCTTTCTTCCTCCACCGATGAGGGAGAATTGATCCCATACCACACTTTTCCATGGTTCAAACACCTCACTTCGTGGACCAATATCTCTTTCATTTCTCAATGAAATTTGACGATCCTTGGCCCTACGGTTATCTACTTACTTAGTAGATTATGCACATGTGAAGAACCGGATTCTCCAACATGCGTAACACTAGTGTTTAAGCCGTTAAAGTTGGTCGGACGCAACTCCCGCCAAAGGCAAATTTCCAACAATCCCCTCTTGAAAGAGATTTGGGCGCACTCACATGGTGCCTTTTTCATTTCCAGCAGTATTTCAGCGGACCGATGTTGCATAAGGAGAGGTAGCTTCAACTTTGAACCTTCCATAGTTAAATACCATCGGACTTACTTAAAAAGGTGAACGTGATGTCTTGAACCGTCAGTGTTTAGTGTAAGCCAAGTCAATAGTAACAACACAACAAATTCCCTTACTCTCTTCTTCGTAATGTTTTGTCTGTTGTGAACATGGACAACTTCTTGAATTCTTAAGTGCGTTCTTTTGAGGCGGCCCATCCTCGCACTTAAATAGGTGGTTTCCTACAAGGTATTCTGCTATACCCCACTTCACAAGTGTTAGGAACCATTAAAAGTTTCCCAAAACCTAACCTCACTGTTGAGGATCATTAAAGGTTTTGAAAACTTAACCTTTACCCATACAACAGATAACACTTAACGTCTATCGCGGGAACGACTTTAGATTTGGTGTTTCTTTACCGAAATCACTATCCGAAGTGCTCATGCTTCCACTGAAGCGATCAACTGAACTTTTACAGCTTAGTTTTCCCATTGAACCAAATTACTGGGATCTCCAGTTAGTAAGGTTGGGTTACCACCGTATTGGTCCTTATATTTTGGGTTTTAAGCCCATTCCCCTAGACAGGCAAGCCATCTGATCCTTGGGTAAGCCATTTGTCAATGGGTCTGCTATATTATCCTTTGACTTATGTAATCAATAGATATTATAACCATGGTGATCAGTTGCCTACCGGTCTTATGCCTCCGTCGAATATGATGAGACTTGCCATTGTACATAGCATTCCGTGCCCTTCCTAGAGCCGACTGGCTGTCGCAGTGGATCATTACCGAAGGTACGGGTTTGTTCCAACACGGAACATCCTCTAAGAAGTCATGAAGCCACTCAGCTTCTTCTCCTGCATTATCTAAAGCGATAAACTCCGATTCCATTGTGGATCGGGCAATGCAAGTTTGCTTAGAGGATTTCCAAGACACAGCCCCACCACCAATTGTAAATACATACCCACTGGTGGACTTGGTGTTCTCTATATCAAATATCCAGTTTGCATCACTGTACCTATCTAGTACAGCTGGATATCTCGAATAGTGTAACCCGAAAGTTAACGTATATTTGAGGTATTGTAATACCCGATTCAACGCCTTCCAGTGATCATCACTCGAATTACGGGTGAACCTAGACAACTTATTGACTGCATAAGCAATATCAGGTCAGGTGCAGTTTGTTATATACATCAAACTACCGATCACCTGTGCATATCGCTCCTGGTTTACAGGTGCACCAAGATTTTTATCAAGCTTTTGATTTGTATCTATTGGTGACTTTATCGGTGAACTGTCTAACACTCGAACTTTCTCAAAACATCCTCGATGTAGTGAGACTGAGATAAGACCAGTCCGTCAGACGTCTTAAAGATTTTTATCCTTAAGATGACATCTGCGATACCCATATCCTTCATGTCGAAGCATTGTTTCAACATGTTCTTAGTCTCTAGGATTACCCTAGGACTGCTTCCTGTGATCAACATGTCGTCTACATACAGGCTTATCATAACAAATGAGTCAGAGTTACCTTTCGTGTAGACACATTTATCACACTCATTAATGGAGAAACACTTCGATAGTAGAGTACTATCAAATTTTTTGTGCCATTGCTTCGGGGCTTGTTTCAGCCCGTACAAAGATTTGACATTTCGACAGACTTTCATCTCTTGCCCTTGAACCACATACCCCTCGGGTTGGTCCATATAAATTTCTTCTTCCAAATCACCGTTTAGGAAGGCTGTCTTGACATCCATTTGGTGTATCTCAAGGTCACGCAAAGCTGCGATCGCAATGAATACCCATATGGATGTCATCCGGGATACCGGGAAGTATGTGTCAAAGTAGTCAAAACCTTCTGTCTGCCGATAGCCCTTGACAACCAACCTGGCCTTGTACTTATCTATAGACCCATCTGCTTTGTATTTCCGTTTAAGTATCCATTTACAACCCAACGGTTTATTTTCCGGAGGAAGATCAACCAACTCCCAAGTATGGTTATGCAGAATGAAGCCTATTTCACTCTCAATAGCTTCTTTCCAGAGTGGTGCTTCCGGAGTTGACAACGCCTTAGCAATTGTCCTTGGTTCATCATTAACCATATAAGCTACAAAGTTAGGACCGAAGGATTTATCCTTCCTGGCCCTTTTACTTCGCCTTAGATCCATCTCTAGAGTCTCCAAGTTCTGAGAATCTGGAACACTAGATTTCGGATGTTCAACCACCTCGAGATCCGCTAGATCTGTATCATCTAGATCCAGGCCATCAACGACTCCCGATTCTTGAGAGCTTTGTGCATAACTTCGTTTGCGAGAGGTTATGTCTTTTTCCTTTCTAGGAAAGGTGCCTTCAAAGAATAGAGCATTCCTTGATTCGATTATTGTACCCTGGTGGATATCTGAAATATCTGACTTATGCACTAAGAAGTGATAAGCACTACTGTTATTTGCATATCCGATGAATATGCAATCTACAGTCTTAGGCCCAATCTTGACCTACTCTGGCTTGGGTACTTCAACCTTTGCCAAACAACCCCACACCTTAAAATATTTGTAGGTGGGTTTCTTTCCCTTCCATGATTCATATGGAGTTTGGTCCTTACCCTTATGTGGGACTCTGTTAAGAATCGTATTAGCGGTAAGGACGACTTCTCCCAACATGTTTTGGGGAAGACCAAAATTGATAAGCAAGGCATTCATCATTTCCTTCAATGTGCGGTTCTCACGTTCCACCACACCGTTCGATTGAGGTGAGTATGGAGCCGACATTTGATGAACAATGCCTTCTTGGGCACAGTATTCCTCAAATGGCGCTACATATTCTCCCCCTCTATCGCTACGAATGGATTTAATCCGTAGGCTTAGTTGGTTTTCAACTTCTGCTTTGTAACATCGGAACGCTTCAAAGGCTTCATCCCTACTTTTCAACAAGTAAAGGTAACAATACCTTGTGCTATCATCAATGAATGTCACAAAGTACTTGTTCCCCCTCTAGTTTGTGCGAACTTCAAATTACATATATCTGTGTGAATAAGTTATAGAGGAGTAGTATTCCTTTCGACGGATCGAAAAGGAAGCTTGGTGAGTTTTGCCTCTACGCACACCTCACACTTATATTGAGGGTTTACATCGATAGACGGTAACAACTTCATCTTTACCAGCCTTTGGATAGACTTGTAGTTAACGTGTCCTAATCTATGATGCCATAAATTAGAAGACTCAAGCAAATAAGAAGAAGGTTCAACTTTATTACTTGAACGCATTACAGACATGACATTCACTTTGAAGAGGCCTACATAGACGAAGTCTCTCCCCACAAATGTGCCATTCTTAGTGAGTACAAACTTATTGGATTCAAACACTAGCCTAAAACCAGCATTAACCAATAAAGGTCCAGAAATTAAATTCTTCTAATCTCTGGGACGTGCATCACTTCCTTTAGAGTGAGCTCCTTACCGGAAGTCATCTTCAGGACCACCTTTCCTACCCCCACATGTGGGACGAAGCCTTGTTGCCCATGAACAGCTTCTTGTCGGTGACTGGTGTGTATTTGGAGAAGGTATCTCTGTTGGAACAGATGTGTCTGGTAGCACCTGTGTCCATCCACCACTACATCGGATTCTCAACCAGGTTGGCTTCTAGCACCACTGCTGAGAACTCATCAATCATGTCATCCAGGAGCGTGTCCTTGACGACGTTAGCATACGCCTTGCCTTTAGCCTTGGCTTTCTATTGTTGCTCAGTCTTGAGCTTGCGGCATTCCTTGATCTTATGACCAGGTTTCCCACAGTGGTGACAGTTGCCTCTGAACATCTCCGCTGCGTGGGCTTTGCCGTCTTTCTGGAACTTCCGCTTCTTGCTTGAGTTCCATTTGGCCTCAGCCAGATTTGTCTTTGCCTCAGCAGGTTGTCTACCCCTAGGCAAGGTCTTCTTATTATCTTCCTGGATTTGGAGTTTGATAATAAGTTCTTCAAATGTCATCTCCTTTGTCTTGAGTTTTAAGTAACTCATAAACTCATTCCACGAAGGAGGTAACTTTTCAATAAGCGATGCAACCAAAAACTGCTCATTTGGTTTCATTCCTTCCAAATCCAGGTGATGTAAAATCATTTGGAATTCCTGGACTTGGGACATCACTGTCTTACTATCCACCATTTGGAATTTTAGAAATTTCCCAACGATGAACTTCTTAGTACCCGCATCTTGTGCGTTGTACTTCTTTTACAGTGTTTCCCACTGCTCTTTGGCAGTGCCAACGGTGCAATAGACCGTGTAGAGAGGGTCTACCAAGCAGTTCAGTATGTAATTCTTACACATGAAATCGCTATGATTACACGCATCAAGAACCATCTTCATGTTGTTAACGACATGGATACCAAGGTCCCCTTTACCCGTTTCATTAGGCGAAGAGTCAATTTCATCTCCAGCTTGTGGAGGATCTTCCGTTAGGAACCGGGCCATGCCCATAACAGTTAAGTAGAATAGCATCTTTTGCTGCCATCTCTTAAATTCTGATCCCATGAATTTTTCAGGGCGATCATGGTGGTGGGAGGCAGAAGGTGGAGCAGCAGCAGTCGGGAAGGCAGCGGAGTTGCTGCCTTGAACAGTAGCGGCAGCAGCAGTGAAGGCAACAGAGTTGCTGCCTTGGCCAGTAGTAGCAGTAGCGGGGAAGGCAGCATTGTTGCCTTGAGAGGCAGCAGCAGTAGCAGCAACATCGGTCATGTTTCCAGCCATGTTGCAGCAGTTACAGTAAGCTAATATTGTCTTAAACTTGTTGGCTACAAAGGTGCAGGAAACGGAAATTACAAGTAACTGTAAGTAATACAAGAACTGAAATTACAATTCAACAACAAACTGAAAATTACACAGAAATTGAAGAATAAACTGGAATAATTTTTGGTATGCTGAGTCGAGTGTTTGCACTCTGCCTTTAAGACAATATTGCCCCTTATGTATCCTTTCTACGTCCTGGACAATTGTCTCCCAAGATAAAACAGCAAATGAACAATTGAGCAAAGAAAACTCAAGTGCTACCGTGAAGAATTTTGAGTAACGAAATGATGCTGGAAGTTGTAGGAAGAAGAATTCGTTTCTGTTTTTGTTAAGTGTAATTCTTGCTCAACAATGGTGACAAGGGGGTCTTTATATACGGTGAAGGAGAGACTGATGAACTGCCTCCATAAGTGTCATTACCGGCCAAGTATTGACAATTATGGAAGTAGTAATTCCTCCAAAATAAATGGTGAAGATGTGCAACGGATTGGCCATTTAGTAAGAGTAATTCAGCCAAAATAAATGGCTGAATTGAGTGTTGGTGGAGGTTTCTGATCTCTACCCAATTCTAACTTTCTTGAAACTTCAGGGACCAAACTGTACATATTGAAACTTCAGGGACCAAACTGTACATATTGAAACTTTAGGGACCAAACTGTATATATTGAAACTTCAGGGACCAAACTATACATCTGAAAGAATTCTGGTCCAAACTGTACATGTGAAACTTCAGGGATCAAACTATAGATATGGCAAAGTTCTCTGGTCCAAAAATAAAGAAGAACACCCCGAGAACCCGAGATCGGACCGGGCGGGCGGCGCGCGTGTGGGCTTTTCTCGAACCGAAGCACATCTAGGTCCTCCCTCCTTTAAACACAAGGGATACCCCTTGGAATTCCAAACCCCAAGCCAACTTTGAGACTTCTAAACAAAACAATTTTTTCTTCCTCCACCGATGAGGGAGAATTGATCCCATACCACACTTTTCCATGCTTCAAACACCTCACTTCGTGGACCAATATCTCTTTCATTTCTCAACGAAATTTAACGATCCTTGGCCCTACGGTTATCTACTTACTTAGTAGATCATGCACGTGTGAAGAACCGGATTCTCCAACATGCGTAACACTAGTGTTTAAGCCGTTAAAGTTGGTCGGACGCAACTCCCGCCAAAGACAAATTTCCAACAGTTGTTTCGGGTGAAGATGGTGGAGTCGACTTGACTGATTGGGTAACGTTGAAGGTAGCAGAAGGTGGAGGATCCGACTGTTTTGATAATGGATTGTCACCTCAAATGGGAAATCCAGCATTCTTGCAATAGCTCTACAGTGCATACGTTCTGTATCTGAGAGACCAGGTATCAAGAATGTATATGAGGACCTTTCATCTATATAGTTTTGGTGAACAAATGTTTTTGGCTTTACTTTGGGAATCAAATAGCTCATTGGCTTCCCTTTTGAGTAGTAGAATTAGCAAGTTTAGTGTGTGTGAATGGGTATTTAAAATGTATACAACTCCCCCTTGTGGCTGAAAGATTCCAGTCTTTGATTACTCATTTGGCTGGTCGTGTGTAAACAGAAAGCTTTCTTCCTACTTAATTCAATTAAAAATCTAGAACAATGTAAATTTCATATAAAAAGCTTTTTTCGCCCACTGAATTCAATTAAAAATCTGTTATAGAAATTCTTACAAATTTTATCTCGAACAACTACAAGGAAATGGATTGAAAATCTCAACAATAATACTTCTCAAAATAGTAAAAAGCATCAACGAACAATATTATTATAAGTAAGTTTTCAATCTGTAATTTTTAAATTTGTGATTTAAGAATTTTTCATTGTTTCTATGAATCTGAATTTTCGAAGGAGTGGATGAAAATTTTGGGAAGAAGAAGATGATGCTATCATCAACAAAACCACATGTATACATCAATATTTATTAATCTGTTTAATCTTTTTCAAATTTTCTCAAAATATATTTTTTAGTTTATTTATTTAATTTTTCTTTTAACAAAAAAATTATTTTTCCTTTTGAAGTGAAGAAAGATGATATATAAAATGAAGTGTGGAACATTGTAGGATCGTTCATGTGAGTATTATAAATATCCTCATTTTCAAGTTTTAGTCACATTATTACACCTAATTGGAAATTCAGTGAGGAAGAAAATATTTTTCTAAAATTGGGGTTCTAATTTGGAGAAGAAACATTGATTTAAAGGAGATGAGGGTTTTAGCCACGCGGACTGCCTAGATGGACAACCACGTCAACATTTTTTTCCATGTCGGACTGCTCAGTCAGCATTTGAAGCAGTCCGTTAACGAGAGAGATATATTTGTGGTCTCTTGGAGTAACAGTGAGGGCTCTTTTGATACCAAAAATAAACGGAGGGTATATGTGGTCTATTTCGGATAGTTCGAGAGTAATTTTAGCCTTTTTCGTAAATTATTTAATTCAATCAAGTCACTTTATAATATGTTAAACTATGGTGTAAGAACCTTTACATTATCGGTTACCTAACTTGAATTCTTATTATATCTAATGATAGTCGTTACTCACTTATAAGAGTGCAAAAATCTAGCCAAGAAACTAATTCTAAACGGGATAAGTTGGAAATTTGCAAAATTTGTAACTATGTTTTGTTAGCACTAGCTTAGTGCTTATCTTTTCTTCTTCCTCCATTTTATATGGAAATTTTATATTTAAAAAATCTATCTATAAAAGAATAGTATTTTTATATTTAAAAAAAATTCTATTTTAAAATTTATTTTAACTATAATGACGTGATTTTATAACTGCAAAGATGACATGACATGTTCAATACTATAAGTTCCAAAAGTCAGTGATGTAAGTAATAATATTCTTGATTACTTATAAAAGAAGTATGAACCATTACATTTTCTATCCTCTCTTGCCATAGAAATGACTCCCTTGTCTTCAAAACTCAACGTAAAACAGTGAAATTGAAATAAATAATCCCCTTGATTATTTTCATTACTTGAATAGGTATATATACAAGATACAAAATATTCCTATTCTATTCCTAAATTCTTATTCTACCATAATTCTAACTCTACAATTATGGTAGTGTATATTCCTAATTTAGGTAACAAATACATTACAATATACTACACATATATTTTCCTAATATACAATATTCTTACATTGTCTATTTACCATATAAGTCTAAAACCGAGAGCCACCATTTATGGCTGAATCCGAGAGGCCATATAAGGCAATATAATACACATGTATATTGTGTGTATATTGCCTTATTTAACACACCCCCGCAGTCATAGTGGGCGGTCTTCGAACGCTGAGATTGTCCCTAAAATCTTCAAAGAGTACCGAGGGAAGACCCTTTGTAAAGATGTCTGCAACTTGATATCTTGACGGGACATGATATACGCGTACCTGCCCCCGAGCAACCTTTTCACGGATAAAGTGAATGTCCATTTCGATATGCTTAGTGCGTTGGTGCTGAACCGGATTACCTGAGAGGTAGATGGCACTAACATTATCACAATATACTAAGGTTGCCTTCTGAATGGGGCAATGAAGCTCTAAAAGCAAGTTACGTAGCCAACATGATTCTGAGACCACATTAGCTACCCCTCGATATTCTGCCTCTGCACTTGAGCGGGATAGAGTCGCCTGACGTTTTGCAGACCATGAGACCAAGTTGTTGCCAAGGAACATACAATATCCTGACGTAGACCGTCTGGTGTCCGGACAACCACCCCAATCCGCATCTGTGTATGAGACAAGTGTGGATGTAGATGAAGGATACAAGTGCAAACCATAGTCCAGCATCACCTGAATATAACGAATGATGCGTTTTATTGCATTCATGTGCTCAACTCTGGGATCGTGCATGAATAAACATACCTGCTGAACAGCATACGTAATATCCGGTCTGGTAAAGGTAAGATACTGGAGGGCCCCTGCAAGACTGCGATAGCGGGTCGGGTCCTCGTATGGTGCACTTGCCGCGGCACTAAGCTTTGGTTTTGCATCAACTGGAGTAGAAGTGGACTTACAGGATGACATCCCCGTCCTCTCTATGATCTCAGCAGCATACTTTCGTTGAGACAAAAACAAACCACCTGAATGACGTTGGACAGCAATCCCCAAAAATAACTCAAGGGACCTAAGTCTTTCATAGCAAACTCAGAACTGAGCATGGCCATGATAGACTGGTGCAAGGCATCGGAAGAGGCAGTCAAGATGATATCATCCACATACAAGAGAATGTAGGCCAATGACGAACCACGGCGGTAGTTGAACAATGAATTATCTGACCTGCTGTGAGTGAACCCAATAGTCAAAACAAAGTCAGCAAACCTCGTATACCAGGCCCATGGAGACTGCTTAAGCCCATATAATAATTTCTTCAACAAACAGACATGATGAGGACGGTTGGGATCCCTGAAACCCAACGGTTGTTGCATATAGACTGTTTCCTTGAGATCACCATGTAGAAAAGCATCCTTGACATCCAACTGATGGATAGGCCATGCCTTTGATAGAGCCAAGCTGAGTACAATGCGAATGGTAGCCGGCTTGACCACCGGACTAAACGTCTCACCACAATCTATCCCAACCTGCCGAGTCTTACCATCACCCACAAGCCGCGCCTTATGTCGAGCAAATGAGTCATCTGAATTCTCTTTATGAGCAAAAATCCACATAGACCTGATAACATTAATACCATATGGACGGGGCACCAACTCCCACGTCTTATTATCAATAAGAGCATTATATTCATCAGTCATAGCAATTTTCCAATTAGGGTCATTTAAGGCGGACACATGATTACGGGGCAAGGGGGATTTAGAGACATTGTAATGTAAATTAAAATGTCTTTTAGGTGTAAAAATACCCCGTTGACTACGAGTGACCGGTCTATGACTCGAGGAAGAATTTAGTAAATTTTGGGAATTTGCCGGGTTCGGGACGGACTGGCCAGCAGGCAGTGGGCCTGCTAGCCCAAATCAAGAAACTGGGGCAGATTTTGGAACAGTTCCAGAATTGGGCTGGACAGGCCCAATCGATGGAACTGTTTCAGTGACTGGAAACAGTGACAGAGCAGTGGGTCCAGCGGGCAGTGGGCCCGCTGGAGGATTTTGGATGCGAGATATGTCCGAAAAATGATGAGTAATATACGGAGATATATCATTATCCAAAAAATTATACGAACTAGGCTCGGGAGTATGAACTTTAGTAAATGGAAATTGAGTTTCATTAAAAATTACATGGCGATTAATGATGATTTTCTTGGAGGATAAATCAAAACATTTATAACCACGATGATTAGACGGATTACCCAAAAACACACACGGAGTAGACCGGGCCTGAAGTTTGTTAATTGTGGTGGATGGGAATAACGGATAACACAAGCACCCAAAAACCCGAAGATGATAATAAGAAGGATTCTTATTATACAGTACTCGGAGGGGGGAAGAATATGTCAGACCTTTAGAAGGAATTATGTTAAGAAGATATGTGACCATTTGTAGAGCATGATGCCAAAAATATGGAGGTATGGAGGCATGAATTAAGAGAGTTCGGATAATGTTATTTATGGAACGAATTTTGCGTTCGACCTTCCCATTTTGTGAAGATGTATGAGGACACGAAACCGAAAATTGATCCCGTTATTAGCACAGAATTCCCGAAACTCCCTATTGTCATACTCTTTCCCATTATCACATTGAATATTTTTTATTTCTCTTTCGAATTGGGTACGAATGAACGCTCTAAATTTGATGAAGACGGAAAACACTTGTGATTTATTCGCAATTGGAAACGTCCACAAAAATTTAGAATAATCATCCAAAAAGAGAACATAATATCGATAACCCAATGAACTAAGAACATGAGATGTCCATAGGTCGCTATGAATAATATCAAATGGCATTGAAGTATGAGAATTGGAGGCTACAAAAGGCAACTTAACAATTTTTCCTAATGAACAAGATTGACAAAGCGGAGTACGACTCGTACCCTTACAAGAAATAAAGCTATTTTTATCTAAAACTGATAAAATAGAAGAGCTCGGATGACCAAGGCGAGCATGCCACAAGGAATGAGAAATGGCTGCAAATGCTGACGGCAAAACTTGACTCGATGGACTGAAACCGGGCATGATATGATAAAGATCCCCCCTACTATCACACCTCATGAGATGACTCCCCGTCTTGAAATCCTTCACAGAGAAACCAAAATGATCAAATTCAACAGACACAGAATTGTCAGTGGTGAACTTTCGGACATACACTAAATTTTTAATCAATTTAGGTGCATGTAAAGTATTTTTCAAGATAAGGGGTGGATTGGGGGGAGACATCGTTTTCTGACCATACCCGAGAATTGGAATAGAATTGCCATTACTAACAATTATCCCCCGAGGGGAGCTCAAACTGGAATAAGATGAGAGAGTACTTGATTCGAAGGTCATGTGAGTAGTGGCACCGGTGTCCATATACCAATTTGGGTCTGGTTGAGTTAACCCCAATGTGTGCATCGCGGCCTCGATACCGGTCTGAGTGGGGCCTGCTGCATGATGGGCTTGCGGAGGTCGGGGCCCAACTATTCCCGGACGTGACTGAAATAGGCCGTAGCCGCTGGAACTACTGTTGGCACTGCTGGGCCACTGGCTGGGTGTTGGGCCGAAAGGCCGGCCGACCACCCACCGGCCTTTGGAATTCGCCGGGCGCAGGGCCGCAGCCCACGCCCACCGGCCGCCGGAATTCGCTGGGCGCAGGGGCTCGGCCCACGGCCCACTGCCCCATCCCCACTGCCATGGGCCCCACTGCAGGGACCAGGGGGCGGTGGGCCATTGTTCACTAGACGGGGCCCGCTGCCTGCTTGCTGACCGCCGGAACTGCCACCGAAACTGCCGCGTTTGCCCCCGCAGTTTTTGTTATTATTCTTGCCACCACCATAATTATGGTTTTAGCCTGAATTATTAACAAAACTCGAAGAACTTGGAGAGGACGCCACTATGACGATGGGGTTTGCTCCGGTAGCCGCCTTTTTAGCCAAATCGGCTTCTTCCAAAGTAAGCGTGGAGCGGGCTTGATAGAAGTCAGGAAGAGGGTTGCTTTGACGAAGGAGAGTTCCAACACCATTATAGGCCTCCGAAAGACCGGCAACCAACTGTAGAACCAGACGATTATTGGTTATTGGTGCGCCAATATTACGGAGTTGATCCGCCAACTCCTTGAGTTTCTTGCAATATGCAGAAACGTTTGGAAATTCGTCCATTCGAAGTAGAGAGAATTCCTGCTCGAGTGTGACGACACGTGAATGTTGGTTATCTTGGAATATGCCACACAATCTATTCCAGGCAGCCATAGTCGTGGTATTCAGCTCAATAATTGTCTGTAGAAGATCAATCGAAATAGTGGCGTAGATCCACCGGAGAACGGTAGCATAAAGAGTAATCCATAGCTGAGGATCCTCTGCGGGAAGAGGTGTAGCGGGAGGAATGATATGATGGATAACTTGATGGGAGATAACGTGTATTTTAAACAGTTCTGCCCACGTCGCATATTGGACGTTTTCCATTTCATGTACAATAGGGATACTGTTCTTGACATTAGAAACCATAAGGGCAGGATGATAAGTGTTCTTAGACATATTGAAAGAACAAAGAAGGAAGGGAAATTTAAGAGAGGTTTTTGAGAGCAGAAGACAAATTTTGGAAGAGAAACCCGAGGGGGGTGTGGGGGTGTCTCGGTCGAAAAAGAGAGGACAAAAGTTGGGAGAGAAAAACTTTTGTTTAGACCTAGTCTCTTGATACCATGAAAGAAATAATCCCCTTGATTATTTTCATTACTTGAATAGGTATATATACAAGATACAAAATATTCCTATTCTATTCCTAAATTCTTATTCTACCATAATTCTAACTCTACAATTATGGTAGTGTATATTCCTAATTTAGGTAACAAATACATTACAATATACTACACATATATTTTCCTAATATACAATATTCTTACATTGTCTATTTACCATATAAGTCTGAAACCGAGAGCCACCATTTACGGCTAAATCCGAGAGGCCTTATAAGGCAATATAATACACATGTACATTGTTTGTATATTGCCTTATTTAACACAAACTATACATGGATGTTTTAGCTAGCCAAAGGTTTGGACTTCTTAAGTAAACAGGTCATCATTGTTATAAGTACAAACACATGAATAACAAATAATGATGTAGGAAAGCTTCAAGGTCAAACTTGTTTCTTGAACCTACATTAAGGATGACTATTCAACTATCACACAAGTTATTTATAAAATATTGAAAGATGTCTTGGAAATATACCTTGTTCGCTAATCTATAAAGTTGTGTTTTGAAGAAATCCACTCAACTATTTTATTTTACATTACCGTTTCCTTTATTATTTCATTCCAAATGAGTAATATATATACCCAATAATATAATCCTAATCCTATGTATATAAGGTAATAAATTATCATTAATCCTAGATACATAAGGTAACGAATTTGACTAAATATACACTTATCATATACAAAATATACACAATTATGAGTAATTATATTTTTCCTACTCTATCACACCCCCTCAGTCGAAGCGGGAGGTCGGCGTATGCTGAGACTATCTCAAAAATATTCAAACGGAAACAACAGAAGACCTTTCGTAAAAATATCTGCGATCTGATAGCGTGACGGGACATGTAAGACACGTACCTACCCACGAGCAACCTTTTCGCGAACAAAGTGAATATCAAATTCTATATGTTTAGTGCGTTGATGTTGAACCGGGTTTCCAGAGAGATAAATCGCACTCATATTATCACAATAAACCAATGTTCCGTTCGGAGGACAGTGGAGCTCGAGAAGAAGATTGTGAAGCCAACACGATTCAGAAACCACATTGGCAACTCCCCTATATTCTACTTCGGCACTGGATTTAGACAAAGTATCCTGACGTTTGGATGACCAAGATACCAAATTATCACCAAGGAACACACAGTAGCCAGATGTGGAATGTCTGGTGTCCAGACAGCCATCCCAATCTACATTAGTGTAAGCAACGAGAGTGGATATCGAAGATGGATAAAGATGCAAGCCATGATCAAGGGTATCATGAATATAGCACACAATGCGCTTGAGAGACTGCATGTGATCCTCCATCGGGTTATGCATAAATAAGCAAACCTGTTGCACAACATAAGATATGTCGGGCCTCGTGAAGGTAAGATATTGCAGGGTGCCTGCAAGACTGCGGTAGTGTGATAGATAGGCATATTGTGTACTGGAACTGGAACTCAACTTAGGTTTAGTATCAACTGGAGTGGCAGACGGCTTGCATGATGACATGCCAGCCCGCTCAATAATTTCCTCTGCATACTTCTTCTGAGATAAAAATAAACCACATGCATGACGTGTTACAACTATCCCAAAAAATAACTCAAAGGCCCTATATTTTTCATAGCAAACTCGGAGCTGAGCATGGACTTAACAGACTTACGAAGAGCGTCAGATGAAGCAATCAATAAAATATCATCCACATACAGAAAAAGATAAGCTATATCAGGACTTTGTCGGTATATGAAGAGAGAATGCTCATGCATGCTGTTAGAAAACTCAATAGTAGAAACATAATCTGCAAACCTCTTGTACCAGGACCTAGGAGCTTGTTTGAGCCCATACAAAGATTTCTTCAGTAATCAAACATGATCAGGATAAGAGGGGCTTCTGTAGTCCATGGGTTGGTTTATGTATACCGTTTCATTGAGTTCTCCATGCATAAATGCATTCTTTACATCAAGATGATGTAGAGGCCATGCCTTCGAAAGTGCCAGACTCACCGTGCGAATAGTTACCGGTTTGACCACCGGACTAAAAGTCTCACCACAGTCCACACCAACCTGTTGAGTTTTTCCATCACCTACAAAACAGACTTTATGCCTCTCAAAAGTACCATCATATGTTTCTTTATGACTAAAAAATCCACATAGACTGAATAGCATTAACATCATGAGGACGAGGTACCAAATCCCAAGTCCTCTTTTTAATACGAGCATTATATTCATCATCCATAGCCATTTTCCAATTCGGGTCATGAAGAGCAGAAACATGATTACGAGGTAACAATGATTTAGTAATTTGAGTATTAAGGTTGTATTTCATATTTGGTTTTAAAATCTCATGCTGACTACGAGTGACTGGCTGTTGGGCCAGAATTGGAGTTGGATGGACAGAGGACGTGATATCGAGCAGAGGAGGTGACGGACTGCCCGATAGTGGGTTCGGGCACACTTGGATGGTACTGCTCGCGGTTGGACCACTGCCCAGTGGACTGCCAGGCAGTGGGCCACCAGGTAGTTGGCCGCCAGGCAATGGGCTACCAGTGAGTGGCCCAGCTTGTCCGGCAGCCACTAGGCTCGGGCAATCCGATCTAGCAGGCTGGGAAGGCGGAAAAACTTATTGGACCGAGGAAGTTGGGCCACTTTGGGAGGCCAAATGGTGGACCAAATACGGGGGCATGATATCAAGAAACTCATAGGTAGGAGGCACAAAACAATGTATTTTGGTAAAGAGAAAAATTTATTCATCAAACACTACATGGTGATTCACAATGAGGATAACATAAGCACCCGAATACCCAAAGATGAGAATACGATAGGTCCAATTACTTCTTTTTCATTTGTAGAATAATAAGGAGATGTAGAGTGAATGGCAGATACTCGTCTAGCTCCTCATTGCCCCAACCTTCCTTGTAGGCTCCCTGCTCCGCCAGTGTGACAACTGTACAAATTATTTGACGCTTCTTCTCACTGAGCAGTCCCTTTCCAATGAGTTAAGTGGCTTTCCTTTCCTCTAACGCGCCGCATGCGAGGGTATAAAATTTTGAGTGGGGATTGGTAGGATAATTGTTTTCTAGAAAGTATGTTGAGGAGATAGGTTGACATTTGTAATGCATGAGGCCAAAATGATGGTAGTAGGGAGGCATGTGCAAGTAGGGTTCTAACAATATTATTAATGGTTCGTATTTTTCTTTCCATTTTTCATTTTGAGATGAAGTATGTGGACATGAGAGATGAAAAGATAAACCATTAGTTTTGCAAAAATCTCAAAGTTGCCAATTATCAAATTCTCTACCATTATCACATTGAATATTTTTAATATCCCATTCAAATTGAGTGCAGATGAATGCTCTAAAGGAAAGGAATGTGGAAAATACTTGTGACTTTTTAGACAAAGGAAACGTGCACAAAAAATTGATTAATCATCCAACAACAGAAGATAATATCGATAGCCCGAAGAGCTCAAAACGAGAGATGTCTAAATATCACTATGAATAATATCAAAAGGCATAACAGTACGAGACTTAGAAGCAACAAAAAGCAACTTAACGTGTTTTTCAAGAGAACAAGAGTGACAAACATGAGAACTATGAGGCCTAATACACTCAATAGCTTTATTTTGTTTAAGGGAAGTAAACATATGCTCCCGGATGACCCATACGTTCATGCCATAAAGAAGGAGCTAAAGCTTCAAAAGTGGATGGTAATTTGGCTTGATATATGGTTGTGGTGATTGGATAAAGCTCTCTCCGACTATCACATCTCGTTAGACGCATCCCCGTCTAAAAATCCTTCACGGAAAATCCAAAAGGATCAAATTCAATAGAAACCCAATTATCAGTGGTAAATTTTCTAACTGAAATTAAGTTTTTAATTAATTGAGGTGCGTGGAGGACATTTTTCAAAATTAATGGTGGGTTCGGGGGAGACAAGTTTGTAGTACCATAACCACGAATTGGAATTGAATGACCATTTTCGATAATTATACCATGATTATTGCTCAAATTAAAATAGGATGAGAGATTACCTTGTGAGGACGTTATATGTGACATTGCCCCGGTGTCCATATACTAGTTTGCATCGGGTGGTGTGAGGCCAATGGTGTGTATCGCGGCTTCAATGTCTGTCGAAAATGCCACTATCGAATGGGCATGCCGCCACTGGTTCGGCAGTGGCCCAAGAGCTGAAGGCTGCTGACAGTGGTCTGGCCCAATTGCCAGTGGGAAATCGGTAGGGAGGCACGTCCAAAGGCCATTGACATGCCCACGGTGCTGGCCCACTGCCTCATTGGGCTCTCGGCTGCCACTAGGTCGACTCCTACTGCTGATCGCCACTCCTGCCGCCACTGACGCTATTGCTGCAACCTCCGCCACGTCGGTGGCTGCCACCCTTTCCACCACTGAGGCCGCCACCATGGTTTTTACCTCCATTATTACCATTTTTTCCCTTTTGACCACGATTAGGCGGCCCATTATCAAATTGGGAAGAATTATCGTCGAACGAAGCGACAACCATGTCGGAATTAGAAACGGTGGCCGTCTTTTTGGCAAAACCTGCTTCTTCTAGTATGAGCATAGAACGGGCTTGGTAGAATGGCGGAAGAGGGTTGCTTTGGAGGATGAGCGTACCAACACCACTATATGCGTCAGTAAGACCGACCACCATCTGTAAAACGAGCCAATTGTTAGTGACCGGCACGTCGACATTCTTGAGTTGGTCGGACAAAACCTTGTGTCGTTGGCGATATGAGGATGCATTGGAAAAATCCGCTATGTCAGTGGTAGAAAATTCCTGCTGAAGTGTGACAACCCGTGAATTTTTATTATCCTGGAATATGTCACGTAACCGATCCCACGCCTCATTTGCCGTGGAGTCGGGCTCAAGAATTGTATGCAACAAGTCACTGGAAATTGTGACATAAATCCATTGGAGAACCGTTGCATCAAGGGTCACCCATAATTCTTTTCATCATCGGTTTTTGGCACTTTATTCGGGGAGATGATGTGATGAATAACTCGGTGTGACCTACAATGAGTTTTGAAAAGTTCTTCCCACGTCTTGTAATAGACGTTTTCCATCTCAAGAGTGATGGAGATGTGGGACTTAATATTGGAGACCGCTAGGGCCGGGTGAAAATTTGATTTGGAGTCCGACATGGCAGACGAAACAAAGAAGAGGAAGGAAAAAGATATATGGTCGGCGGTGGAAGAAATCGGCCGACAGTGATCAGCAGCGGAGAGGTGGGAGGCCGACGAGAGAGGAGGAAAAATTTAAGGTTTAGGATTTTCCCTAGACTTCTAATACTATGTACGAAATATTCTTCCTTGATTATTTCATTCCAAAGGGTAATACATATACCTAATAATACAATCCTAATCGTATGTACCTAAGGTAATAAATTATCCTAATCCTAGGTACATAATGTAATAAATTTAACTAACTATACATTTACCATATCCAAAATATACACAATTATAACTAATGAATAATGATATTTTTCCTATTCTATCCGAACTCTTTATAGAAACATTCTATATTCAGTGGGAGTCGTCTAATGTAATAATTAAATCTATAATAAATTTAGCCACATTGAAGATAAAGGTAGTAAAATTGTCAAAATATCAGTGTGTTGATTATTGAAAGATGAGGAAATTATTCTTTTTTTTTTTTGTTTTTTGGTGCAACAACTCTAAACGATTAATAAGAAAACATATTCATTACATTGAATACAATTCTCAGTGATTATGACATAACCGAGGAACCAAGATCTGATTGATTTTAGTTGTCTGATCAATTGCCTTCGCATACCACGTTAGTTGTGTAACAACAACATATAAATTTCATTGGATTTAAATTCATGAAATAGTTTGGACTATATTATAAATAAATGTTGTCGTTGATATAACTATCGGGGGCGTATCCAAAATTAAGTCATATTACAGAGATGTTTAATGTAATTAACTAAAAAATAAGTAATTATGTTTAATGTTGAAAATAAATAATTAAGTCTTTAAATGAAATAATTAGCTACAATAATCCTATTTAATTCTATTCAACATTTATCAGATGAGTAAAATTATTTTTCAAGTGAGATAAAATTCTTAGGGTATATAAATTTGTATTTTACTTGTGTTTTCTCTCTTTTTGTTACTAATCTAATTCAATTAAAATGCTTAGTACTTTGTAGTTGTAAATAAGATAAGTATTAGAAATCTAATTCCAATAAATGATAGTTTCTTATTTTAATATACGAAATTATTTGTTGTAAATGACAGAAGATAGAGTCTATTGCTGGAGAACTTTTTTCTTAATGTATAGCGGCAATACTGACTAGATTTCTCTTCAATCATGGTAAATTTTTTAAAATGCTTTATTTTTGCCGCTCAAATATTTCTACTCCACTAATTACAAATCCACATATTATTTTAACTTCAATCATATATATGGAATCCTCCAAAATCCTACAGCCAAATGGTCCATAGGACACAGGATTCAGCACATCATGGAAATACTCCAAGAAAAGTGTACTAACCTCCAGATTCAGAAACAACTCAAACAAAATGAGCTAAGTTTCTGCAAGAGTGTGATATACACTACCCAGAGTTATGATAAAGACCCTCAGAAGAAAAAGAAGTACAAAAGAAGAAATTATAAGACTGATAAATACGATAAAAAGAAATATTATCTTAGAAAGTCTACGGCCAGAAAGCCGTATTTAGATAAGAATAAGCATATTAGAAAATATCGAGATGATAGAACATATAAAAATAGATTAGAATGTTTTACATGTGGAAGCATTGAACATTTAGCAAACACATGTCCTAAAAGAATAAATAATAATAGTAAGAATGCTCAATTAATTGAAGACTTTCAGGAGACTTTAATATGTGTAGACGAATATATGTCGGATACAGAAAGCATATATTCAGTAGTAAGTATACATAATGATCAAGACAAGTTAATAGATTCATCAGACTCAGAAGCAGATGAATTTATAGATAGACCAACTAAACAAAATAGAAATAACTCCGCAAAAAGATAAGGTTAGAATAGTAAAGAAATCTCAAAAATGGACCTTTTTCCAGTTAGATCAGGAAACGAAAGACAAAGACAAAGTTTCTCTGAAGACAGGGTAGGATCCAGTTTAATATCAAGAATTTTAAATAGAAGAGCCCCAGAAGAACTAAATAAAATAGGAGTCATACAAAATCAGAAAGATTTGGAAGAAATAGTTAAGATCTTTAGACTTTCTACTATATAATAATGGTAGCTGTACAATAACTAGAGATGGAATTATTTTCCAAAAAGACTGTACTTTTAGAAGTTTTTCAACTAAGTCTTTCTTTAACTCTCTATTTTCTTGGTTAATTTTTAATTCTAAAGTCTGTATTAATATTTAGGTCCCTTACTAAAATCTTATTTATTTTATAGTGTGGGCTATAAAATTTATCACAAGAGTTCATGAAACTAATTACTGCTTCTTGCAAGTAATATTTATAGAAATTATGTGTGCCATCCATCTGCATAGCCGATGATGGTTTATCTAAAGTCTTTATTAGACTAGCTGGGACTATCTTTTTATTTATTATACTGCTTGTGCAGCCAGTGTCTACTAATGCTAACGTAGTTATTTCATAGTTCTGAAGTCTAATTTTTGTTAAAAGTCTTAGTGAACTAAACTTCTTATTTTCATTGCAAATAAAAGTGTTATTCATTAATTCTGATGTTTCATCTAATTCTTCTTCTTCTTGTGTGTAGGTTTCTTTATTTTTTGATGGGTCTATTATTGGGCTTTCTATAATAGTTGCTTCTTTCTTTGGCCCAATCTCTAATTTCAATTCTTTTTGCAGGCAAGTTATACAACCCTCCATGTAGCATTTTTTGCATCTGGCCCGCTTGCTTCTGCTTGGGAACCATTTACAAATGCAGCAATCTTACCTAAGTCTTTTATAAAATTTCTAGCGTAATTTAATATTCCTAGAAACTTCTGCAAGTCTTTTGTTTTATCTAGTCTGTCTGGCATGTCTAATACTTAATGACGGTCGTCTTTAGCCACACCCAATTTTCAGGCCAACACAGTCCTTCAGCGGACATCAAACGGCCATTAAAACCAACCACCGCTGGTATAGGAATTTACAGGCTAATCCATGGATGTCATTATAGAGAAGATTTTTTCTAAATCTTTTTTAGGCGATCTTTTACTAGTTACACTATTTATGTAATCTAAGTTCTTTTCTGTTTTACTAAACAATTTTTCTTGTTTAGCCAATAAGTCTTCTAGTCTTTGCTGACTATCTAAGTATTTTATATTATCTAATTTTAACCTTTCGCTTATATATATATATATATATATATATATATATATATATATATATATATATGCAAAACACGCGCTCTAAAACTAGAGTAATAAGTTAGATAAGTATAGCGTACTCTCCGTATACGATTGGATTGCGATTCCAGGTCAGACAAAATCAGCAGAGTACAGGCAATGCAATTTGAAGAAGTAGTTGACACATACCGAATTTCAAGAATTTGCAGGTATGGCAATGAGATCACTTGTGAAATTGAAGCCCAAGTTGGCTTGTCGCAGTTACTCTTCATCTCTTTTTGGTGTAAGCTACTCTTCTCCTATTATTTTGCTACTTTTGAACTGGATTAACCTCCCTTTAACTATAGTTGAATTGTCTGCTTTTTGTAACACTTGAATTTTAATTGCCGAGGAAGTATATATGGCTTTAATTTTTGAACCATATTCGTTTAATCTGATTTTGAACTCCAGTTCTCTTTCTGTAGTCATTTTATCAAATGATCATAAAATTGGTTGATGATTTCCATTTTCCTCTACTGAAAACTGATCACTGTGTTTTTGAGTATTAAACTGCCTTCTGTGTAACAGTAAACTTCATATCTTTTGCCTGCAATGTCAAGTTTGCTATCTGGATCTTGTACAGAGAATTGGATTTATAGGACTCGGAACCATGGGATCAAGAATGGCTGATAACTTGATTAAAGCTGGATATGAGGTTTCAGTACATGACATGTAATGCTTTCAACTTCATTCACTTATTTTTTTTCCTCACAATTGACCTTCAACGGTTGCTTACTTTGTAAAATCAGTCACACGTCAATTTCTTCTTTCTATTACATTACAAGGGGAGTGTGAATTAAACCCACACGTATTGTGTGGAGACTCTCACTGATACGACTAGGATAAAGTAGTATCTTTCACGTGGCTATGTTGTGTTATGGAATAGACAAGCGTAGTTGGACAAGAAGCAAAAATTACATGGTTGGACACTCTTACATGTTTAGATTTTGGTGTAGCACAATGTGGATTAGGATGGTTGAGAATAGGAATCCTTCTGTATGTTGATGCTTTATTTGATTTAAAGGATTGGTCAGATCCAAGTACCTTCGTATGACGTTTCCTTTGACCTTGAGTTCATCAATTTGTATTTGTCCCAGCAATCATAATGTTATGAAGATGTTCTCGGACAAAGGCATTCTCACGGAAGACTCGCCTTTAAAAGTTGCAGAGACAAGTGATGTAGTTATTACAATGTTACCGTCATCAAACCATGTGAGATTTGAATTCCATTTTGTATTGCTCATATTTTTTTCATGCACTTTGTAATATTTCCGAGGCTAATTAATCATCCTGAACCTCTCATCATTGATGTGTATCCCATGGACAATTATTATTGTTGTTGATGATGAGTTGGATATGTTTGAATATTTGTCATATGAATTAAAATATCTTTAATCATACAGGTTCTGGATGTCTATACTGGACAAAATGGTTTTCTTAGTGGTGGTAATCCACTCAGACCATGGCTATTTATTGATTCTTCTACAATTGATCCTCAGACATCAAGAAAGGTCTCTGCAGCTGTGTCGAATTGTTCTTTGATACACAAGAGAGGTATGTGTGAAGTAACAAAATGAATTAACTTCACAACTTCTGCCTAGTGTGGATAGAGCATTTGATATGTTTTAACTACCTAATATCTGGTCATAAGATACTAATCTTATTGTATATTATAGACATATCAGTCACTGCTTACTTTGTCGCCCACAGGGAGACAAATAAAACAAAGCAAACATACCCCTTTCTCATGCAACATCTATGACAAAGTCACTGTTTGTACCTTGTTATCTTCTTTTATGAGTTTTTCTTCTTTTACCAACTTATTCAACCAAACAGCCCAAAAACATGGTGTTCAAAGTTAGTTAGGTACGAAAATGGGGCAGCAAAAGTGCATGTCACCCTCATTTTTTATTTGGATGGTATGTCTGGTAATTGTTTTCATGGTAATTTCTCCCTCTTCTTCATATCATCCTGGTGATATCCACATTGTGTGCGATAAAATTCCAGTAACTTGGTTCAATTTGATGAAAACAAAGTCAAACTCATGCATTATATCGAGTGAAGCTTGTTACATAACTAATGCTGTTTTGAAATACAAAGACATTAGAGCCTAGTTCATCTTATTTGGGTGCAACATAAGATCTAACTTGAGGAAGATTTCAGAGGATCACAGCCTGTGTTATGCTGTTACCACTTTGGCATAAAAACAAGGCTTACTTGCATCATGTGAAATGACTAGTGTTTTTCCTGTATTCGGTAAAGATTATAGCCAAATAATATTTCGGTCTTTCAGCAAATTCACCATTGTCTTTGCAGATGGCTGGAAGGCTCCTGCTATGTTGGATGCCCCTGTATCTGGCGGTGTTCTTGCTGCAGAGAATGGGACTCTTACTTTCATGGTATTTCTACAATTTAAGCGGTTCTTAAGTGTGGTTTCGTGGTAATTTCACACCCACACGCTTCTTAGATGACTGGCTGTAAGACATTCATTCTCCAATTCAAAAAGTTTTGTTGTTTCCTGTTAAGTTTCAATGCCTTTCAACAAATTTAAAAGCTCATAAGACATGGTCTCTTAAGATTCGTGTACTGGTAGTAGTTACTAGTTATGGCCTTGTGGGAAGGGAGTAAAAATTTAGTTCTTGTCTAAGCTATCCATTTCTCAAAAAAAGATTGACTAGTGCACTGGACTGGATGGCACACATGTTTATGGATATCAATTGCAAGGAGATTATAATCCTATTCCAGACAGAAAATTCTCTCTTGTACTTTCTGGCTTCTAAATTCAGATTCCTGTTGGTTTGAGCTAATAAGCAACATATGCGTGTAGGTTGGTGGTCCAGAGGAGGCTTACACGGCTTCCAAACTCTTGTTTCTCTCAATGGGCGAAAACACTATTTATTGTGGTGGATCAGGGAATGGTGCAGTATGTCCTGGACCTTCTTTTCAATCTTTTGCACTTTGAGTTTTACATGTTTGCTGATTGCTGATAATGATTTGGAAAGGCAATTCCTTTTTTTTGGCCCTTCTATTATATTTTGTTTTCCCAGCTTTGACTTGATCAAACACAGGTAAGTGAACTGATAAAACTATACAATATGAATCAATATAAAACAGTTTTGTGAGAAAATATGGGAGAAAATATTATTATTGAATTGTTGTTTCTACATGATTACACTGAGCTTTATTTATAGACACTCCATTACAATCATTTTCCCACGAGGATACTATATATGAAATCCTATTCCTATTCTACATTACAATCCTTTTTCTAGTAGGATACTGTATATGAAATCCTCTATTCTAACACTCCCCTCAAGCTAGTGCATACAAGCCATATGTACCGAGCTTGTTACAGATGTAATTAATACGAGGACCAATGGGAGACTTGGTGAAAATATTTGCAAGCTGATCACTCGACTTCACAAATTTTGTAATAATATCACCGGAGAGTATACCTAATCTGGATTGAGCAACCTCAATACCTAGAAAATACTTCAGTCTGCTGAGTCCTTTAGTACGAGTCATGCCAAACTCCTGAATTACTGTGCTGAATTTTACAACCAGGCTCTGTGAGACTGTTTCTGACCATAAAGTGACCGACACAATCGACACACCAAGTTAGACTCCCCCTGAGCAACAAAACCAGGTGGTTGCTCCATATAAACTTCCTTCTCAAGGTTACCATGGAGAGAATAGCATACTTCACGAATGTGTCCAAGCCTATTACGCAACACTACTCGAAAGTAATTTTGTAGCGGACAACTATGTTGTCACCAAAAATATTGCATGGTGACTGATTTGCTTTCCTGGAAATTATTGGAAATTTGCACAACAAGTAGTCTCTCACTAGCTTGAACATGATCTATGTTGCGGTGGTGTCGGATTCTGCACAACACCACTGGATAGATATGTGACGCTAGCAATCACCGGAAAATTATGCGCGGTGGTGATATTTTTTTTTGAATCTTCGTTGGAATATTGCACAGCGGACACTTTCTTACTAATGCTCTGGAAGAGAAAGACGCAAAACAATCGCCAAAATTGAGGCACGGGACTGTGATGGTATTTCGTGGGTAGGATCGGAATAATGGCACGACCCTACGGGACACAAAACAGTCACCGAAATTGAGGCACGGGACTGTGATGGTATTTTGTGGGTAGGATCGGAATGATAGCATGACCCTACTGGAAAAGAAATTATGTCGGAAAAGTTGTCGAACCTCGAAGAAAGTGGTATGGGTCAGCTCGGAATCTCTACCCGATGTTGATAGTAAAAACAATTCTTAAAGGAATTCCTTGAGACAACGTGGATACGCTGGAATGCTAGTTCCGACGATCAGAATCTGGTAACTGTTCACGCTAAAGTTACTATTCACGTCGGGAAAACACTGTTCATGCGGCACTGATCACGAGGCACTGTTCACGCCTACTTTTTTTGAGATAATATTTTATTTATAAATATCTGAAATTTCTCTACAATCTTTACTCTACCATTATCTTTGGCCAGACGGATGACACACATTGGCTAGTGCCGCCCGCCGATAGCGGAGGTTCTTTGATTCTCTACCATAGAAGCTCTGATACCATGTGAGAAAATATGGGAGAAAATATTATTACTGAATTGTTGTTTCTACATGATTACACTGAGTTCTATTTATAGACACTCCATTACAATTATTTTCCTACTAGGATACTATATATGAAATCCTATTCGTATTCTACATTACAATCATTTTTCTAGTAGGATACTATATATGAAATCCTCTATTCTAACAAGTCTAATATCTCCAGCTTTCTGTGTCAGATTAGGTAGCAGGCAATTACTTTATGTGACTTAAATTCAGTAGTGTACAGAAGATTTTGCGCAAGCAGTGTCAACATATTGTTAAAATTCAGCTTCTAACTGGTTTGGGTTTTGGACTGTGGTGGTTCTAAGACTTCACTTCCTGGCCTAAATTAATATTAACATGTGTTATTTCCAAGCAATGTCTTGGTCATGCCAGTGCTACAGTGTATAGAAATATAAAAAAAATTTTGTTTATACATTGTTACAATAGGAATAGGATTTGTATATAGTATCCTACATGGAAAAGGAGTGAGATGTAGTGTCTATAAATAGGACTCAATGTAATAATGTAGATACACAATTCAATAATAATATTTTGTCCCATATTTTCTCACATGGTATCAGAGCAATTGTGAGAAAAATATTGCTCTGGGCATCATTCCGGCGACCTAAGTGGTTGTCCAAGCAAATAATCTTTCCTGCCAGTGTTTTTTAAAAATAAACACCACCACTGGGTCTGGAATTTCCCGGCGAGCAAACCCCAATGAGCCTCATCAGAAACTGGTCACCCATGCGCCCTCACGCGCCGTCGGAGCCGCTGTTCCGGCGACGCCGGCGTGTAAGGTACCTTCCGGCGAATTTTTCAGAAAATTTCTTTTCCGATCCTACCCATATAATCGTTTTCTGATTTCGACCACTTTCCGGTGGCCAGATCTGATTTTTCCGGCGACAAAAGCTGTCTTGTTCAGATTCTGGATACGATTTTGTTTTCTTCCAGATTTTGGCGATATGTATTTTCCAGATTTAGGCTACAAATTTTTGATTTCACGAGATGTCTTTCGGATCTGATATTTTTGGCTATAAAAATACTAGAATTGGCACCTTAAGCCCTATGATTACTTCTGAACCATTAATGAGAAGTTCAAACTATTTAGCTTGGGATTCCTCGGTTGAATTATGGTGCAAGGGTCAAGGTGTTCAAGATTACTTAACGCAAAAAACTATTGTGATTAATGAAAAAACAAAGGCTAGTGAGACAGAAAAGGACAAAGCACAGTGGGAGAAGGTTGACGCTCAATTATGTAGTCTCATGTAGCGATCTATTGATCTCAAGTTGATGCCCTTGTTTCGTTGCTTCCAGACATGTTATTCAGTTTGGGAAAAAGGTCGCGCTTTATACACTAATGACATATCTCGATTTCATGATGTGATATCTCGGATGACAAACTTAAAGAAAAAGTAATCAAATATGTCTACTTACTTGGGATAGGTACAGGCAGTCATAGAGAAATTTAAGCAGTTGATGACAGTCACTACGAATGTTGAAAAACAAGTGCAAAAATAGATGTTGTTTCTAGTTCTTACACTTACTGGACTTCCTACTAACCTATGGATAATCGACAAGGAGGAGGTCGTTTTGGAAAATCTCGAACTAAGTGTAGTTATTGTCATAAGTTTGGACATATTCGCGACATATGTCGTGCTCTACATGGTCCACTACCCAATGATGTTCAGTGTAGTTATTGTCATAAGTTTGGACACACTCGTGACGTATGTCGTGCTCTACATGGTCAACCACCCAATAGTGCTCATGTTGTTCAGACTGACACTACAGAATATCCGAGGCTTTTATTTGAAGGGGAATATAATGAGTACCTTCAATATCGAGCAAGTAAACAGACGTCTCCACAAGTAGCCACAAATTCTCAGCCTAATACTTCTGTTGCTAGTAATTTCTTCGCTTGTGTTTCACAGTCTAATATCCCTCCATCGTGGGTCGTTGAATCAGGCGCTTCTGATTATAATTTTGGTAATAAATCACTTTTGTCAAATATTATTTATTCAGAGTCTTTTCCTCTGGTTACTTTAGCCAATGGGACCCAAACAAAACCAAAAGAGGTTGAACAAACTAATCCCCTATCTTCTGTTACTCTAAACTCTGTTCTTTATGTCCCCGGTTGGCCTTTTAATCTCACATCTGTCAGTCGTTTGACACGTGCCCTAAAATGTGCCATAATATTTCTTAATGATTCTTTTGTTATGCAGGACCGCAGTACAGGACAAGTGATTGGTGCAAGATATGAATCACAAGGCCTCTACTATCTTACCTCTCCTAATTCCTCAACAACATGCTCCGTTATAGTTCCTCCAGACTTAATCCATAAACGATTAGGACATCTGAGTCTGTTCAAGCTACAAAAGATGGTGCCTAGTTTGTCTAGTCTGTCCAAATTAGATTGTGAGTTGTGTCAACTTGTGAAACACACTCACACTACCTTTCCACGTAGTGTTGAGAGTCGTGCATAGTCTATTTTTTCAATAATTCATTCTGATATTTGGGGTCCTAGTAGAGACAGTTCACCTTTAGGATTTCGTTATTTTGTTAGTTTCATTGACGATTTTTCCAGATGTACTTGGCTATTCTTAATGAAAGATCGTTCTGAGTTATTCTCTATATTCAAGAGTTTTTGTGCTGAAATACAAAATCAATTTGGTGTTTTTATTCGTACTTTTCATAGTGATAATGCCTTAGAATACAAATCCTCCCAGTTTCAGTAGTTTATGACTAACCAAGGAATTATTCATCAAACATCTTGTCCCTACACTCCTCAGCAGAAAGGAAGAATAGGCATCTCATTGAGACTGCTCACACTCCTCACCGAATCCCATGTTCTGTTGTGTTTTTGGGGCGATGCAGTCCTTACGTCTTGCCATTTAATTAATCGAATGCCCTCATCTTCTATTCAGAATCAGATTCCATAGTATATCCTCAGTCATCTATATACTCTCTTCCTCGTGTTTTCAGGAGCACATGTTTTATGCATAACCTAGCTCTGGGGATAGATAAATTAGCTTCTCGTTCTCTTAAATGTGTCTTTCTTGGTTATTCTCGGATTCAAAAGGGGTACCGTTGCTTCTCACTTGATCTCCGTTGATATCTTATGTTTGCCGATGTCACATTTTGAGTCTCAACCTTACTTTAAGTCTCCTTCAGATGATATCTCTGAGGTCTTACCTATACCTTAGGTTTTACCTACACCGACCTTTGAGGAATTTACAGTGACTTCTACATCTCTAGTCACAGTGCCACCACTTTTGACTTATCATCGTCGACCGCGTCCACCATCAGACCCAACATCAGGTCCAGATGATTCATGTCATGCGTCAGACCCTGCACCTACTGCAGACTTGTCTTCTCCTGATCAACCAATTGTACTTCGAAAAGATAAACGGTCCACTCATAATACTCACCCACATCATACCCTTTTAAGTTATCATCATCTATCATCATCCCATTATGCCTTTGTATCATCATTGTCCTCTGTCCCCATTCCTAAGTCTATATGTGAAGCCCTTTCTGATCCCGGATGACGACAAATTATGATTGACGAGATGTCTGCTTTACACACGAGTGGTACCTGGGAGCTTTTTCCTCTTCTTTCAGGTAAACCTAATGTTGGTTGTCGTTGGGTTTATGCAGTCAAAGTTGGTCCGGACGGCCATGTTGATCGGCTTAAGACTCGCCTTATTTCGAAGGGGTATACATAAATATTTGGGCTTGATTACAATGATACTTTTTCCCATGTCCATCTTTTTCTAACCATGGCTACTGTTCGCTATTAGCCTCTTTATCAGTTGGACATTAAGAATGCTTCTCACCATGGTGATCTTGAGGAAGAAATTTATATGGAGCAACCACTGGTTTTGTTGCTAGGGGGGTCTAATATGGTGTGTCGATTGGGTCGGTCACTTAATAGTCTGAAACAGTCTCCTCGAGCCTGGTTTGGTAAATTCAGGAGCTTGGCATGACTCGCAGTGAAACAGATCATTCTGTGTTTTATCGACAAGCTGTGTCTTGGTCATGTCAGTGTTACAGTGTATAGAACTATAAGAAAATTCTGTTTATACATAAAATGATTTTTTTTTTGTATGTGGTGTCGCGTGACACCTTCACCATTACTTACACTCATACATGTTTATATCCAGATTGCACATGCCAGATAGAAGTATATGATCGTCGTTCATAAGCAGGGGGTTTCTTCATTCCAGATAGAATTAATTGATTGTCTGCATAACCTTGCTTCAATTTACAGTCTTATACAAGGCAATAATTTGTATTCTGTAGTTTAAGAACTAATACGAAATTGTATCTTGTGATGATGTCCCTAAAATCCGAATTCAGGAATTTAAGGTTGGTGAGACAGAAACTTCATAGGGGCATTGGAGAAGACTAACGGAGATAGCCTAGTTGTGTTTCAAACTATTTATCCTTTCATTTGGAAGAACATAAGGAAAAACCAATATGAAATAACTTGACCCAAAAAATAAAATGAAAATACAGAAAGGAAAGGTTCAAAAAATTAATTTTCCAAACGAGTTTTTAAGAAAGGTTTTCGAAAAATCTTTTCTAAACGAACTGTCTTAATGCTAACTAACAAAACTCAAAGAAACTCTGATTATAACAATAAGGAGATAATATTCCTCAGCCATTTCTGCCTAGAAAAACAGTGTAAAAAAGTTAAAGTTCCATCAACTCTTTTTCTTTCTCAGACTGCAAAAATCTGCAACAATTTGGCAATGGCTATTAGTATGCTTGGGGTATCAGAAGCCTTTGCTCTTGGTCAATCTTTGGGAATTGCAGCTAGCACTCTAACAAAAATATTCAATTCTTCAAGTGCTCGCTGTTGGAGTAGGTACTCACTGTAACCTGATACTCAATGAACTATTATAATCCATAATAAGACAAAAGTCTTAATGAGAAATTCTATTTGCATGAAAAATAATCTGCTTTAGTCAATATTTGTCTTCTGCACGGTGTTCCAATAATGTTTATTAGGACGTTCATTTATGGTAGAAGGTGTCTTTGTGTATATCTATGTTTACTAAGTGAATGTGCATTTTGCAGCAGTAGTATATTACCATGCAAATTTACTTGTGCCTATGCTCCTTTTAGAATGAAAATTTGTCGAACCAAATAGTGAAGAATAAGAAAGAGTCTCAAAATATTTCAGCACTCGAGCAGAACAAAGTATCAGTGTAGTGACAACGTGACTTGTTTCAAATGGATAACCTTTAGATACTTCCTACCCAGCAATCCAAGAGCGCAAACTTAAGAAGAGCCGTTTCTACTTTGATATTAGATCATTGAACTTGAACAGCATCAGTGAAACATACCACAATTCATACTGGTGAGATCTTGTCCTTTTATAATTGAGATGATGGTCATGAGCCCTAAACATTTTAACGTTATAACATAGTTCTGTAGGTGAGAATAGGATTTACTTTTAAACTTACTCAATGCAATCAGGACATTAATTGCGTCCCGATCACTGGCTTATGAGGAATGGTCCAATTTGTAGACTCCACATCTTACTCTATGACTTGCAGGAAACTTAACTTACTTAATGCAGCCTATTAGGTAACGTCCAGCGACTTCATAGGTAGTCCTATTTATGGAATAAACTTATCCACGCTAGTTGTTTACACCAAACTAATGAATACATGACATATTATTTTACATATTTTGTTTCCACTTTCTTACCAGTAGTATTAGCATTATTCTCGTAGTTTTTTGTTCTTCGATTTCTGTTACCACCTATGTTTCCTATGCTTTGGTTATCTTATTTTATTGTTCTTACTGTTCTTTTTTTCTGAATGTTATGTACTGCTTTCCTTGTTAGTTGCTATGTCTTCTTCATTTCCGTATTTCCTTTTTCAATCTATTCTGAAATGCTTTACTTGAGCTGAGGATCTATCAGAAACATCTTCTCTACCTCCACGAGGTAGGGGTGCCCTCCCCAGACTCCACTTGTGAGATTATACTGGGTATGTTGTTGTTTGTTGTATTCCTTTACATATAAATTATTACGTAAATGGTTAATTAATAGGTATTCTCACGTCAATCTATCACTTAACCATACTTAAATTTGGTGTAAACACCGGTGTGCGGTTAAGTATTTTCCTCCTATTTGTTCTGTCCTTAGAATTTATCTTTTGGTGAAAACACCTATGTTTCTGAAACAGTATTTCAGTTTTTTCCCTTGCACTCTCAAGACCTGTACCTTATCCTACTTCAAAGTTCACAACGAACTAAGTTAAATTTCTAATCACTTTACCAAAAAGAAATCTAATCATAACAAAAAGGAAAACTTGGCATAAAAAAATAGTTAAATGACACTCCATGAAAGCAAAAGTATGCACGTTTAATCTTGTCCGCAGTATCTAAATCTTTCCCTTGCTAACAGACACAAAATCAAAGTTTAGCTTAGTACTAACTTTATGCTTGTGTGAATCTAATGACAGTGACACATATAATCCAGTGCCTGGAGTGATGGATGGAGTGCCTTCTTCCAGGAACTATATTGGAGGTTTTGCATCTAAGTTGATGGTAGGTGTTCAATCCACTGTTGATATAGTACAACCATGTTATGTACCTGCTAAGATTCGTAGAGCATGGCGGTTCAGTTCTACATCTATAAATGCATGTTAAGGTTCACTTTTTATATGTATTTCTTTTAAGTGTGTTCTCTGATGGGTTTTACTTCTGTCTAATTGCCGGAGATACTTTTGCTCAGTCACTCTGATAATTATGAGTATGCAAATGACTGCTCTTCTTTCTGTATCTGTGTTTGATGCATCTGAACGCCTATGCATTTACTAAAGAAAGAGATCTGAGTTCATTAGGTATACAGGGTAACATCAGTTAAACAAAGATCTGTTTCACTTTGTTATGAACTATTTGCTTGTTCTTTTCTACTCATTTTCATTTTCTCTTTTTGCTGCGTAATCACTTGAAATCACAATATCTAGGAAGTCAACAATAGTGTTTTATTATAGTTTTTGGAGTTTACGCTATCAGTTATGGATGTTGGTGTCCTCTATTCAGGCTAAAGATCTAAACCTTGCTGCAGCATCAGCAAAAGAAACTGGTTTTTGGTGTCCTTTGACATCACAAGCAGAAAAGATGTAAGTCCTTCCTACTTCAGCAACGAGTACATAAGATGGTTCATGTGGCGTAGACTGCAGAAAATTCTATACCTGTGAAGTTAAAAATAGAAGCTATGCTGTTACTTTAATTACAGGATCTACTTTCCGTACTAATACTTAAATGAATAAGGATCTACTGGCCATACATTTATTACGTGTCCACTCAATGCATTAATCTGGGGCTTAGGCATTTTGCCTTCTGTAATGTTCTAAGTTGCATCTCCTTTCATATACATGAAACTGGAGGTAAAATACTCAATTACAATTGCAACATTCTATGTTAGTTTACTAGGCATCGACAACATTTTCTAGCACTATTTGCTGTTTTGAACTCATTAAATAATGCACTTGGTAAATGATAGTACACGAATCAACAGTTATAACAGACTAGACTTTCTATTTTCTTAATTAATGTACTGTGTATCATTATATTGCATAGACTTCATGATATATCTGAGCAAATACTGAATGCTGAAATAATATCAGAAAGTGAGTGCCCTAATTGTTTTCTGCAATGAGATCTGGTCAATAAACCTTGTTGTTGTGTGTTGCTTTTCTCAAGTTAGACATCTTTGATTATGGCGTCAATTGTTTTGCGACTCTTTAGCATTGTAAATTGTCTCTTGACCATGAAGTTCTGAACTACACCACTATCTTCAGTTTTTGAGTCCCAAAAGAATTTTGCCTGAGAGGAGAAGCAGGACTAGAATAAATTAAGGTACGTTTCAACTTGGCCCACCATGGGCCATGTGGATGCCAAACGACAAATATACGTTAGGATACAAAATGGAGCAAAGTGGTGAATAACATATAGTTATAGCTGAGAGAGAATCAGGGGGATGTTTGCTAACATTTAAATAGGTGGGACTGGGGAGACCATCTCGAGGGACTAAAATCGCAATATTATTATAGCATGTCTTTTTGTTATTATCATGTCTGTTGTACTAAATGTTAACCAAGTATCTGAATCCAGCTTTACAGAGCTCTGCAATAATGGTCATGAGGCAAAGGATTTCTCCTGTGTATTCCGCTACTATTACTCTGGAAAGGATGAGCAGTAACCCCCTAAGCTAATGTAGATCTGTTGGCTAGAGTTTCTGGTTCCACAATTTAGAAGTCCGGAAAGTTTGATCCAAGATTACATTCTTGGCGCGCTGCAGAGTATAGCGGTGTTCTTAATCCTTTACTTCTTGCATTTCAACAGGTCACTTTGTTGGAATCGTCTATTAATAATGAACAGTGATGTTAGTGGACTGATTTTTATTTAACTCCAGCTTCAGGTTCTATCTGACAGTGTGTATAGGATTTTGTGATGTTCTATGAAAGATCCCTCTAATGGTTAGCTGATATAAGGCGCTCTATAAGTGGGAATTATCAGTGTTAGGAAAAGTCTACTACTATATGTTTAAATTTAAATTTCTGTTTAGATAATTTAGGTTGTCGAATATGTATTATGTAGATTTTATCTTTTGTTTTAGTGGCTATTTAAAGCTTTGTTATAAAATAATATAAAGGAGAAGAAGAGATATAGTTATATAAAGAGAAAATTGTAGAGATTTTTATTCTATAAAACAAAAGTGTAAGGGAGCCTTTTAATATAGGGGAAGAAAACCTTTTTCCCCAAGAAACGGGTACTAACTCTTAGGGTCTGTTTGGAAAGCCACCTGGTAATTGAAATTAGTGTAATTGCTAGGGTAGTAATTATACAATCTAGTAATTATACATAATAGTAATTACAACAATCTATTTGTTTGTTATTACTTAATTATAGTGTAATTACATATTGTTTGGTTACACATGTGTAATTACACAGTTAGATTAGTTTAAAAATAAAAATTAATACTTGACAAATATGCGCCTTTATAAATGATATATTAAATTAGGCATTTAAGATACATATTGTTTCTTAAAAATATATTAATTAGTAATCACATATTTGCAAATAATATTGAAAAATTAGTTATATATTTTTCAAATTAATAATATTTTAATTTAATTAATTATCAAAATTAAAAGCACACATTTTGTAAGAACATCATGAGCTGAATGTTTGACAAAAAGATTAATATTTATACATATAATATCATAACATTATTCAAATATTTGACAAAAAATAATCTATCAATTGTAAGTGGAAAATGAACAACAAGTAATGCAAATCAACAAGTGAATAGTCCTAAAGCAAATAAATTGAAATAAAAAATATAATAAATTCAAAATAAATAAAATGTTTAACATGTTACTTTTATGTCAAATTCCAACATAACATAAAATAAGTTTCAACATAACTTAAGTAAATAAATTCAAAAGAAAGTGAAAACATATATAAGTCTATAATCTCATTCAACAACAGAATTATACTCAATAACATAACTCGTTATATGTCAAGTTTGTTAATGACTCATTCTTTCTAATATTAGGAAGTGTAGTTTCACAAACTAGAATAATTACGTAGTTATGGTAAATAAAGAAAATGAGATTTTAAAAAAAAAAATATGACTAATTACATGCAACCACAAGAAGTAAAGGTTGAGAAATGAGAAGAAAAAAATGAAAATAATATTAATATTTGAAAAAATAAAATAATTTAAAATGTAAAAATAAAAAATAAAAAATTAAAAAAATAGAAATAAAAAATATTAAAAGAAAAGAAATTAAATTAAAATGAATAAGAAAATAAATTAAAAGTAACATGTAATTACAGGGTGTAATTACACCAAATTCTCAACCCCATTGAATTGGAGAGTATAATTAACCCCTCCTAATTACACCCAATTACATGCTATGTAATTACTTGACCTGACAAACATATCAAACCGTGTAATTACATTCAATTCCGATTATATGGGTGGCTTTCCAAACAGGCTCTTAGGAAAAAAAAATTACTCTCTCTGGTTCATAATGAGTACCCATTTAGCCCTTTTGTTTTGGGTAACTTACACAAATATCTATAGTTTAGGAGCTTCTAACCATCCATATCTATCTTTTTTAAATTTACAATTCGTAGCTAGTTAAGGTCAATTCACTGTATTTGAATACACTGTTCAGTTGTATCCAACCATTTATGATGTTGCAGTATTTGACCGTATTTTGAATATATGCAACCTTAGTTTCTTTGAATACATATGTATTCAAAATGATTCACCATTTCAGTGTATCTAAAGACACCATTTCAAAATACAGTCAGCCAAAATATAGCTATATTTTGACATGTTAGCCAAATACATTTCGGTGTATTCAACTACAGAGTCAGTCAAATACATATGTATATATATCAATCAAACAACACATATAGTCAAATACACATGTATATAGACCAGTCAATCAACATATTCAAAAATACAATATATTTACACTTAAATCTAGTCAAATCTTCGACGAAAATACAAAATACAATCGAATCCGATCAAAATCTTAGACAAAAACACAAAATACATGGATTTTTAAAAAAAATATTCATATATAGATCATTTAAACAACACATACATTCAAACACATCTAGTCTGCCCAAAAATACAATCAGCCGAATACATTAAACTTATATTTACACTTAAAAATTAAGGACTACAAGATACAAGAAGGAGAATAAGCCATGGAATACACTTAAATATACTCAGATTTGAGATACAAGAGGGAGAATGATGAGCAAGTGTATTTGCTCAAATTGAGATTGTCTCCACTCCTCAAAAAATGAATACAAGCCTTAGATTCAATCCCTCAAAGATTTGCTCGCCGGTGGAAGAATTCCGCACTCAACGGTGGCGAATCTTATAGCCGCCGCTTTACGGTTCTCATCTTCGGGATCTGATTTTGATGTGATTCTAGATGCAAGAACAATAAAATGAACCACAGTCAAGCAAACAAGATAAGATAACAAGGATATGATTAAGAAATAGAAAGGAGGGAGATAGACTTTAGAAGAAAAAAGAGATGATCTAACAACTAAAAACATTAATCATTAGATTCAATCCAAGGGGCAAGAAAAATGAATTCATACATGAAAAAAAAACTTAGAGTATCCAAGAGAGGTTCATTAAAGAGATACAAGAGAATCCTCCCATAAACTCACACAAGAATATTTTTTCTATCTTGAAAGTTAGCTAACCCTAAAATGAAGACTTAAGGACTATTTATACTAGTCTTGCAAAAATAACTAAATTACAAGAATGGCCAGCTTATAAAAAATAGTCATTTGAGCATATTTGTGGCCTTGAAGTCTCCCTTCCATGCTTCTTTTAAGTCCTCAAAGCTCATGACGGTTGAAAGTATGCTCCAAAGTTTTTGATAACCTCCGTGGTTGTCATCATTTCCATGATAAATCCATTTGAGCACGTTGTAAACTTTAAAAGCTCTTTTACTAAATCTTCCATGGCACTTTGAGCTCTTGGTGGGTGATTGAAAGCTTCCATATTCAAGATAAACCACACCCTCACTTTTGATATCAATCTTGCTACCTCGATTTGCATCAGGTTCTTCTTCGTCTTCTTTATGTACTATTTCTTCTTCTACAATAACATTTTTGTATTCTTCTTGTTCAACATCAGGTTCTTGTTTATTGTCTTGTGGTTCTTCAACTTGTTGTGTGAACTCAGAAGCGCTGATTTTTTGCTTCTTAGCCATGGTGAATATTGAGGTAGAGAGAAAAGAGAGAGTGAAAATTAGGGTTTTTCTGATTTGGGGGCTAGGGTTTCGATGGAGAGAGAGGATGATAAAGAGAAGTATAGGGTTGAAGAGAGAGGGAAATGAGAGAGAGAGAGGAGAGGGAGAAGAGAGAGAGGTGAGAGAGAAGCTTGATACAGTGGAATAACTTTATGTATTTGGTATAGCTACGATATGTAAATTAGAGAATTACGATAGCTACTAAATATAAATAAATTAGATAGTAGTTATTATTAATAAATACCTCTTAGGGGTAGCTATGGCAAGTAATTCCTACTTTTGTTTTTGTCCAAAATAAGTGTTTACGTACATGATAAAAAATTAATTAATTGTTGTCTTACTCTTTTTTTTCTAAAGTTATTTTTATTACGTAGGGGGTGGGAGAATGGGAAATGGGAGAGGGGATTACAAGGTGCGGGAATCGAACCTTCACCAATAAGTTGAGAGTTCAGGTAGCCAATCAATTGAGCTACTAAAGTTTCCCTCTTCCAAATTTACTCCTATCTAGATACGTGAGTTTTTATGTAATCAAGAAACTAGGGACTTTTGCCAAAAGGCCACTTTCAAAACTTAATTTGGGGAAAGGCTACATGTCTCAAATTATTGGGTAAAAGTCCACCATTTATTACATCATCATTGTCAGATGCAGAAGATACCAATCCTAGCCCTAATGTTTTGAAAATACATTTGGTCCCCAATCTCAACATTTTAATTACCCAAAAAAATTTAAAACTAAATATTTTCCTCAAAAAGCTTCCGATTTCTCTACTTTTCAAATCCCTTTTTCGGCGAACATTCCAACTTTTCATCGAGAATGACAGAAAGCTTCCATGTTTCAGCCATTGTAATCAAAAGCTCGTAATCGTTGAAAAGGAGCTTTCCCCATTATTGTAAAGCTCACTTTTTAGCAAAAGCTTCGGCCTCATTCTGCTATTGGAGTTCGTTTTGATAATACAAATTCTCTTGTGGAGTCAATTCTCTATTCAAATACCTTAGTTCACTAGTAAGTGCTTTATCCATGCTTTTTTTTCTTCTAAATCTGGTACTGTTCGTCAACTAGTCATAGACCACAATCATCAACCAGAAATATACCATAGTCATTGTCCATTACAAATTTATTTTGGCGTCGATTGCAAAATATATTATAGTAAGTGGTGATTACATGGGTGAATGAGAGGAGACCCCAAAATGTTGAAATTGAATTTCGGTGAGCAAGGTAAATGTGTCGATTGCCGAGCCTTGCAATAGTATGTATAATGATTTAATTGCGAGAGTAACAAAAAAAGGAGAGTTAAATTGTGAGCCCAGTGACTTGCGCATTAGTTAGATCATTAATGGTCTGCCTACTAGGAGGAGAACCCATCTTTTTTCATAACGAATGATAGGCAAGTGGAATTGTATATGCTTGATGTTGTTGTTGATGGTTAATAATAAATGTTGTTGAGAGGTCTCAAGAAGCTTCTACTACAGAAACACCATCTCCACTCCACCCCACCCGGCCACATCCGCCAGCCGATGATAATTTAATACAACATGAGGGTATGAGTGATAATTTAATGGATATGGATGATCATGATAGTGATGACGAAGAGTGTGATGGGCATCCAAGTGATTCACAAAGCAACCACAACTTTCATGATGGAACCAATTTTTATCATGGTCAAACATTCGATAATGAAGAGTATTTAAAGGTTTTATTGAAGAAAGTTGTGATAAAGACCCTGTCCTATTTTAGACCGAATAACAGTAAAAATGAATATTATAAAGTTGGAATGCAAATCTCCTAATTGTGGTTGAATTCCCTCACCAGATGTCCTCTATCACTCCCCGAACTATGGCCTGGACATAACACAACATTCAGTGGCCTCAGGCTCTATATAATCTGTGGCCTCAGGCTCTATATAAGTGCAAAAATATGTGGCAGAGGCCTAAGTAAGTGCATCAAGTTGTGGCCTCGGCCAAGTATACATATACATAAAACGTGCCCTCGGGTCCAAATATAGGTGTTCAACATTCAACAATTTATATTAAGGAACTGAGAATCATGTTGTAATTCATAACACTGGAATACTGAACATTACTATGCTAAGACATGTATTCATGAACTGATTTTGGAGTTTAAAGCATTAACTGTTCATAAGCATACTAAGATTTTATAACTGAGACTCATGGGGTATCAAATATGAGTCTATATTGATTATGTATTGAGTTCACAACATTTATACTGATAATCATGAATGAATTACGAAGCTATATTATTTAGAGAATAGAAGTCTTGCAACTTTTCTTGATACTAAGGCTTAACTCTATTTCTGAGGCAATTTATAATAGTAATAAAAGAACGTGGCGTGGTGAGAATCATTAACATTTCAATACGTAGAGAGTTAGCCTTATATACTTGTAAATGCTTAAATCCATAAAACTAGGTTGCTTCTCTGACGAAGAACACCAAAACCATAGCTTGAATCACTTGAGAAGGACAACCTTTATAATCTAATGTTTTTATTTAAGAATCATGTATTTAGTGCCAAGATTGATTAGGAATATTTCGGATGTTCTTACATTGATTTGGGGGTGGAGATGAGAGGAAAATTGTCATTCAAGGATTTTCTATGAAGTTGGAATATTTGTCAAATGAATTTTTGGGTTAAGTGTTGAATTTATAAGCGAGTCTTTTGAGACTGCATGGCTCGCTGCGCGAGCTCCAAAGCGAGGGGTCACCTCGCTATGGGACTCGCTAAGTGAGCTATATATCGAGGCCATGCCTCTCTTTGAGCTTCGCTCAGCCAACTCACCCGTCCAAAACATACTTAGGTAATTTTCTGAATTTTTTTCCTTAGGACACTACACCTCGCTGAGCTCTATAGCGAGCTCCTGCCTCGCTCTATAGCGAGCTCCTGCCTCGCTCTCTGCCATTTCTATACTTAGTCAAAATTTATGTTTTTTGATTTTAAACACCTTGGCTCGCTGAGCGAGGCTCATAGTGAGCTCTAGCCACGCTTTGGAGCTCGTCTATCCTGAAACACTTAGTCAAATCTCTTTTCCATTTTCATGGTTCTATACTTTGTTTTGGAGTACGGAATGTTACAATATCTCGCCCTTGGAATTATTCATCCTCGAATGATGAATCATGGTTCTCATGGTAGAACTTACACACCTTATGGACATGGTTTCATGAATTACTGGATTAGATGATTACTAAACTGAACGAATTACTAGACTGAGTGAATATTGACTGAATGAATCCTGAACTGACTAGTTATTGAACTGAGTGAATAGTGGGAACATGAAAATTATAATATAATGCCTGAATACTGACCTGACTAAATATTGAAAAAGGTGAATGATATAATAAGAGGTTTGAATGTAAGGTTAGTTACCTTCAACACTTTCTACTTGCTCTTCAAATAGATGCGGATACTTGAACTTCATGTCTTCTCCGGCTTCCACATAGCCTCTTCAATTTTCTGATTTCTTTATAGCACTTTCACTGAAGCAACTTCCTTAGTTCTAAACTTGCAAACTTGACAATCAAGAATAGTTACAAGAGTATCTTTGTAAGACATGCTATCTTTAACCCCTATGATATCTGTATGTATAACAAGAGATGGGTCCCTTATGAATTTCTTTATCGTAGACACATGAAATATTGGGTGTATGATAGCCAACTCTTGTGGCAACTCTAGCTCATAAGCTACTCGCCTGAAATATAAGGGACTAAGCTCCCCTTTCTTCCCAAATCTCGTAACACCTTTCATAGGCGAGACCTTCAAGAACACCCAATCATTGACCTGAAATTCTAACTCTCTATGCCACATGTCCGAATAGTATTTTGTTGACTCTAAGCTGCCTTCAAATGCTCCTGAATCAATTTGTTTTTTCCCATAGCTTGGTAGACCAAGTTTGGCCCTAACAACTCTGCTTCGCCAACTTCGAATCAACAAATTAGCTACCTAGATCTTCGCCCATAGAGAGCTTCATACTACCCCATCGTGATACTTACCTAATAACAATTATTATAGGCAAACTCAATGAGAGGTAAGTGATCATCCCTTACCTTTAAAATCTACAACACACACCCTCAACATATTCTCAAGTGTTTGAGTAGTGGTTCTGCCCGGCCATCTATTTGAGAATGAAAAGCTGTACTGAGGTTTACCCTTGTTCCTAGTCCTTTCTGAAAAGACTTCCAAGATATTTTTCTAAAATAATAGAAACTAGAGTCCTATGCATTCTGACAATTTCATGAATATACAATTTGGCATAATCTTATGCTGAATCAGTGGTCTTTATAGACAAAAAGTGGGTTGATTTAGTAAGTCGGTCTACAATCATTCAAATCGAATCATACTTCTGAAATGATCGGGGTAAACTTGTTATGAAGTCCATGTTTATCATCTCCCATTTTAAACGGAAACATCTATGTTTTGAGCCAACCCACCAGGCCTTTGGTGCTCAGCTTTCACTTGCTGAAAATTCAAACACTTGGCCACAAAATTTGCTACGTTATTTTTCATGTCGTTCCACCAATAAATCTCTTTGAGGTCATGATACATCTTTCTGGAACCTAGGTGAATATAGTACCTAAAATTGTGTGCTTCTGACATGATTCGCTCTCTGATCCCATCTACATTTGGAATACATAATTTGCCTTGGTATAAAAGTCCACTTTCACACTTTCTCCAGAAATAACATAGCCTAGGAACACTACTGATTTCAGCCAAAATTTACACTTTGAAAAATTTGTATGTAGTTTTTTCTGAGATGCTCTGCATGATCAGTTTCACTACGAGGGTACACTAATATGTCATCAATAAAAACAATGACGAATACGTCAAGATAGGGCTTGAAAACTCTGTTCATATGATCCATGAAGGCTGCTGGTGCATTCGTCAGCCCAAACGACATGACAAGAAACTCAAAATGACTATAACGGGTTTTGAAAGCGGTGTTCGGTATATCAACTTCCTTAATCTTTAGCTGACGATACCCTGATCCGAGACCAATCTTGGAATAACATTTGGCACCCTAAAGTTGGTCAAATAAGTCATCGAGTTTGGGAAAAAAATATTACTTCTTAATGGTAACCTTGTTCAACTGACTGTAATCAATGCACATACGCAAGAATCCATCTTTCTTTCAGATGAATAAGATCAGTGTGCCCCAATGTGAGACACTTAGTCTAATAAATCCTTTGTTAAGAAGATCTTTCAACTAGGCTTTTAACTTTTTCAACTTTGCTGGAGCCATACAATATGGCGGGATAGATATCGACTTAATGTTTGGAAGTAGATCAATTCCAAAGTTAAATATCCTTATCTGGAGGAAATCCGGAAAGATCTTAAGGAAAAACTTCTAGAAACTCATTAACAATTGGTATGGAATGGAAGTGGGGACCTGAGCATCTGCATCTCTAACTCGAAATATGTGGTAGATATACCCCTTGGAGATCATATCTTTGGATTTAAGATAGGAAATAAACCTACCCCTAAGAACCACTGCATCACCCTTCCATTCTAAAACTGGTTCACCAAGAAACTCAAAACTTACTATTTTGGTTGTACAACCTACTATGTCATAACACGATGCCAACCAGTCTATGCCTATGATTACATCAAAATCCATCATTTCCAACTCTATTAATTCAGCTACAATATTGCGGTGATAGACTCTAACTGGACAACCCCTATACCTACGTCTAGCTATAATTGACTCTCTAACTAGAGTGGACACTTCAAAGGGTTCATGTAACTTTTCTTGCTCTATCCCAAATTTCTTAGCATTAAACAGAGAGACATAATATAAGGTGGATTCCAGGTTCATAAGCCATAAACAATAAAAGTAAAGATTGTTAATATACATGTAACAACATCTGCACGAGCCTCTTTATCCTAACCTTTCTAGTGTATACAAGCGGTTCTGACCTCCGCTCATATTACCGAGCTTTTCTGTACCACCCCTGATTGGGCTTGCGAATTGTGAGGAGCTACTGAATTTATGGACTGAGCTGTATTATATTCGGTACCTTATCTGATGGACCATCTCTCAGATAGTGACCCTGCTGACCGCATCTAAAACAACTATCCATGCCCGAACAACACACTCCTGGGTGCCTCCTTCCACACTTGTTGCACGTAGGGTGGTGAAGACCTATGTGGCCCAAACTGGCCTGTGACTGTGAGCATGCTTGTCACACCCCAACCTTGGGGGAGTGGCCCGCACCTAGTGCCTCAACGGCCTGAGCGTACTACCTCTGAAACATAACTTAGATATGCAAGTATCTGGGCCGACAAAGCCTCAGAATAATAGTCATACAACATATGGAACATGATAATTTGTAAATAGGAGACAACCCAACCATATATGAATATATAAGGCTGACAAGGCCACATTAGATATCAACAGACCAACAGGAAGGCCATCAAGACCATACAAAACAACTATACATAAGACCCAAGTCTACAAGCCTCAATGAGTAGCATAACAGGACAGAAGTCTGAGATAGAGCCCCACCATACCCAAAATATATATACATAAGTATCATAGTCTACTAACTATTTACAACAACTCTAGGAGAAATGGAGCGCGATAACAGATCGCTGAACTGGGCAACCTACTGAGAATGTGCTTTAGCCTGTCTACCTGCACCCGCGGGCATGAAACACAACTCCCCCAGCAAAAGGGGTGTGAGTACGAAAAAATATACTGAATATGTAAGGAAAGTAAAACATAAATAGATGTAGTAATATAAATAGAGATAAGAGAGAGACAACCAGTAACTTTGAATTCCATTGAGGACGTATGACATGTATGCTTTTGTTTAAAAACATATATATATATATATATACATATATATAATCCACACAATGGGGCTATATCATCATCATCAAGCCGCACTCTGGGGCTAACATCATCATAATGTACCTAACTACAATGTGTGACATAGTAGGCGCCGTACCCGACCAGCTATAGCATGGTTTGATGTTCATAAAATAGATACATATACATATAATGCATGAGACATCAGGAGGAAATTTTGAACTTGGTTAGAGTGACATAAGATCGTTATCCTCCAACTATCGTTATGTAAATACATATTATTAGATATCATGAAACCAATACAGAGCACAAAATATCACATTATAAGAGATAATATAAGATACAGAAAGTACTCCCGTTAAGGGACAAATAAAATCATGTAATATTTCAATGGAATGAAAAAGAATAAGCATCTCTAACTAGCAAGGGTAGAGTTATTTCGAAGGATCATTCCTTTATGCTTTATTTCTTATTACACCTCGTGTTTTCGCGCTTTTATGCAACATAAGTAAAGTAACGTAAGTCCGGTGAGGCTAATATCCCATACATGAATGGAAAAGTTTAAACAAGTGTTACATATGTTTTATAACAGTTCAAGGTTAAATGAATCAAATAAATTAAGTTCGTCGAAACTCGGGGATAGGCAGGCAGAACTCAGGACAGAATATTTGGCTTACATTTTTGGGGGTATATCTCATAGAATATAGGGAATTATGGGGTGAACAACCTATTTATATTCAATTTTCGTGAATCTACTTTCCAACTCAACAAACCGTTTGTCAATCGGAGACCTTTACAAAATCTTATGTACGTTTTAAGAAAACTCTACAAGCAGCTCTCTTTGGGACCCACATTGTCGGTGGAAACTTATCCACTTGTTATAAAAATCTTACTTCGTATTTGTTGGGTCATTTCGATCATATAATATCCAAGAATACCCCCAAACTCTCTCTAAGTGTTCCCATGGTTCCTAAGCAAATCCTAACGTGGGAGAAGTAAAACTAACGCCAAAAAGTTCGTAGTGCTTGTTATCTTGTCCTCCTTCATCTTGTGGTTGTTGTGGAGGATTCTTTGAAGTGAAGTAAGCTCAGATTTCGAACAAATCATGGTTTTTGACATTAGATCTTTCTTCCTCCATATGTTCTTGTGCTTGTAGAAGCCATGGCTAAGTTGTAAGATTGAGAATCCATAAAGTAAAGGTCAGAAATCAAAGTGTTGATTGCTGGACTGTTTTAGGTTGTTTCCATGTACTTGTATGACTGGAAAATTATGAATGTAGCTTAATTATGATGTAGATGTTGTGATAAGGGTGTAGTAAAGAGAAAGGAAGTGTTATATAAGACGAGATGATTAAAGAGTCGAGCTTGTTGCTCGTTATAGTCTATTCTAGCTTTCTGGTAGCTTGACGATAGTGTTATTATCGTTTGTTATAGATTGAATTGCCATACATCTTGTGTGCAATTTGTCGATGAGTAGATCAACTAAAGGTATATAACGACTAATCTTTTCTTTCAAATCATGAATTCCGAACTATTTATCGGTTTCCAAAGAAAACATGTCTAAGTATGTGTTCTACCTTTGAGTTGTTTGTCCCTTGTCGGGATTACTTTCCTATATTATATTATATTATATTATATTATATTATATTATATTATATTATATTTTGTCTAGGTTATATTGTCAGCTATTATTTAGAGCTTCTTGAGTTTCATAGTCCTCCTAAAGGAGCGTACAAAAGATCTGTTCCTAAGAGTCGACCAAATGCCATCTAAAAGTAAAAGAAAGAGTTTCAACGAGTTGAAAGAGCCAAGAGTTCTATATATATATATATATATGTATAATAGTTATAATTACCACTGAGCTATAATCGGTGGGCGATGGCTCCTATATGATATGCATTGATTCATAAATATCACCAGTTTGGCGACATACATTCATACATTTAAGATTACTACCGACCTATAGTCGGTTGGGTGATGCACATTTATATATACATGTATAACACTGAGTTATAATTGATGGGCGATGGTTATCTATATATACACAATTTAGTTTCAGTAAAGGTTCAGAGTTTCACACTCAGTGGCATTTTAGGTTACCGTTTATCAAGTTATCAAGTTATTTCTGACACCTTCCTTTACAACTTATATTTTCTTATTATTATGCATGCCTTACATACTAGAACATTTCATTCGTACTAACATCCCTTTGCTGGGGGAGCTGCATTTCATGATGTAGGTTCATATAGAGGTACAAATAGACCTCCCTAGTAGGAGCTTCTTGAGTTCAATTATTTATTGATAAGCTTCACTTTTTCCAAAGCTATCGAGTCAGTCGTCGTGAGCTGAGTCATTTGTATATGTATAGATGATGGGTAGGTCAGGGCCTTGTCCTGACCATATCACAATTATGTTTTTCTTAGAGGTTTGTAGACATGTTATATTTATTTAAATATCTTGTAAGACCTTGTCAGCCTGGATGTTGGTCAGTTGATCTGTACGATGACCTTACCAATCTTGTATATGTATGCATATATCTGTTTTGAGTTTGTTTACCCTTCTTGTTGAGATGTCTAGGTGACGTGCTATGTTTCCAAATTATGTATGTATGTTGGTTACACCTTCATACTTATCATGGTTGTTATGGCCTTCTCAGCCCCAATTTTCATATGTTCAGGTATTGCGTTTCAGTGTGGTACGCTCGGGCCAGTGAGGCACCAGGTGTCGGCCACACCCCCTGGTTTTGGGTGTGACAAACTTGGTATCACAGCATATCTGCCATAAAGAATCTACAAGCAGTGTCTATTAGAGTCTTATTTATGGGTGTGTTGTGCACCGAACTATTTATCGGTTTCCAAAGAAAACATGTCTAAGTATGTGTTCTACCTTTGAGTTATTTGTCCTTTGTCGGGAGTACTTTCCTATATTATATTATATTATATTATATTTTGTCTAGGTTGGATTGTCAGCTATTATTTAGAGCTTCTTGAGTTTCACAGTTCTCCTAAAGGGAGCGTACAAAAGATCTGTTCCTAAGAGTCGACCAAATGCCATCTAAAAGTAAAAGAAAGAGTTTCAAAGAGTTGAAAGAGCAAAGAGTGCTATCTCTCTCTCTCTCTCTATATATTTAATAGTTATAGTTACCACTGAGCTATAATCGGTGGGCGATGGCTCCTATATGATATGCATTGATTCATAAATATCACCAGTTTGGCGATAGACATTCATATATTTAAGATTACCACCGAGCTATAGTCGGTTGGGTGATGGACATTTATATATACATATGTCTACCACCGAGTTATAATTGATAGGCGATGGATATCTATATATACACATCTGAGTTTCAGTAAGGGTTTAGCGTTTCTTTATTCGCGTTGAGTGGAATTTTAGGTTATTAGTTATCAGGTTATCAAGTTATTTCTGACACCTTCCTTTACAACTTATGTTTTCTTATTATTATACATGCCTTACATACCGATACATTTCATTCGTATTGACGTCTCTTTTTCCGAGGGCGCTGCATTTCATGATGCAGGTTTATGCAGAGGTACAAATATACCTCCCTATTAGGAGCTTCTCGAGTTTAGTTGTTGATTTATAAGCTTTACTTTTTCTGAGGATACTAAGTTAGAGGTCGTGATCTAACTCGTTTGTAAATGTATAGATGATGGGTAGGTCAGGGCCCTGTCCTGACCATATCACAGTTATGTTTTTCTTAGAGGCTTGTAGATAGGTTATATTTGTTTAGATATCTTGTACGATCTTGTCGACCTAGATATTGGTTAGTTGATCTGTACAATGACCTTACCGGTCTTGTATATGTATGTATATATATGTTTTGGGTTTGTTTATCCTTCTTCTTGAGTTGTCCAGGCGACGTGCAACGTTTCCAATTGTGGCCTTGCTGACCCTTATCTTTGTTCTGGGCATTGATATTAGCATCATCTAACAAATAGGGTTCAAGACTCAACACAAAATGCCTAACTCTGGCAATCATATCGGTAACCATGTGCGGAGCATACTTGGCCAACAAAATGAATTTGAGGTAGTACTCATTCACGCTCATGTCGTTCTGCTTGAGTCTCTCAAACTCTAGGGCTTTCTCTTCTCTGACTTATTGCGGTAGGAAGTGCCCAATAAATGCATCTATGAATTCATCCCAAATTGCTGGAGACTCATCTCCCCCTGGGGACTATTCTCACGACTCATACCAAATGTTAGCGACATCTTTTAACTAATAGGCTGCAAACTTTGTCGTCTCTGTCTCATTAGCATGCATAAAACAAAGAATTTTTTGAATCTCATCACTAAACTTCTGAGCGTCCACAGTCTTGCTGGACCCTGTGAACACTGGAGGATTCATAAGAATGAACTCTCTGATTTGAGAACTGGACGACCCTTCGCTAGCACCATTACTTGAAATCACCCTCTGACGCTGAGCTTGATTAGCAACAATCTGAGTGAGTAACTCAATAACTCATCTGACATCCATATTTGTAGAACAGGCGGTGTAGTTGCTGTGTTTATGGACCTCCACAGACCTTCTAGTAGGTGGGGGTGAAGTCCGAGTACTGAACTCGATGCAACTCCTTGAGACATAGTGGCAACTCTCTGAGCCCGAGAATCCACTTGTTGGGAAGCATCAGTAAGGGCCCTTTTGCTTGCAGCTGACTTTCTCTTCATATGCATTTTCTAACATAACGTAATACAAAAGATTTAGAAGAGTTCCTGAAGGTATAGCTCTAATTGCACGATCTATAGTGTGAAGAAGTGAAATAATCCTGAATGTCTTAGTGGTCATCTGCTTACATGTATGGCGCATACACACATAAAAGTGACCCTACTATACACAAATTCATACACTCACTAGGACACTCAAACTTAGTGCTCTAATACTAAGATTTGTCACGCCCCGAACCATGGCCTCCACGGAACACAACACTCGGTGCCTGACTGCATGTGACTGAGTGAACGACATGGCTGGCTGAATGAACATGGGACATATAACGATACAAAATATAATTTATAAACATGCCAAGCTACTAAAAAGTCTGACTGAATAATCATAGCTTGAAGCACTTGAGAAGTATTACCTTGAAAATCCTATGTTTTTATTTAAGAATCACAATAAGAATCATGTATTTAGTGCTAGAATAGATTAGGAATTGTGGAGATGTTCTTACCTTGATGTGGGGGTGGCGAGGAGAGAAAAATTTGGAATGTCTATTGAATGAATTCTTGGGTTATATGTTGAATTTATAGGACGGGGCTTCGGGACAGCCTGGCTTGCTGAGCGAGCTCCAAAGAGAGGGCTGACCTCTTTATGGCCCTCGTTCAGCAAGCTCTATAGCAAGGTCATACCTCACTTTGAGCTTCGCTCAGCAAGCTCTCCTGTCCTAAACATACTTAGAAAATTTTCTGATTTTTTTCCTTGGGATATACACCTCGCTGAGCGAGGTCTATTGTGAGGTTTATTGTGAGCCCTTGCCTCACTCTCTGCCATTTCTATACTTAGTAAAAAATTTATGTTTTTTTATTTGCAACACCTTGCCTCGCTGAGCGAGGCTCATAGCGAGCTCTAGTCTCGCTCAACGAGCTCCCTCTGTCCTGAAACGCTCAGGAAAATTCTGATCTTCCGATTTCATGGTTCTATACTTTAGTTCTGGAGTACATAATGTTACATCCTCATTCTACACAATTATTTTGAGAGGCTCTTTAGGGACCTCAGAGAAGATAGAGAGAGAATTGACCGGGCTCTCCGTAGGATCATGCATCTTTTGCATGTGATCTTCTAGATGAATAATGTTGACGTCGATGCCATCATCACCCCTGCAATCCCCTATTTTTTTTTAGTTTTTTATGTTTTAGGTTTTTAGTTTATTTTCATTTCTTTGTAAGTTTTTTCAAAGCTTTCATTTATGAAAGTAGTAGATGAAAGCTTTTGGACTTTCATAGATGAAAGCTTTTGGACTTTCATAGATGAAAGCTTTTAAGATATATTTTCTGTTTTTGTTGGGGTTAAAATGAAATATTGGGGCTGTTTTGCTATACATCTTTCTTGTGAATGCTACATTTTGTGTTGTGTTTCATTTATGTCTTCTTTTGATTTCTGCAGTTTCTTTCTTTTTTGTTCTAAATAATCTGTTGTCCGTCAGTCATAATAATGCTAAGTGTATTGGGTCAATTATCAATGAAACATATAATAATCCATATTTATCTATACTAACTCAATACAAAGAAATATATAGAGCATTATGATCGATGATAAACCAAAAAGAATAAAGACGACTGTTGGAATGAGAAGTCTACTAAATTTGCATAAGTCTAACATGCCTAAAAAAGAAAAAAAACAAACTGAACCCCAAAACCCCAACCCCGAACTCCAAATTGCAAAAATCTAAGGAACCGTTAATAGGCACACCATAAACGCCTATTGTTAATAGCCAACAATAATCGTTTAGGCTCAATTTTACGCATGGACAATAATCGACTGCTTTTTTTTTTTATATAGACCATGACAAATATTTGTCTAAAAAGTAATAAATAATATAAATAAAAGGACTAGTCACTATTTAAACATTGTAGTTACACTTTAATACATCATATGAGATGCACCATCCATTAGTGACATGATTTAGGACACGTAATGGTCCTTAAATCACTAATATGTCACGACCCAAAATTATAGAGTCGTGATGGCACTAACGAAGGATTAGTAAGTCAACCACAACCATTTGACTCAAATTAAATAGATAAATAAAGTGTAAATTTTTTCAAGTAAATCAATTTAAGTCTTAAAAAGTCTCATAATGTAAATAATATGAAAATACTTCAAACTCCCAAGACTGGTGTCACTTGTACAAGAAATATCTAAGGATTACAGGTTGGGAATACATCCCCAAATATATAATTGTCTAGAAATGAGAAGACATATTTAAGAAATAAGGAAGAAGTATCCGGTGCCATAGATCTTCCATGTAGCTCACCCCATATCCTTCGAAATAGCTCCATAATGGTTGGATAGTCACAAAATCCACTAGAACTAGGAATAGACCCTGCACAAAAAAGGTGCTACAAGTGTATCGTGAATATAAAAAAAAATGGGTACTCAGCAGCATCGTCGGAGTACATCGACAACATCTGGTCAGGACAGGGCCTTGCCATACCCAACTATGTACATATATACAATCATCATACCTATCATCTCACTATATAGCTTCGGAGAAAGGAGTGTGACAACCTTCTGCTAAGTCGAGTTACCTACTGTGAGGTATTGTGTGAATCTCTATCTGTACCTGCGGGCATAAAACGCAGTGTCCCAGCAACGGGTCGTTAGTATGAAAGATGTACTGAATATGTAAGGCATGTAAAACTCATAAATACAAGATGAGATACGAATGAAAGAGTACAGAAGTCAACCTGAAACTCATAAAATACCTCTAAGGGCATATACTGTCACAATCATGGATATATATGTATCTCTGTAAAAATCAAGCTACTCTATGAGGCTATTTAATATATTATCAAGCCACTCTATCGGGCAAATCATGTCATATCATACCGTACATGACCTCAAAGAGGACTCAATCATACCCGGCCTTAATAGGACTCAGTAATGTCAAAACCAGCTGGAGTGGTGTGCACGTATAAGTGATGTACTCGACTGAATATAATGCGATTCGATATGAAAATATATACATATATATATAAGTGCAATGCAAGACCTCAAAGATACCAAGACCAGAGCCGGAGTGACCTATTGTCGTTACCTTCCGACTATTGTTATTGTCACCACGTTCTTCAATCCTAATATAATCATTTTGGGACGTATAGAATATGGGAGATGCTTATGAATAAGGAATACATAGGGATTATGATCAATTTTGTCAAGAAAGGCATATCATTATTTGATTTCACAAGATCAATTTCTATTTCAAAGAAGCGTTTACGTCAAGTCATAGCAAGAAGGAAATTGGCCTACATACCTTGTGAAAGAAGCTAATTATGTTCCACGAGCCTTCGCATGTTCTACGGTCAATTATCTACATTATACAAAGTATTTGGTATCAATAATGAATCCATTAGAAAACTATTTTAGATATTTTGTCAAACACCTTGTGTGCGTAGGAATCGTGTCTTATTTTATGGAAATATAGACATGTAGAAACACAATCAAACTTCCTAATCCCCTCTTCTTCACCACCATAACATCTACAATAACACAACTTCATATCACCCTCATAACTCCATACAATATAGCCCAACAACCAAAGTTCAAAGTTTCCAACAATTATATAACAACTAATAGCGTTAATTGCTCTTCATGACTTATAGAAGCTCTTCATGACACATCATAAGATGATTGAACATACCTCCAGCCACAATAATCACTTTAAGTCCAAGCTCACTTCACCCCCAAGAATTCTCCAATCTCTACTCAACAATTCAATGAAGATTTCAAGATCATCTAAGCTCTCCAAGGGGGAAATCACATCATAAGCTTGTGGAAATGGTCTTCAATGGTGCAGGAGCTTTTAATTTACTAGACCACCATAATTCCTTCAGGAAATATACACACGGGACACCTGGCCCTAAATGAACAAATCGGACATAGAAATAAGTGCTCAAATGTCTAAATCATCGACAGTCACCCAAACTAATTCCAAGATAACTAGTACGATTTTCATAAGCCTGTGGTGACCTCTTAAATCTCTTTCCTCGTGACTAATCAAACATGTACTGTCACCCACGACACTAAAAACTGCATTTTATCCGAGTCATTCACTTAGTACCGAAGAACTATACCTTATGATTAATATCTTCATGTTTCTCAACTCCCACCCAATACACAAATCTGATAGAACCCCATGAACTCTAAACACATCAAATCGTCCTTGTACTTTCTCTTAACTCACCAACAACTCCGAACATTTTGACGCAAAGCCTGCGGCCTCATTTGCTACACCTCCACCCATCGAGTATTTAATAGTAAGATCTCACTACCCTTATCAATCAATACAACATCAAATCTCACTACTCTCACACGTTACCGAACCTAACATATCAGCCTTTTGATTTCTGCACTCTACCTTGTGTAATTACTTACAATTTCTTAATCCTTAAAATACTCATCCATTATATTAATCAACAATGCTCCAACACAGTGCACCACCTTTAACCAACTACGAACCTTATGAAACATTCGTCATAACACTTAGTCAATTTCTATAGACCTTCTCCCCGAGCATACTAAATAATTTCATCCGATCTGAAAGCTACGATAATAGTTCCAACATAATCCACAACTAACCCAAAAGTGTTACACCCTGTAGTTTTGGACGTTATTTTTATCGTGGGTTAACTAACGTAAGCTTAGTAAGGTTGAGATCCCATCACGAGGTTACCAAGGGTTTGTATGAGTGTTAAATATGTTTCGTAAGTGTCCAGGGCTAAATGAATCAAAGAAGGTAAGTTCGTTGAAATCCGGGGAAAACGGGCACAATTTCCGGACATGATTTTGACCAAACTTGTCGGGTTATATCTTCTAGTATATAAGGAATTAAGGAGCTCATAACCTAGATAAATTTAAGTTCAGAGAGTCTACTTTCTAATGCAACTAACAGTTCATCAGTCTGAGAAATATGAAAGATTTGAAGGACCATAAAAAATGTGACGGCAGATTTGACGGACCGTCAAATTTTTTGACGGTTCTGTCAAGTGAACCATCTTTTTACGGCGGTGCAGATCTGGTTACGGGTTTAAATTGGGTCTTCGACTTAGAACCCTCATTTTTGCCGCAAAACAGTCCCAAATCATCTCCTAAGCTCTCTCCATCATATCCTAATACAAAATCAAAGCTAAAATCTGCAAGAATTACGTAAGAAACCCCGTGATTATAGTAAGAATTGTCTCCTTCTTGAAGAGTTGATTTTGGAAAATCTTGGAAGCAAGCTAGCCTATTGTTTTGAGGAAAATTATGGTGTACTGAGGTAAGTTTTACCTTCCTCTACTTATATTTATGATTAATTGTTTGGAGCAAGTCGTGACAAGATTTTCATAATCAAAACTTCGCAAACTCATGAAATCTTCGTAATATAAATTGTTGAGTTGTTTTACTCTAACTATGAGTGGAATTGGATGATTGAATTGATTATGTATGTTATAGATTAAGAAAAGTACAGTTTGAAGGATTGTGAGACTGATTCACATAAAGTTTTCCGTATAAGAGAAGTGATGAAAGAAAGCCCGCAGACTTAAACGCTCAACCCAAGTCGAGGGGTGCTTTACTAAGAGTGCTAACGATGACCTGTCAATCTACACTTACATGCCTAGTATGGCATGGAAAATGGAGTGGAGTTGGAGTTATGACGTGAAGATCTAAGAAGCATGTTTATTTCGGCTTTGTATGTAGGTCTTGGCTGAAGACCATTTTTATTTTCTTTTAGCTTATCTTTAATTCCTAGCTTAGCTTGTAGTTCTCCTTAGGACATGATGTAACGTGGAAATAACTCCTAGCTCCCATTAGAGCACAATTAATAATCCATGTAATAGGAAAGAGGGTGACAAGGACGAGACTTCCTACAATAAGATGACAAGGCCGAAAGTGACAAAGTGGCATGAACAAGAATGGTATAGAAGATGGGGCTTCCAAGAAGACAATTCATGAACCAACTAGTTCATGAATTTAGCTACTTGAAGACATCAAAATCGGCCAAGGGGAAGATCAAGAATTGGCCGAATAATTCATCAAAACAAGTACAAAGAATGGAAGCTTCCAAAAATATTCCAAGAAGATGAGATCTTAGAGAAGTCAAATTCATGCACTCTTCTACATGGGAACCACAAAGGGATGTGAAAGAGATTGAGTTCATCCTTATCCCCAAGAAAAGCCAAGATCTTTCGCATTGTTCCCACAATGGCCGAGAACACCCTTTGCCACCAAGAAAACCCCAACCCTTTCCCACATGTCCCCATTGGCCGAGAATGCACCTTCCTCATTGTAACCGAAAGTAGTTAGAGTTTGTGTCCTTTAATTTGTCTTCTAGAAAGGTCCATGTACTACTATAAATAGGACCCTTAGGATGTTGTAAAAATGCGTAGTTGATGAATAGAAAAATTTGAGTTTTACTCAATTGCTAAGTTATTCAACTTGTGTGTTGTCTATCTTAGTTGGTCCTTGTGTGGGCCTTCGGTTCTTATGTGAACCAAACCCTTGGTGTAAGTTTGGCTAAGACTTGTGTGACTTAGTTGAACCTAAACTAAGGTCCCTTTGGTGTAAGTCTTGGTTAGGACTTGTGTTACCGAATTAAAACCCAAGCTTAAGGAACCCACTTGGTTGCAAGTGAATGATGGAACTTGTGTGATCCAACCTAACCTAAGTCTAGGGTCTATCTTAAGGTTTCCGGCCACCCTTACTTGGTTTGTATTCAGGCTTGTACTTAGCAACCCCGATCAAGTCCTTGTGAAATTGTTCACCCTGATCTTGGTGTCAGCTCGGGCATTAAAACCCTTATGTCCATATCCTTGCTATATCGACTGTGTATCACTCAACCCACATCGACCGATTCAATACTTACCCAAATCCACCATACTTCACCCTGAGACTGTTACTCACAACTCATGTGCAATCCTTACCCCTTCCACTAGATACTGATCACCCTTACCTCCCACAATACTTCACAAACATCCCCTATATAGGTTGTTGATCGAAACCACTCACAACTTCCCGTACAACCCCGACAACATCAAACAAACCGCATAATACACCCTGCCGAGAACCTCACTGGTTCAGCTCTGTTCCGTGGCCTTGACACTTTCAAACCACCAAGTTCCAATCACCAACACTACCATCAACGTGTCCATAACACCCTCATAAAATTCCTTGATCCAACTCCACCTAAATCTACCCGTCTAAACCACCAAAACCCCACTGCCCGACTAGAAACCGAGAACCACCTTTTGTGTCCAATATCGCGTCAACCTGAATTTAACCAAGACCCGACCAACTTACCATCCAACACCCCTCCTTACTTGCATCATATTGTTATCAGAGCGAGGTCATCCCATCCCATGCTTTGACGCTATGGCTCACATAAACAAAGAAGAACTAAGGAGGCTCGTAAGTGATATTTTTATAGAACAAGTACGGGCCGTGAAAAGAGAACTTGTGGGACATACCGTGAGTAACAATGCCATGTCAAGGGTTGTGCAAAATAGTCCAAGGCTTGAAAGGAAAGTTTTCCCAAAGCCCTATGTAAGGGCTACCAATGTGAAGAAAATGGGTAGTACCATTTTTACTAACCCCTTGTATCATCACAAAGGTGAAAAGAAAGATAAAAATGTAAAAAAGGGATTAGATAAAAAGAGAAAGAAGTGTTTTCAATGCCATGAATTAGGACACTTTGTAAGTGAATGTCCCAATTCCCGGGTTGTGATTAGAGAAAAGTATCTAGAGTGTGGGTTCTCCTTGGCTATTAAGGAACTCGTACTACTTGAAGAACAAGAGGAACCCGAGACCCCCTTACTGGATGCATAAAAGATAGAGGAAGAACTTAAGAAGGGGAGTTCTATAGATGATGATTCAGAGGAACTCTTGGAGGAATCAGGAGACGTATGTGCGAGTGGTCTTGCAGTAGGAACACTATCGATGGAAGATGGTGAACTTGCTCTTGATTTATTTTCAAGTAGTTCATTTTCTACTCACTAAGACTATGGACGCCATCCGAAAGAAAGTGAAACTTGGCACACTAGTATTGAGGGCCGAAAGGTCGACACTATCATCATGGGGTGCAAACTTGCTATGCCAAGATTGAAAGATCTTGTTGATGCGTTGAGTGAGGCCAAATTGTTTGCCAAATTGGATTTGAAAAGTGGCTACCTACAAATGAAGATCCGAGGAGGAGATGAAAGAAATATGGCTTCCGAAATCAAGCATGGTTGCTATGAATGGCTTGTGATGCCATTTGGGTTGTGGAACGTTCCAAACCCTCCTGTGAGTTTCATACGCAAGGTGCTACAACCATCTATGAGTTACATCGCATCATCCGTCAGCATGTATGATGTTCCATCCACGGTGTTAATCTTTCGAGGTTGGTCCGAACAGTCGAATGGAGGTGTGGCAAAAGGTTTTTGTGATTCGACTTCCTTCCCTCGTCAATTCACTCAAAACTTTTGGGCCCTTACTATTCCAAAACTTGGAGTTGAGTGTGATGACAAAGTCGTCTTACTCCAAGACCAAGAGTTCATGACTTCCTCTAATGGAAGATTGGGTGACACACGACTTCCTTATTATTCTTGCGACCCGAAATTTTATGTGGTGCAAAGGAAATTGAACCAGAGGCTTTCTAATTGGGTAGCATTCTTACAAACATCCACATCCTCCACAAGACATGAAGATTACAAGTTCATATTAGTGGCGGATACTCTTCTTCAAAGACACATAACGTTGACCATACTTAAACCAAGGTCAATGAAATGTGAAATGCTAAAGGAGTTCCGTGAAGGGGATTCCAAGTTCAGGGATATGAACGGAGTGGTAAGAAGGTATTCTACTTGTCAAAAAACTAAAGGATTCTTCCACAAATCATTGTGTACTTCCTTGTCGGTTCCGGAGCAACCAAGGGAAGATGGGAGCTTGGATCTTACTCTCAGTTATCCAAGGACACCACGGGGCAAAACTTTCATCATACCATGTAGATTGTGAAATGCTACAATCTCTAATGTGAACCTCATGAACAAGATGCTACAATGATCCATGGGTTACACCACATCATCCGAGGTTCTAACTATGCCCAGCCGTGCAAAGCCATGGGAAGTCAAACATGAAACTAGAGTAGGTGCCAGATTTTGCTCTAGCACAACATTGACTAGTGTACCATGCCATTATTCTACCTATGTCAAGGCATTATATTTTATGGGATTCGTGGCACAATACGAGCATCATTTTAAGCCAAAACCGATTGGCTTGTATTCGGATCCCTATTTGGCAAGTTTCGAGGAAGGTGCCAACAAGATAAAACTTCTGAACTTATATAATGGTGGAAGTATTAGATCAACACTTGTTATTGAAAACTTATTACCACAATTAGACGGGATGAATTTGAGGGCAAATTCTTTCAAAGAAGGGGAGATTGATGAAAGAAAGCCCGCAGACTTAAACTCTCAACCCAAGTCGAGGGGTGCTTTACTAAGAGTGCCAACGATGACCCGTCAATCTACACTTACATACCTAGTGTGGCATGAAAAATGGAGTGGAGTTGGAGTTGTGACGTGAAGATCTAAGAAGCATGTTTATTTTGCCTTTGTATGTAGGTCTTGGCCGAAGACCATTTTTGTTTCTTTTATCTTATCTTTAATTCCTAGCTTAGCTTGTAGTTCTCCTTAGGACATGATGTAACGTGGAAATAACTCCTAGCTCCCATTAGAACACAATTACTAAGCCATGTAATAGGAAAGAGGGTGACAAGGCCGAGAGTTCCTACAATAAGATGACAAGGCCGAAAGTGACAAGGTGGCATGAACAAGAATGGTGTAGAAGATGGGGCTTCCAAGAAGACAATTCATGAACCAACTAGTTCATGAATTTGGCTACTTGAAGACATCAAAATCGACCAAGGGGAAGTCAAGAGTTGGCCGAATAATTCATCAAAAATAAGTACAAAGAATGGAAGCTTTCAAACATATTCCAAGAAGATGAGATCTTAGAGAAGTCAAATTCATGCAATCTTCTACATGGGAACCACAATGGGGTGTGAAAGAGATTGAGTTCATCCTTGTCCCCAAGAAAAGCCAAGACCTTTCCCATTGTTCCCACAATGTTCGAGAACACCTTTTGCCACCATGAAAACCCGTCGAGAATGCACCTTTCCCATTGTAGCCGAAAGTAGTTAGAGTTTGTGTCCTTTAATTTGTCTTCTATAAAGGTCCATGTACTACTATAAATAGGACCCTTAGGATGTTGTAAAAAGGCAGAGTTGATGAATAGAAAAACTTGAGTTTTACTCAATTACTATGTTATTCAACTTGTGTGTTGTCTATCTTAGTTGGTCCTTATGTGGGCCTTCGGTTCTTATGTGGGCCTTCGGTTCTTATGTGAACCAAACCCATGGTGTAAGTTTGGCAACCTAAACTAAGGTCCCTTTGGTGTAATTCTTGGTTAGGACTTGTGTGACCTAATCAAAACCCAAGCTTAAGGAACCCCCTTGGTTGCAAGTGAACGTTAGAACTTATGTGATCCAATCTAACCTAAGCCTAGGGTCTATCTTAAAGGTTTTCGACTACCCTTACTTGGTTTGTATTCGGTCTTATACTTAGAAACCCCGATCAAGTCCTTGCGAAATTGGTCACCCTGATCTTGGTTTCAACTTGGGCATTAAAACCCCTGTGTCCATATCGTTGCTATATCGACCATGTCTCACTCAACTCACATCGACCGATTTAATACTTAACAAAATCCACTAGATATTGATCACCCTTACGTCCCACAGTACTTCTCAAACACCCCCTTCATAGATTGTTAACCGAAACCACTCACAACTTCTCGTCCAACCCCGACAACATCAAACTATCTGCATAATACAACATGTCGAGAACCTTACTAGTTTAGCTCCATTCTGTGGCCTTTTCACTATCAAACCACCACGTTTCGATCACCAACACCACCCTCAATGTGTCCACAACACCCCCATAAAATGCCTTGACCCAACTCCACCTAAATCTACCAGTCTAAACCACCAAAACCCCACTGCCCGGATAGAAACCGAGAATTCGAGAACCACCTTTCATGTCCAATTTCGGGTCAACCCAAATATAACCAAGACCCGATCCAGTTACCATCCAACACCCCTCCTTACTTGCATCAGATTCCTAAGGAATCATATACGCTAAAATTGTCGAAGAACACCTAAATGAGTTTCTATGGAAATTTGTATTTTTGATTGAACCGTGTGATTGCATTTCATATGCATCCCTTGTAAAGAAGTCTAAGAACCCGAGATGTTCAAGGCTGTCGATAACATACCTAAGCAAAGTTTTCTATGGAATTTGGGTTCGATATTAATATTAATTCCTTGTATGATATAAATGATCATTTCGTAACACACACACACACACACACACACACACACACACACACACATATATATATATATATATCGGTTGTGTTCCACAATAAGTACACGGACTCCGCAGGTCCTCCACAGGTCATAACTACCGCGTAGAGGTATTCTGTCCGGAGTGTGTGTGTACATTGCATTGCAGATCCAAACATACACCTTAGAGTATACTTAAGGGTAGTGACATGTTATACACCTCGCACTTTAAGATGAGGATAGTTTATACAGTAAAGGCTTATCCATACAGGTTGTATTTGAGTTTTAGAGTTTCATTATTCACCTCATATGGCATCCAAGTTGCTTATGCTTTCATTTATAGCTTATCTCCTCATATTGCATTTATGTCTTTCCTTATAGTTTATAGATTCATATTTTATTCATGGTTTACATACTCGATACATTATTTTGTACTGATATCCCTTTTGCCGGGGCCGCTGTGTGTTCATGTCGCATGTTCTAATAGAGACTCTGCTATGTTACCATAGTAAGAGTTATTGAGTTCAGCCGTCAGTAAGTAAATTTCATATTCCCAGAGCTTCCTAGTCAAATATGGAGTATGTTTTGCAGGGTTATGTATAATATGGGTAGGTCGAGGCCCTGTCCCAGCCATATGTCAGTTCAGTTACTCGTAGAGGCTCACATACTTGTTTTGGTATGTATAGCCTTGTCGGCTAAGTTATTTTTATTGAACCATATTGTGACCTTGTCGATCCTATTGTGTATATATGCTGGGTTAATCCCTCCCATTTAGTGTTGTTGTTGTGATATAATCTAGTACGGCCTTGACTGGTCATCAGAGTGGTATGCTTGGGCCAGTAGGGCACTAGGTGTCGGCCACACCCCTTAGTTTGGGGTGTGATAAACTTGGTATTATAGTAGGTCAGTCCTAGGGAGTCTGTGAGTCGTGTCGAGTAGAGTCTTGCTTATGGGTGTGTTGCGCACCACACTTATAAATAGGAGGCTACATGATATTTAGAATGTTACATTTCTTGAAAATCTAGATCATACGATAGAAGCAAAGTCGTAAGTTACTGAATTCCTATCTTTTCATCTTGATCTTCCTTTTCAGTAATGCCGAGAGACAAGGGAAGTACTGATAACATGAATTGGGTTAGAAATGTGGGAGAAGGCACTAGCTAACAACCAACCGTTAATATGAATCCAAAGAACATAAAGACACTAGAATGAAATGTAAATTATTCTATGGAAGAAGATCCATCTATGGAAGACGATCTGTCTATAGAAGAGGATCTTTTAGAGGATTTTCTATGGAAGAAGACCCATCCGAGGCCGTAGAAGAATGGCCCTTCCGAGTGCTACCAATTCCAGAGTTGTTTCCAGACCATAGGAAAGCCCGTACAATGCAGAGTCCATTAACACAATGGACATTTCCGGTTGGGTTAGGTGTGAGTGGTACATCGTACGCAATAGTGCCTCCAGTCATTTTCCCAGAGCATGGACATATTCATATTCCCCCATAAGTTAGACCCTTTGAGAGACCAGGAATTCCATTATCATGGAGGTCGGTTAACCAAGGTTTAGCCTTAACGAGTAAGAGTGAGGAAGAAGTAACTAGTAGACAGACCAAAAGGTTTGGGATGGAAGAAGGTATAGAAGAGTTTATGTTACGAGATGTGTAAGATCAAAGCTCCTGGTAGAAATAGTTGTAAGTTTGTTGATTATAGTGTCATCATTGAGTTTCTTGGTGTTAGGAGAGTCTAGATCTCAAGTTTCAAGTCTTTTGAGTTATTCACCATTGTTGGCTATTAAAGAGCTTGAGGTGGGTCTTGAAGCTTAAAAATGATTCGGCTTTGTTCTCCTATTGAAGAAGAGTGGGAATATGAAATTTGGGGTGATTTGAAGAAGGATTGAAGGTCTTAAAATTTTTGAATCCTCAAGTGTTCTTGAAGACCTTCATAGAGTTCTTGAGGAAGAAGGGGAAAAAATGTCCCATTTGATCTTTCAAAACCTAATTTCAAGTTGAAAAGCTGTTTTTTGGCCAAAAGAGGTAAAGTATCAAAAAAAGTGGGCCCAAATTGTTTGAAAAATCAGAAAGAGGCCCAGAGCATGGATCCCCAATAAGATTTGATGTCACAAAAGTTGTGCAGCATTTTACACAACCTGCAAACCGCAGGTTGTGTCGCATGTGACACCTGCGAACCGCAGAGCAGCCACAGACTACTGCAGTGATTTTTGGGAGTTTAGCAGCAATATTTGCAACCACATACTGTGTTGCGAGCACTGCCTATGAATCGCAGGTCCTGCACAATGAATAGCAGATTGCACTTTTCAATTTTTTGGCTCAAAATTCATTTCATGTTATTTATTTTCCGTTCCTTCGATCATCTAAACTAGTTAACACTTGTAATTGATCTTCCAAAGTGATTAGCTAGTTCTTGAATATTAATCTTCTTTCTTACTACTTCTTTCGATCTTTTCTCTTTTTAACTTTGTCGGTCACTTCTTGAATCAAGTTCGTTAGTTGGAGTCGACTCGTTCTTTTATCGTGTCGACAAAGATACACTATTGTCTTGAGTAGAAACTGAACCCTTGTAACTCACCAGACTAAAAAAGGTACAATCATTAGCAGAGATAATTTGTGAGGCAATCAAAGGTGCGCATACTCGAGTGACTTGTGAGGTTTATTTTTACTAACCTAACGTGTTTGTTTGTTTTGATTGATTATTCTAAAACATGTACCATGACAAGTTTGGGTTATGAGACCCAAGTTCCCACCGGGGGGGCCTACTCTTGTTGATATGATGAATGTTTTGATGGACATTACCCCTCAAATGACTAGTTTGGATGTTTGAGTGGGAGTTGTTGAAGGGCGATGTAGGGAAGCGTCATTGCTACCCCAAAGTTGATGCTGGAAAAGAAGCTTTACCAACTTGAGACCGTGGAAGGAGAACTCGCACTCGAAGCACTACTACGTTTGAAGAAGACCCCGACGGTCCACTCTTTCCTCTCTTATCAATACTTCTTTCTTCGTTTTATTTTACTAATTTTTTTGCATGATACGCATAGCTAGCTCGAATGATGACTACAGACACACAACAACTTAGAAGAGCACCAAATGTTCCACGCCGTGAAAGTCTAAGTCGTCTAATCAAAATGCTTGCATCTCCTTCATCGAAAAGTACATGTATGGCATGTCCTTGTTATTTCCTTTTAGGAACAGGATCAAGAGAGAATTCACTGAAATAGGAATGACGTTGGACATCTAGGTAAGGAGATTGTCCTGAACGACAAGTTGCAAAACCAGTGCATGAGCCTTCATACTTCAAACTCGAACACTGGAGGACTTTATGGTGCAACAAGGCTAAGAATCCCAATGAGACTAAAAAGCCCAACGGAGACCAAGGTGATTCAAGACAGTCGCGAATCTATACCCAGACACACCTATAGTAGTGGTATACTACATGTGAGGGCAAAGAGCATGTTCAAAGAAACTGTAAAGGCCATGTCATTGTATATTAAGGGTCTGATTATGACCAGTTTTTCTTAAATCAATTCAATAAGCCAAATGAAACAAATAAAATTTGTAACATAGCCTCACAGCGGCTAATACTTATTACAAATTGAAATTAGTACCTTTCGAATTTAATATCCAGTTATGTACTCAGTTCATAGCACGACCATCATCTATCATAATACAAAGTCCTTGAGACTATGTATTAACAACACAAGTATGGTTATCACAATCTCGGTCGCATTGTCCTTTTCTTCCTTGCTTTTACCCCTAAATGGAAAACAAAAGACATGAGTGTTACATTATTATAAGGTACCATTTTAACAATTACATTCAAATGGACTCGGATCTTCATTTCTGATAGACCGGTGTTCGTAGAGCAGTACACGTGTAGAAGCAGGACTAAGAGACCATTGAACTATGATTTAATTATGACATTGTGTCATCTTCACTATTTGATTTGGAAGGTGTGATAATCCGATGAATGAACCAGAGAAAAAAAAAGTGTAGAAATAACTTTTCATTTCAATAACTAAAGCACTACATCTTTTCTGACATCTAAGAGGGGAAACGTGCCTAAACAAATGAATTTGACTGCATCCTCCAAAATTTGCAAGCACAGATTTCCCAGTAATGAAAAAATTAAGCAGCCTACACTCCTACTTAAATGAATTGCTAACTTTTTACATTTCGTATGCAGAGCATCCGTACGTCTTTCACGTCCACCAAATACCTCTGACCGTCAATGTCCACACATGAAAACTGCTTCCACAGCAAACCAATTGTCTCTTCGTCGACATCTAACAAACGAGATATTTCCTTCCCTTATCAAACCACCTTCATGATTCCAAGCTCAGTGCCCGAGATGTTTCTTGCCTCCAATATTAGAGCAAATTGCCAACTTAGATTCCCAGGTAATATCATAGTTCACATTTTGATAGCTACCCGATATCTGTGAACTCTGGAAACACTGACCAATCATCAAGTCCCGATATAAAGTCAGGAACATATTCATGTCGGAGTACATCCTCAACCCCTGCATTAAATTCCGAGTTTAGGTCTAACAGGGTCCTGTCTTCAAAACCATTTCCACTTTCTGTAAGGAATGATAATCCCACATCAGCTGTTGGACAGAAATCATCAGACACAGATGGTATTGGCGGCAACACTAGATCCTTGGTCCGACCAACATCACTAGATTCCATTGATATCATTCTGGACTTAGATTTCGAAACCTTCACCAAATAAGAGGGCTTATGCTTCCCCAGAAATTGTGATTTCACTGGAGTACGTGACTTGCCATCTCCAATAGGGAAAGCAAGGGAAGCCCAATCTAAACAACCTTCACTACTTGATGCAGCCCTGGAAAGCAGAAAATTAGCATGTAAATACTACGACCTGCGTAAATATGAATTTAAATGGGAATATTGATTAATCTGGATCAATGTGCACCCATTGAATTTGAAGTACTACCAACTTCAACAGTGCTTCCAAAATTACACAGTATATCAAGGATAAAGCTCTGTTTGAATTTATCTTTTCAAACTCAAGTATGTAAGAGCATATCTATAGAATATTGAGCTTGAAACAGCATGGATGAACGTTGCACTTTCTTTCAGCACAACTTCCTGCCTTGGTTGGTTCTTAGAAGAAAAATGTGAATGGTCTCTAAATGATGGAGAATTCGGAACACCGGACCAAAATAAAGTACTAGAATGTGAAAGACCTAGAATCTTTTCCAGTTCTTATAATTCTAATTAAAATGTGAATTTCATTTCTTAATTGTATGATCATGAAAAATAGATGTGACTATCAAGTTTAACACCATGATATAGAAGAAAATTAATTGCCCAAATGTCATTATAATGACTCAACTTCCAGGATTGCATATACTCTTAGAAACTAAAAGTAATGACTTAGATAATTTAACCTAAGAAAGAGGTCTGTGTAACTTCATTGGACAATTCAAACCACTAAATTAAGTTGCCATTTGACTCTGTTCACTCAACTGAAAGCATGCAACAAGCTAGAGTTGCATGATTACATACCAGAATCGGTTTTCAGCCATAATCTGGGAAGACTTGAAATGATGATGCTCAGCTATTCTCATTCTTGAAGACAATGGAGATTCAGGACCAGGTATTTTGACAGTTATGGGATATGGCAAGGGAATTGTCTTATCATCTTTCTCTGGCCCAAATTCCAGTGTAATATCCAAATGCTCAGCAGGAAAAGAAGCTTCTTCTCTCTGGTCACAAATGGAGATTCTCTCATCACTTTGTGCTTTCTGCTGGTCAGAAAGAGCAACTGCCACTAACTTGGCGCATATACTTAAATTAGAAAATCTCTTTACAGGTGGACCCATAGAGTAATTCATCGAAACACGGTTCATAATTGGTGTATATAAACTTCCAGAATGGCAGAATCCATTCTGGGAAGATGAGAATGTATTTGTGTGGCTTTTCCGCACTTTCCACACAGAGGAAACAAGGGCAAAGAAATGGTTTTGAAGAAGCGGCTCATGATCTGGGATCTCTGATGCAATATCCAACACCAGTCGGACATTATCCTGAAAAGAGGACCAGAAAAGTTAGCCAAATATAAACATTACCCTATTCTTTCCCGGGGGAAGGCAGTTTGATTAAGCATTACACTGCTACGGCAAAACTTAAATTCTTTCAAACTACATGAAGGTCTTTTACAGCAGCTGATTGGCTTGGCCAGCTACAGAAAGGCTGATGGGGGAAATTTCAGTTGACTCTGACCCTTTCACTCAACAAATTCACCATTCAATTATCAAATAGAAGCTTGAAGTAAATTTTTCTCCTTTCCCTTTGTATCCTAAAACCACCCCATCCCCAAACACCACGATTTGCCAATTCGGTGTCAAGCTAAGTCCAGTTTTACAACTAAGAGCATATCTGCAGAATATTTGAAAAATACAAGGATTAAATCATTCCATTAAACATACAAGACTTCCACACATATATCTTGGTCTATAGCTTCTGTGTACAGAGGAAGTGTGATGCCAAATGACTTACTATCATACATATATTAAAAGATGCTTGACCAAAAACTCAGGAAAAAAAGAAGAAAAGAACATGCACAAAAAAGCAACCAAGCAAAGGAAAAAAAAAATATAAATTGACTAAATGGAGAGCCTAAAAGCAAAATAATTTAAAAGCCATTAAGAGCGATTCTTCTGCCAAAAGAGTTTTTTTGATGAAGTAGGATATCATGAAAAGCATCAAGAAGATGCTGAAAAGATTACAAAAGGAAAAGTTTTGTTCAGCTTATTTACAATTTGAGTGCTGCAAAACTAGAGCTGACAAAATCCAAAAGTCAAACAAAGTTATTTACAGGGCAGACTTTAGCTCAACTAAAAAGATTAACTAAGCATCTAGCCTTTAGATAGCAGTTTGAAGTTGATAACCCATCAAAACATTTTCGATTCATTTCCGTCCAAATATACCAAAATATGCTTGCAGGTACCATAATCCAGATCTTTTAGATGGTTTTATCAATTTTCTTTAAAATCCAGCTCACATAGGCTCTGGCAGTGAAGGGCACAAACCAGTTCAGCCCAATAATAATGAGAAACATGTTCCAGATGTCTGCAGCCATTGAGAAGTGAAGAAACAAATGGTTGATGGATTTTGTGTCTGATTGGCACATGAAACACCTGTTAGCTAGTTGAGAAGTCCTTCTAATTAGGTTATCCTGGGTGAGGCAAGCACCCTTTAAAACTAACCAGCTGAAGCAGCTCACTTTGGTAGGCAATTTTGTCTTCCATACTAGTTACAATGGACATAAGTCAATCACCATTTTATTGGAGCACACGTCATCATATCCTGCCTTAACAGAGTAGAAGCCATCCTTGAGTTCCCCATTTCATTTTGTCCCTGTACTCTCTGTTAACAATACATTCTTCCAACATTTCAGCAAATCTATGAGTTCATCCACCATTCAATCTTGCAAATTCCTCTTAAGATTTAGATTCTGTGAACTGAACTCTCTATTGTGAGCAATTTTGGATTTACTACAATTACAAAGAGACTGTTTATGCTCTTCCATAACCCTATACCGTCAGGTTCTCTGACAGATTTAGTACTCCAGTGCTTGAGTCTCCCATATTTTGCTATGATAATCTCCTTCCATACCCCAACATCATCTTGATTAAATTTCCAGTGCCATTTCATCGGCATGCTTTTGTTGTGTTAGATTTAGGTCTTTGACTCCCAAGTCCACCAAGTTCTTCAGGAAGTATGACTTTAGACCATTTCATCAAATGGTTCTTGTGACCCAGACTGTTCACTTCCCATAGGATTTTCCTTCTTATTCTATCCAACTGCTCCTGAATCTTTGTGAGATAGGTATTGTTTCTGCCATTCAAAGTGAGGTACCAGGGTGTATGTTGTTTGCAGAAGACATAGTATTGATTGACGAGACTCGCAGCGGAGTTAAAGCTAGGCTGGAGGTTTGAAAACAGACTCTAGAGTCTAAAGGATCTGGGTTGAGTAGGATGAAAATCGAGTACTTGGAGTGCAAGTTCAGTGATGTACCGCATGAGGTTGACGTAGAAGTGAAGCTTGATGCACAAGTCATCCATCAGAGAGGAAGTTTCAAGTATATGGGATCTTTAATCCAAGGTAATGGGGAGATCGACGACGATGTCACACACCGTATTGGAGCAGGGTGGATGAAATGGAAGCTCGCCGCCAAAGTCTTGTGATAAGAAGATTCCGTTTAAACTCAAAGGTAAGTTATATAGAGTGGTGGTTAGACCGACTTTGTTGTATGGGCTGGAGTGTTGAACAGTTAAGAACTCTCATGTCCAGAAAATGAGAGTTGCGGAAGTGAAGATGATGTGGTGGATGTGTGGGCGACAAGATTAGGAATGAAGATATCTGAAGCAAGGTGGGGTGGCCTCTGGGTTGGTCAAGATGAGGGAGGCAAGACTGAAATGATTCGGGCATATGAAGAGGAGTGCAGATGCCCCGGTGGGGAGGTGTGAGAGATTGGCAGTGATGGGTTTAAAGACGGGTAGAGGTAGGCCAAAAAGTATTGGGGAGAAGTGATTAAACAGGACATGACGCAACTTACCGAGGAGATGACCTTAGATAGGAAGATAAGGAGATCGCGAATTAAAGTGAAGGTAGTTGAGTGTTGTCTCATACTCCTAGGGAATAAGTGTGGTGGGTAGATAGTATTAGCATTATTCTCATAGTTTCTGGCATTGGATTCCTGCTATTATTGTTTGTTTCGTGTGCTTTGGTTATCGCTCTATTTTGCTCTGGATGCTATGTTGCTTTCTCTATTGTTGGTTAATGTCTTATTTGCTATGCCTTTTTAAATCTGTATTGTATTTTTCAAACTTCCTTGTTATGTGTCATTTGAGCCCCTGTCTTTCGGGAACAACCTCTCTATCCCCTCGAGGTAGGGGTAAGGTCGCGAACACTCTATCCTCCCCAGGCGGGAATGTACTGAGTATGTTATTTTTGTACTGTTTCTGCCATGTGGCAAGGTTTCTCGAATTTCTCAATTACTGCTTTTCAAATCCGTGTGGACTTGTATTTGGCACCTAGAGACATGCTCAAATAAGTAGTGGGAGAAGCTTGTGCTACAGCCCATAATTTCTTCTAGCTCCATCAGGAAACCATATTCACCGATAGATAACACTTTTAAGCATATTGAAGTGTAGACCATGCATTGCCTCAAATATCATAAGAGTGAGGTTTAGATAAAGGACTTGAGAATTGAGATCTTTCTGGTCAATAGGCAGTGAGTATCATCTGCAAATATTAGGTGTGACACAGAGTGTTCCTTACCCACTATGAACCCTTCAAGCCAGTTGCTTGGTTTTTTCAAACATCCCTAAGTCCTCTTCCATATCCAGTATAAAGAAAGGGAAATAAAGGGTCCTCTGCCTTATCCCTCTCTTGGGGAAAAAGAAACCCAATCGACTTCTATTAACAAGAGCTAACTAAAGTAGTGACAAAAATGCTCCCATGCACTTTTGCAACTGCGAAACTGTATTAACATTAGTGATACCAATTCATCCCACAATCTTGTTCTTTTCGGTTGGAGTGTGGCTCATGACTCCGATGAAAAACCACCTGGTACTTACCTTAATCCCTTCAAGCATTGTGGAAATAGAATAAGAACCTTGTTGCACATTAGTGCATGTCCAAATTCTCTTTTCAATGAAGATAGCGATCCCAACATCGGAACAATTGGCTTTGGATTCTGCCCAATCTACTCATCTAGAACCACAAATGTCTTGTTAAAGCATGTGTAAGTCCTCAGTTTTTGTTTCCTGCAAACAGAAAATGCCTGCTTCAACTTGTGTACCAAAAATTTGATAGCACATCTCTTACTACTATCATTTAGCCCTTGCACGTTCCAGCTAATAGCTTTGACTTTCGTTTTGAGAGAGCTTTTTGCTTCCTATCCCTTATAAGTCTTTCCTTTGAACAACAATTCCTCTTTTCATAGTTGACTGGGCTTTTGAGATTCTTTACCTCATTTTCCCTTTGTTTTAGCATTTTCTTCCCTGCACTCGTCCTGCTTTGTTGGTGTAGAAGTTGTTCCCTCCTCTTCGGTTCCATCCTCAAAATCATATCAATGATTTCTTGTTCAAACCAAAAGATATTCACTCCAAAAGCTTTGCAAGCTTTTTCCATAACAATTTTGCACTGAATTGTCCCATTATAGTTGGACTGGCGATGTGATCGTTCTGTGGACTATCGTCGTGCCAAGGTAATGGTAGATAGTTGCCTGGAAGAGTAGAGAGCTCAGAGTTAGAAGCACTAACCCGTGTAAATGTGAGCTTTATGGATGAAGTGAGAAAATTGCCATGCATTGGGGTTGATCTACTTCATCATCAACCTCGTGTATAACTTCACCGGCGGCTCAGGCGGAAGATTCAATAGCCTGCTTTTTCTCATACTGAGCGGTCTACGACGAGTTGGGTAACTTGACATTCCTGGATTTAAATTATTAAATTGGGTTGACCTAGTTGGTCTCTGTTCCATTTTCCCTTTCCTCTTCCCAATATTTTCCCATTTTTACTTTTTGGGCCCTTCCAATAATAGGTATATGAAATTCACCTGATTCAAAAGTTGCTTGGTATTGAGGAACCCAACTGATCTTTTAAAAAGATTTATGAAGAGGCCACGTGTTTAGTGGCAGGTCGGTCAACTACTAATTCTGCGACGCTCGATGAAGTCGTAGGCTTAGGGATAGACCCCTGGTCCATAACATGTATCTTTTAAGCTTCCCTGCAATTGCCAAACTGGAATGGCCATTAGTGATAATGGCAATTTCAAAAACCCAAACATTTACCTTCAATTCATTCCTCCCTGGAGGTTCATGTTCCAAATTCTTCACACATATGTGAGCCCAGAGAAGGTTAGACCTTTCTCATGGTATCTTCGGCGGTGTTGATATATCCCCTACACCTCTTTGATGGCTTTGAGGGCATTTTCTGACCATGCATGCATAAGAATGCCAAATGCTCTGATCTATCGATGATATACTCATTACGTAGTGTGTTTAATATTGGCCACCGGCGACCACCATTCAAGTGTCAATCTTCCTCCACTCCAAAACAAATCTCCGACCTGGACTTTTTCTGCCTCTAGCCTAATGGGAGTTCAAAGAGATTTTGATTATGAGAGAGATGTTTCACTTGAGGCTTGCTGTTAACCTCCACCTACGAAGGAACCAGCTGTGGATAACTCCCGTTTTTGGGCTCGAACTGAAGGGATCACTAAAGTTTCTGATATGGCAACAAGATAGGAATTGAAGGTTTTCATATCGAGCATTGTTCTCCTCCTATGCATTATGAAGTGTCAGCTTCGTTCATTTTTTTATGTTAGTTGCATCTACGTAAGACCTTTCACTGCTAATGAACCGATTTAAAGCTAGATCGCAAGGTTTACTCAAAAACCTGAAAATCTTCTTCGCCATTTCACCCCAACCGCAGTTGTAATCCACCTTATGAAGTGACCATGAATGTTGAATTTTAGATAAACTCTACATAGGTAAAACTGAATCTTCCTTCCCCATCTTTTACATATGTTTCTTTTGTTCCTTGACACTGATTTGAGTGCTTCACTAACCAATCATAGTTTTTAACGTCTATCTTAAGCATGCTGGTAAATCAATGTCCTTTCTTGATTACGATGGAACATGTATGGCCTTCTCTAACATCTGTTAATTCTAGGGCTGGCCAATGGGGCGGGGCGGCCCGGTCCCGCCCCTACCCCGCCACGGTCCGGTCCCGCCCTTACCCGCTATTAAAAAAAATAAAAAAATTCGGTAACGGGACTCGAACCGGGACAGGACCTCGGCTAGTCCCACCGGGGCCCGTCCCGCTACAGTACCACCAGCCCCGCCCCATGTCCCCCTCGATAACCCCCCTTTGCACAAAATAACTGTTGCACTACGGCCATTTTATATTTTGACCGTTGTGCAACGGCCATTTTTGGCCTCCCCCAACCCCCCTACCCCCTTAATATTTATTTTTAACCCCTAAGTTATTATATTTACACTTTAACCCAATTCCACAACAATAAATACCTCATTTTCTCTTCATCTTTCTCACAAATCTTCCTACAATCTCTCTAATCTCTCAATCTATCTCTCTACAAGTCTACATTGTGTACTAAATATTCAATTTTATTATTCATTTGGGAGTGAAGTTGACAACTAGCTTGAGGATCATCCATCGAGCAAAGTTTCAATTTTCAACATCTTGATTACACGTCGACGTTACGTCGGCGTTTGGTACATTCGTTCCTTCATTAAATTATTATTATTTCTTTATTTTAATTAGCGCACTTAATTTCATTATCTTTAACTATTTATTAGCGTAATTAAAATGGAAAGACTTAAAGGTATGTTTAAGGATAAGGGTAAAGCTTCCTCTAGTAGGGGTAACAAGGGAAGAGGTACTTCTAGTCATCCTATTCCTAGACAGGATTTTGTTGATACTGAACATTTTCCTACAATACCATTAGATTTAGACGAGGAGCTATTTTCTGGAACTCAACAAGACTTTAATTTAGAAGATAATCTAGATGACACACCCACTAGTGCACCTCCAACTGGAACGCCTCATATTCCCCTAGTCTGAGACGAGGCCCACCACAACGAAAATTAAAATCAGATGCATGAAATTTTTTTGATAGGGACATAGAGCATCAAGTAGTTAGATGTCAAATTTGTAAAAAATATTTTTAAATTTAAAATGGGAAAATATCAGGGTGGGACGGGGGGTTTAATGAGACACGTACAAAGGTTTCACCCAGCTACGTATGCCCAATACCAGGCTGAAAAACCGGGTGCACAAATGTCCTCTCCATCGGGACAAGGTTCACATACTCTCCCGGACCAAGTACAGGGTCAAATTAACCCTATGACGGGGGGAATTGTAGGCCCTAAATACGATAAACATAGAGACAGGGAAGTAATAGCAAAATTAGTTGTTGTGGAGGGTTTGCCTTTTTCATTTCCTTCCTCTCCTGGTTTTATTCATTATATTAGAGACATGTATAATCCTGCTTTTAACGGTTTTCCTAGATTAACTGTTAGGAGAGATGTATTTAAATTTGCACATGAATATCAACAGTATTTACGTTATTCCTTATATCATTTTTCTGGTAAAGTATCTATCACGTCTGATATATGTCGTAATACTAACGACCATGATTATTTAACGGTAACATGTCATTTGATAGATTATAAATAGTCTATGCAAAAACGTATTTTAGCGTATAGATATATAGATGATAGGCACACTGGTACTTTTATTTCAGAAAATATTTTTTCAGTTTGTGATTATTATGGCATAACTGATAAAATTATGTCTATTACATTAGATAATGCATCTTCTAATAATTATGCTATTGGACTTTTAAGATTTTTTAACTCCATCTTTTCCAAATCATTTTCATATAAAATGTGTGTGCCATATACATAACTTAGTTGTAAAGGATAGTCTAACACTTTTTGCAGACATTCTTGATAAAATACAATTTGCTATAAACTTTATTTTTAAAAGTAATAGAATACAACGAAAAAAAGATTATAAAAAAACTTGTCATAATTGCCAACTACCTTAAAGAAAAATTCCCGAAGAAGTACCCACTAGGTGGAATTCTTTATACGAGCAACTACTTGTTGCTTATGACTATAGAAGACCTATAACTTTATTTTTAACGCCCATAATCGAAATCCAAATGATATGGTTGTAGATAGCGATTGGGAAAATATTTCAGAACTTACTGTATTTCTAGAGAAAAAATTTTAAGCAACAAAAGAATTTTCCGGTATATTAATTCCTACAATTTCTACTATTTTGTTTAATATAGCTCTAATATTTTTATTACTTAGTGAATATATGGAAAAACCAACATATAAGGCACCTATTAAAAAATATTTATCAAATTTAAAAAATATTTTATTCTTATTCACACTATTTATATTATTGGTGTTGTATTAAATCCGACTATTAAAGTTGACGGTTGTAAAACACTTATTGAAACTATTTATGATTATATAGCAGTACTACCACCTTCAACTCCTAAAAATCCAAATGACCCACCACATATTGAACAAACTAAAGAAGAAGTGATGTCTAGCATACAAGATGAATGCAAAAAAGTATATAGGTAATACCAACAAGAAAGTGCTAGCAACCAACCGACTTCCATACCATCTCCTTCTTCAACACAACCTTATAAAAGACATGTTTTTGCGGCTAGTATTGAAAGCCTTAGAAATAGAATGTGCGGTGGTAACACTACTAACCAAGTTAGCGAGTTTGATGTTTTTGAGTACCAAGCAGTTATCAATGAAGAAGGACGTGAAGACTTGCTGAAATACCGGAGGGAGAATGATAAGCCCTTTCCGACAGTCTTTGGGATGTTTTTATTACACTATTTTGTTCAATTATTGAGTTGTTTATATATATGTTATTTTTTTAAATTAAGTGCGATAAAATAAAATAGAGAAACCCGATCCCACCCCGCCCCGATAATACCGGTAACCTTTTTCGAAGGGACCGTAAACGGGACGGGACATAGGCAGAATCCGCCAGTCCCGCCGGGTACCGGTCACGCCAGGCCCGCCCCGGACCTGTCCCGTCCCGTCCCGTCCCGTTGGCCACCCCTAGTTAATTCAAAGGATTTCTCACTGCCCAAGAAGAAAGTTTTCTTTTCCATCAGAGAGCTGATGATAAATTCATCGGAAACTTCTTTGTGATGGCACAATTTTCAAGAAAAACAAGTTAAGAGTCTTAATCCAAAGGAAGAAAGCTTTAAGTAAAAGGTCGTATAAGATAAAGAAGAGCATCTTATCATCTTCCAACTAGGAACAAGCACATACTAATCAGGATGGAGCGGAAGAAACACTCACTACACAATATGTTCTTCTCTATCACTAGGTCAAAACAATTCGCCATGTTTTTTACAGTGTTGTCAAAGGCGCGCTTAAGCCCTGAAGCGAGGCTCAAAACATGTTGAGTGCTTCGCTTCGCTTTATGTGCGTTTCACTGTCATCATCAAGGCCCTAAGACATACTTTTCCTTGCCAATGAGCCTCTCTTGAAGAGGTGACACTAGATCATTGATATTTCACTTTATCGTAATGTTTTTACAATTTCTTTGTCCATATATTTGACATTCATGCTTATTATTAATAGTCTTGGACTAAACATGCATATATTTGTATATTTGCACCATTGCGCCTTTTTCCATTAAAGCCCATGATTTATTTGCGCTTTGCACTTAAAGCCCAAGCTGACCTTAGAGCTGTTTTGCGCTTTTGATAACACTGGCTTTTTATAACTCTCCATGCAACGTTGACCATTTGTCAATCATGCATCTCTAATAGAAGTGACAAAATTAATCCAAGAAAACATTACCCGCTTAGCTAAAACTTGGGCTAATTTAAGCTAAGTACATAACCCAAACTGACCCATGAGAAACCTTGTCAAAATAATTTTAAAATAGAATGTCTTTGTTTGATATATTATATAGCCTTAATAGAGAAAAAGTAGTAGTGTTGTTTGGTGATTACACAAATTGCAAGAAAATAAATAACAAAGAATTAAAACTTGGTAGGAGTTTTTTTTTTTTTTTGGGGGGGGTTAAGCTATGACCCATTGCTTTGCCCATCTTGAACTAACCCAAGTAAACTTTTGGGTGGGCCTTTAGCCCAACCCGCTTGTTTGACACCCCTAATCTCTTAACGCATATATCAATGTCCCCAAATCAGAAATAAGAATGCAACATAAAGCACAAAAAATATGAGAAGTGATAATTTAATCATAAACAATTGTGTTCAAGTTAAATACAACTTCGAGTGGGACCTAAAAGTTACCATCCAAAATAGTTTCTCAACCTCAGTCATTCTATCTCCTGTGGTTTCATTATTTGTGAGGTCCCTACCCTCAACACAAGAATAGAGGAAGGCACTGGAAATTCTTCTTAGTTTAAACGTTTTGTTCTACTATTTGACTAATAATGAGTCTTTGTTTCTTTTATTCTTTTTTTAATTTAATAATCTCCTCCAAAAGCAAGGGAGATGAAAATAGAAATCTAGCTTACCTCAGTCACTTTGAGAAGACCTTTTATAGTGCCAGTATTGTTGGATCTATCATTTACACTGTCTGCGGCAGATAACACATATCTCTGTATGAGTTCCCTAAACCTCTCACAACAATGAAGAGGGTGACGGTATCTTCCTCTATAAACTCCACCAGAAGTCATTCCATACAAGATATCACTCACCAAGCTCCAGTGAGGACCATACTCATGAACAGAAGCACAAAGTACAGCGTCTTCTTGTGGCAACCATGAATCAGCTGATGGAAAATAATCTTTAGACCATGTTTTACCTTTCCTAATCGGCCTTTCTGATTTAATAGTAAGAACTCGTTTTACAGGCATTTGACTGATTGAGATTTTCCCTCCCATCTTGCTTCTGCTTATTGCTCTGAGTTCAATGTCCATTCTGCCAACATCATACTGCTTCAATTCTTTAGATTCAACCTGCCGCTTTCCATGATATGATGAATGTATTACCAGAGAAGATACCTCAGAGGACTTCTTCAGTTTTTTAGACTTCTTGGCGCCTTTCACCTCCTTATCATATGTTGCTGGTTTACGCTTTCTCTCTTGAGCAGAATCCGGCGTCGTAACTTGCTCACTGGATAGAATATCGTCATCTATAGGCATCAACTCTATTGAAGACTCTTCCTTCAAAGCTTGACGTTCAGAAGCTAGACCTCCTTTTTTCAAAGATTTGAACTTTGTTTTCTTCGCCTTCTTTGACTTGGTTTTTGGAACAGAAGATGTATGCCTGCAGAGCATATTGCAGTTGAAAATCAGTCAAAAAACATAGTCAAAGTCAGTTAGCTTACTTTCAAAAGAGTAAAATAACCAAAGCGCAAGGAAAGCTACTCTAACCTCCATTCCAACACAACAACGGATTAAAAGAACATAAAAAGCAACTGACGTGAATGAGAGACAGACAGCACCTCCAGATATTAATACCATTCACTCATATTTTAATTAAGTGACGGCAACCAACTAGTAAACTTGATTTTTTTATAAGGAGCTAGTAAACTTGATTAGTTCAAACCGTAACATTACCAGCACAGAAAATCAAAATCACATATAATCCAGGACGGGCTAACTAGCAGTAGTACAAATTAATGATGCCATCAGCATAGTAACCTAAAGCAACCATTTTCAACTTGAAGATAGCTGTACAACAGAGAATAAGGACCATCAATTCATTTTCAAAAGAACAAATAAGGACCATCAGTAATCTACTTAATCACATCGACATTATTTTAGGAGAATTTCATATGTTCTTCCAACTTCATGAAATTTTAAAATAAGCCGTGCAACTTTTCACAAGTTGGCACTTGGCAGCAAAAGAATCAAATCCTCAGTTCCAACATTTCTTAAAGAAATTATTATTATCTTTGTATCTGGAGATTTGTCCACTCCATACGGACAGTTATTGGTTGATGCAGTGTTTAAGATCATTGCACTTGATCTAACCAGTATAGTTTCTTTCTTATCTCTTCTTCATCACAGATTCTAGCAGCACCAGAAAGAAAAACAAACTACTAGACTTTCCTTCCTAACAGATCTAGGAAATCCATTAGTTGGTTCAGACTGCCTATTGAACTACTTCTACACCAGAAGAACAAATTCAAACAACTATCTTTTAGTCTAGAAATAGGAGATCTATGTCCTTCAAAACAGGCATTGTTCCTTTCCAGCTGTATTGTCCAGAAAATGCACAATGGAATAGTCCTCCAAATCTGCTTACGAGTTACCTGTTGTTGCAAACTTTATAATAAGCACCTCACATTCTGAGGCATAACCCATGTAATACCACAGATACTTAGAAATAACTCCCGGCACTGTTTGGCAACTCTGCAATGGATAAACAGGTGCTCCACTGTTTCTAGATCATCTTGACACAGGTAGCATCTATTACATAATACAAGACCCTTTTTTGCAGATTATTTTGTGTCAAACATGCCCACATGCTACTTTAATAGGAGCCTTAGTCTTCCATAACATCTTCCATGGCCAAGAAGCCTCCTCTTGACCTGACTGATTTTTTTTATTTTTTTTTTAAAATGGTACTGTTGAACCTGACTGCTTTGTTAACAGACTGTAACAATTCCTAACTGAGATTTTATGTCCTTGCTTGCTATCCAGATTAGGGACTCCACTATACAGTGATCAATATGAACTGATTCTATTTGTTGAAGCAACTGACAAAATTCTTCTACCTCTCAATCATTTAAATTCCTTCTAAACTCTAGCTGCCAACCAGAATTTGAGTGAAAATCTGCCACAGTACCATTCTCTTCTTTTTTTTGAGCAATTGAATAAGGTAGGGAATTTGTCCTGTATAAATGTATCAAAATCCTGTATTGAAATTGATTTTTCGTCTGCTTTTCCTCTGTAATTGCAACTTCCTTCCTTTGATTCATCGAGCAGATGATTGTCATTGCATCCTCTTCATGACTATGGAATAAATCAGATGATCGTCTTGAGAATCATCTTCTGGCATCATAGAAAGAGCAACCGTTGACTCATATTTATTGACCTTGCTATTTGGTACGACTTCGATGACAATGGGGCTAATTGCATCAGTGAATCAGTTTCTTAAGCGGCGTTGGTGTTCTTTACCCAAATAATTGGATCTGGGTCCAAATTAAAATTATCAGTATTGGGCTTGAAATACATCTCGGTCGGGTAATTGTAGCTCTTTGGCTCCTTAAATACACGTGGGCTTTTAGTTGATGGTTTCCCAAACATTGTTTCTCATTAACCACACTTGGTAATTCAAAATTTGAATTAGAATTTTGAATTTCCCCGCCACCTATACGGAGCCATGTATGCTTCTAGTTGTTGGACTAAAGGATTTATGTGCTTCATTGACTGGTCTATGTAGTTGGTGTTCAAAATTTAGAACAAGAAGACCCATATGCTTGGTCTCATCTCATCCGAGTCAATAACTAATGGGTAAAACTCACGTTCCCCAGTTTTAATGTTCTTCTTCGACATCCTCTTTCCGGCATCATCTCCATAGTCAATGTCAGAATCTACTGGAGTTCTTGATTGTTGTTCTCTTCATGGTCCTTTAACTTGTTCTCTGTTCTGACAGTTGTGTTACCATCCAAATGGGTATGGTAAAGATAATTCCTTCAGCTTCATGTATGTCTATGGATCTGGGGATCTTTTCTGGGGTCCCTTCACTTTAATTTTCGTCCATTGAAGGTGATTTCTTAGACTAGTTACCTCATACGTTTCAAGCCACCTACCAAGTCCATTACCAGCTTCTTCAAAAATACTTTGGGACCATAAATGCAATGGAAGACCAAGGAGACAAACCAATATCCACCCTTGACGCTTCTAGCATACACACGACAGTCGGTTACCACCATTTGAGCTTCAGTATGTCATTTTGCCATTTTCATTCCCCCACCATTATGCGTTCAGCCTCGGTTCTCGAAGGGAACTCGAACAAGAATTGAATACCTGCTGTTTCAAAGACTTCCATCCCAGCTGGTACTTTCTATTTGTTACATATCCATTTTCTAACATCATTGCAAGTGGGTACTTCTTGGATGTCACCCTCAAACCTTTGGACTACACATTTGCCCAGTAGGTAATTATTCTAAGATTTTGATTTAGTCCCCTGCATGGCCCGTACTGCAAAACAGATGAATTTTGGGCCTAACTCAACACCAAAAACTAACCAGCGGATTGCCCAGACAATATAAGGAGAGAACGACACATTTCCTCCACCAATGCGGGAAACTTTATCACCCGCAAGCCCAGGACAGGACATCTGGTGCATCGATAGTATAACATGGGGGCTCAATATTGTATAAATCAAGAATAAGAATCGATCTGGCTTTGGTACTTCAGGACTAACCCAATCACACAAGCTAACTAGTAAGTTGAGAATTGTCCAAAACCATATACAAAAACAACCCTTTTCATACAATAACCAATCTCCTGTAAGTAGAAAATACTCATTTAAAGTGCATTTCTTCAAACCACAATGATCCATTGAATAAAAGCAACACGTGTATTGCACAAGGATGGAAGAAAAAATGAGTTAATCTTACTATGTACGGCCTAACTACTAGCAGTACAAATTAGGTTCATGGAAGCACAAATGACATCCAACAGCAAGGAGCTAGAACATAGATAAAGTCAAGTGAGTTAATAGACAATCAAGACTCCAAAATAAAAAATCAGGAATAGTGAACTCTTCATAATAGAAGAAAGAAATGCAAGACTCTTAATCATCTCAGAAAGAAACAAAAGAAAAGACATGAAAGAAAGAAAGGAAACAGTTCTTATTATTACAGCAATCACTTACCCCATGGAATTCTCATATTCCGCTAGCTCTTTCTCTCTAGCTTCAGCTTCCAGTTCCTCCATCAACTGCCACAATATAAGGTTAGTTATTCTACGAAACCTACATCCAGTTTTGTTTATCCTTTATCCCTTCTTTAGTTATATTAACTTCCCTCTCCTCTAGCTTTTATAAAGGATAAAAGGAAAAGAAGGGTGACAATGACCCAAAGTATCACAAAAGTGCTAACCTGATGCTGAGCCAAAGTCTCAACCTGTTGTCTGTATACCTCAGTTGCAAAATCAGCATCCCATCCTGACATTAATGGGAATGGAATTCATTTTAAAAGCATTAATTCAGCAAATTAAAAATGTTTGCAGCCTTAAATATCTAAGATCATATTTTGTAAACATTTTCACAATCTCAATATCAATCCAATTAAAGACCAGCGTCTAAGGCCAAATTTGATTATAATTCCTCCAGGGGAGGCCCAACTATAAGGCCAATGAAGCAATGGCTTGGGGCCCCAACTTTTTGGGGGGCCCATTTTTTTCTAAAAGATGTATTATATAATTAAAAAAAGTGTGTACGGTTAAATTTGAAGAAATTTTTGTGGAGAGAAAATACAATAGCTTTTTACATTTTAATATGGAACCCTTGTAATAATTGGGAAATGGAATAATTCTTAGGGAATTGTTTCCTTATTGGATACCTATTTTATTGTCTAAGTTATCTCCTAATAAGTAACAACTTATATGGGCCCACAGTATTATTCCTATATTTATCTTTTTCACTCTCCCTTTTACTATTCTTGTTCTCAATATTGAAGAGTTTCTCAAAGGCAACTTACTATGGCTTACAAGTTAAAGATAAAAAGACTTGATTCTTTTCAAATACATATATTACTTATATAATAATGTTACAATTCCTATAATTGTTGCCTCAGCCGAAAGAAGTTTTTCGAAATTAAAATTGATAAAAATCTTACTAAGATCAACAACGTCTCAAGAGATATCGAATCGATTAACTATTTTATCAATTGAAAAGAATTTGTTAGAACAAATGGATTATAAAACAGTAACTAATGACTTCGCATCTAAAAAAAAACTAGAAAAAAAAAGAATTTAAATAAAAATATATGACGATCATTCCTTTAAAAAATTAGGGTCTCTCTATGAAGTTTGGCTTTAGGCCCCAAATCTTGTTGAGACAACCCTTAATTCCTCTCATGTGAGTGAAGCTATGAACTATTTCTGTGTGAAAATTTTCTTATACAGATAGGGTCAAATATTTACTAGAAATAAATACAAAGACGAAAAGTTATGAAGGGTTAAGATAAGCTTACTCTCATAAACTAAAGGCTCTTCATCATCATCAATCTTTGCTTCCATATCTTCCTTCAACTTCTCGATTCTATCCAATTCCCATTCAGTTTCTTCAAAATGACCTTGTGACTCAATAGTTGTCTTGTCTATGATAGGGTCCCATAACTCCAGAAACCGTACAGCATACCGATCGATTGGACGTAACTGACTCTCGAAAGACAAGATAGCTTGTCCTGCAGCTGCTGCTGCTGCTGCCATCTGTTTGACATCAGCCAGCATGTCAATGTCATCTTCTTTACCAGCAAAAGTAATAGCTTGTTCTTTTAATGGATTGCTAACATTTGACATTGCCACAACTTCTTTACTTGATGTTGTAACTAGGGCTTCATGATCAGCAAGCTCATCAGCCTTTGTCTCATCATCATTACCAAGTTCATCATCTTCTAACCTGACAATTGCTTCTTCAGTGAACTCCTGATTGTCTACTGCCTCTTCCTCTTCAACTTTCTTCAGAGCCATGTAATCTGCCTCATCTTCTACATTTTGCAGAGCAGCCTCCACGTCAGCATTAGAAAGCTGAACCTCAGTGACATTGCTATTCTTCTCAACTTCAATATTCTTTAAGGAAACTGTTCTATAGCCCGAGAACAATTCCATTGGATCCAGTTTCTTGAAGAATTCAGTGTTGTAACTTCCACTCTGTATAACCAAATTATCCAGAGCACGCTTCTGGTTTGCCTTTTTCAAAATATTCTCTTCAATGGTTCTCTCACTTATCAATCTGTAAATGTGTACTTCACGTGTCTGGCCTATTCTATGACAACGATCTTGAGCTTGTTGATCCATAGCTGGGTTCCAGTCACTGTCATAAAAGATGACTGTGTCTGCACCCACCAAGTTGATGCCAACTCCACCACTACGGGTTGATAAAATAAAAAGGAAAATCTTTGGATTCGTGTTGAAACGCTGCATCGAAGTTTGTCTCTCTTCTGGAGGAGTAGAACCATCCAGACGCATGTAAGTGTAACCATACAAATTAATGAACGCTTCTAAAACATCCAGCATCTTTGTCATTTGGGTGAAAATTAATGCACGGTGACCTTCTGATTTTAATCGCCTCAACAAACCTGCAAGCTCCTGCAGCTTTCCACAGTCAAATTGAATAAGCCGCCTATCTGGAAAGTAGACTTGCCTTCTAACAGTCGCTGGACGAAAAGGGGTCAGAAGAGGAGATAGAACTTCAGAACATGTCTCCTTAAAGGTTGGACTGAAAAATACGGAAGTTCCTGGTTTACTGCACCAGCAAGCAGGTGCTGAGGAACGTGCAGCAGGGATTGCAAACATGAAAGTCTCAACCTGATCAACCATTTGTTGGAATCTCTCAACTGGTGACAGTATTGATTCCGCAAGGCTAGCGGAGTACAAGAACGACAAGGGATTACTCTTTTGACAGTAAATGGCATTGACTGGATGTTTCACAGAAACAATCTCCCGCAGACTTGTAGAATATACAGGTTTCTGCTTACACTTTATGGAATTCCACCATGCAATAGATGCTGCTCTCTCTTTTGCTTCTCTCAGTCTCTCCTCAGCAAGTGCCTTTTGGATCTCTTCAAATATGTTTGTTCCATGAAACTTCTTATGCCGTTTAAGTCCTTGTGAAGTTTCTTCACCATGAATCAGAGACACACGACCCTCAATCAAGCTTGATGGGGTAGAAATGGATTGAACATCAGTACTCTCCCAAGACGTCATTGAAAAATCAAGATGCGTAAACAACAAGCCCAAAGCCCCAAGGTTGACAGTTGAAACACCAGGCGAAAGCATCGAGCAAATGGAAGAGCTCAAGTGCATATCAATACCACTCATATCAAAGGAGCTCACTATTGGACGTCCTTCAAATAAGTCAGGATGATTGCACACTTTGCGAAGTTGCATTATAACACTTATCATCCCAAAAAAATTTGAACTAGCTAGAGTGGCTTGTGTCTCCGAACTAGCAATAAAGTCTTCATACAAGTTCCGCTGCCTCCTCGAGAGCTTACAATAAATTACATGCTCATGTTTTGAAGGAAGCTGCTTCTCCACATCCCTTTTCAAACGGCGGAGAATAAAGGGACGAAGGACATTATGCAAGCGATCAACAACTTCCTTATTAACCTTTTCTTGTCCCTCAACCATTCCAGAAATAGGATTACAGAACCAATCCTTGAATTCTTGATGAGATTGAAAAATATGCGGCATCAAGAAATGCATTAGAGACCACAGCTCCATGAGATCATTCTGCAATGGCGTACCAGTCAAAAGAATACGCCGTTTTGAGTTAAAATTGAGAAGCGTCTGCCATCTTTGCGATTTCCAATTCTTTATTAGATGAGCCTCATCTAGAATCAGGTATTTCCACTTCTTACGCTTGAAAACTTTGGAGTCTTGTATAACGAGTCTGTAAGTTGTGATACATATATGAAACGAGTTTGGCTTCAACCAGCCTTGCCTTTTAATCTTTCGCTCTTTTGCACTGCCAAAGTATGTCAAGATTTTGAAAGCAGGACACCATCTAAGAAACTCAGTCTCCCAGTTTAGCATGACACTAGTTGGAACAACAATAAGATGAGGGCCCCATATTCCTTTTTCACATGCTAGGTGAGCAAGAAGAGCAATTGTCATGATAGTCTTCCCCAAACCCATTTCATCTGCTAGAATTCCATTAAGTTTCTTCTCATACATGGTTACAAGCCAGTTCAAACCAATATGTTGATACTCACGAAGGGGAAATTTTAGAATGAAGGGGAACTTAGTCCGCACTTTGGTTGTTGAAAAGGTGCTACCCGTTGGTTGTGCTGATCTGGCAGCAGCCGCTGCATCAGCAATTATATCCTCACTCTGCCCCTCTTCCCCTGATTTATCCACACTTTCAACTTCCTTTTCTTCCTTCTCAGCAACAGTAGTTGGCAGTACATCACACGATCCATCATTTATTCGACTGGGTTTAGATTCATTGTGTGCTGGTGATTCCAGAAGATCCTCAGAAGCAGACGCATATGATTCAGAATCATCCCCCATATTTTCATCAGTATCAAAATCCTAAGAAGAGAAACATGACAGTGGTAAGAATTAAATGTAACATCAAGTCGCATAGAAGAGCAGAGCACCACATACCTCTTTATACCTAGCAAGGAGCTCATCTAAAGGAAGTTCGCTCTCCTTTTGCAACAGTGCAATCTGAAAATTGAGAAATTACCTCATTGCGACAGCAAATGTAATGTTCAACCATTTTGAAACTATTATACATTAGGGGAGGGGAAAACTGTGGATCGGGTCTATGTATAACAGAATGCATCAGAATTTCGGATAAGGTCAAAAGACTGAGCTGTTACCTCATCTGCAGCATCATTTGCCTCTGCCTTTGCCAACTCCTCCTCCTCTAACAAAGTTGTTTCATCATCCTACCAATACCATGCAAAGTAATTAATTGTATGATCAACCTCGAAGACTAGATTATGCAACAGATGCTATTACTTCAAATTCATCTTGGAAATAGAGAACACAACAAAACAAACTGTAAAAATGATGAGAGTTTTCCTCAGACAGGTTGACACTCTGTAACCAACTGAATAATGTAGCAATCATTGCCTCACCATATTGCACCCTTTATCTTCACCAACAGCAAGGATATAATCATCATCATCCTACATAAAATGGAGGAAATTCAGAGGAAGGTACGAAATACTGAAGATACTCATCGTGAGGCATAGGAACCAAGGAACCACTTCTGATAGAAAACACGCTTCATTCCATGAAAATGCGAGATGAAAATTTTGATTTTTTCTTCACAAATGATAGCACTCGAATTTTCCACCAAAATCTTGATCTTCAAAAATCAAATGTTATCTACTGGGCCTGCATTGAAAGAGGACCACAGAAGTGCAGCTCCTCTATGACAAAGCAGTAAATCATACTTGATGGTCATGCATCAGTTAAAATTCCAAAAACAAACATATGCAAATATCCATTATGCAAGGCATAATTTTTCTAATGATGATTAATTCAAGCTGTAAATTCAATTGAACCAAGTTTTCTTGGATGTTAGCTAAAGAAAAAATTATCTATAAAGTCTAAACCACCCCTGCAATTTTGATAATAAGTGGTTTCAATTAAAAGAAAGTTGTAAGATGAGCATCTTCACCTGTTGATCATTAAAGTCACCTAACAAATTAACTTTGTCCAACTCCTGATACTTCTTTGGAGGACTTCTTAGCTCGTCTATCCCTAGGTCAGAATAATGATTATTTTGAACTGATAAGACGCCATTACTTTCAACCTGCATGTACCAAAAAGCATATATATCACCGGACCACTTACCTAGTTATAGTAGTGAAAGCAGTAACCATAAACACATACAACTTACAGAACGACGACCAGAAATTGCAGGTGAGCAGCCTTTGTCGGTCTCAGTAGCAGCACCAATGTCTCTACCTGTACAACATGATTGCTTGAATTCAAGGAGAATTCCTTCACTTTACAATTAGAAATACACAAAGAGGCTGACTGCTACTCACATTTATCACCGCCCTTGCCAGAACAAACTGTAAGATCTGCACCACTCTTCTCGGGGCTACAATCTCTGCTAGCTGAAAATTCACAATGGTTAAACTAAATCAAACACATACTTTAGATGATACTTCCCCAAAATCATGTGATTGTTCGAAAAAACGAAGAGACTTGAGATAATTCATTTTCTTCACGACTGTCAGATGATACAGGAACTTGTTGAATAGAGGCAGGAAGAGGCATGAATGTGAAATACTCTACAATAACTCAAATCAGCCATATAGTACCTTCCACAACTGCATAACGCTTAAGAAGCTCTTCAAGAGGTAGATCCATTTCATTTTGTAAAGCAGCTAACTCTTCTTCCCTTTCTTCTTTAGTTATAACAGCCTCATCTTCCTCAATAGTATACTCGTCATCTTCCTAAAGCAGTATCAACATAGACAACATTGTTTACAGGACAACATTAGCAGAACTGCAACAGAATTTATAATATCCCCCTCTAACAATAATTTTCAGATGGTTATAACCCAAAATCAGAGAAGTTGATAAGAAAGAAAAACCACTCAAAATTATGCCATAGGAACAGATAAAGGACCGCGTAAATACTTCAGATGACTCAAATGAAATACTCCCTCTGTCCCAAAATACTTGTCACATTATGCTTTTCAAGAGTCAAACTATATGAACTTTGACCAATATCTTGAGCTATATTTTTTTATCATATTAGTATGAGAAGAATTGCAACTTATAGTACTTTTACGTATAGTTTCCGAATTTCTAAATTTTAATTTTAAAATATTGAATTAATATAATCTAATTTAACTTGGAAATTTAGCCAAATTGACTTTTAAAAAGAAAAACATGACAAAGTATTTTGGGACGGAGGGAGTAGCTATGAAGATAAGAGCCCCCCTCTGAAACCCAACCCGGGAAGGAAGTGGGAGCCAGATTAGCTTCATTACTACAAAGACTGGTAACTTTTTAGAGACTCCTAGTCCTAGTCTACAGACAACTCGCAAGTACAGCTGTCAAAGAAAAATGGTTTTGTTTACTTGACCAGTGCACTAGATAATATACCATAACACAGTACTCTCTATGAAGTCTTAGGGTCAAATCCTAGCTAAGACAAAAACACTAGGTTCTTTCTTCCCTATTTGTCCAAGCAAGCTAACCCGGACACCACAATTATTAAAAAGAATTCTCTAGTACATCAGTTACAGAGCAGAATGATATCCTACCAATAATGATTTCACAGAAGCCAGCTGATTGCAATCGAATTCTTATCCAAAAAAAAATGATTGTAGTCGAATCCCTATTCAGTTCTCAACCTAACAAATGCCCTAACTAGAGTGAAGTTACACAGAAGGCAGAACTGAAGGACAAGCGTCAATATCAAATCATATCGTCATTATGTGTGAGTTTGCAAAACAAAACATTGTAAGGTTATTGAATTTTCTAAATACTCCTTCTGTCCCAATTTATGTGACACCCTTTCCATTTTAGTCTGTCCCAAAAAGAATGACAGTTTTCTATATTTAGTACTCTCCCCTAATTAAATAGGTATTGGGATTTGATCACATAGCACTTAATAGGGGCAAATCTAGAAAGATAAGGTTAATTCTTTCTTGATTTGATAAGTGGACACTAGAAGAAAAAAAAGGCTAAGTGGACACTCTTTTTGATCCGGAGGGAGTAACAATTAAACTTTAAACTTCTCATTTACCCTTAATGAGATGATTTATAGTCACAGAAATATATATGCTTGTTTTAGACCACAAATTTCAGAACTTCGTGCTCAGTGGGAGTACCAATTTCTTGCTTTTGATGTTTACGGCCAAAAGATAATACTCCCTGTATCAATTTATGTGAGAAAATTGTCATCCCCTACTTTCTATTGAAGAAAGAGAAAAATAGAAAAGTTCAGATTCATCTGAGTTTAGACTTTTGAAACTTGTGGTAACAAACATGCCGAAACACTTCTGTGGCTTTACGTTTGAAACTCATGGTCTTGATTTTAGAAAAGGCAATTGTATTATAACAAACACACCAAACAAGTGCTGAAATATGTACAAGAGTGCAAAACCAAAAAGATGAATCCCTTTCTAATTCGGTAAGGATTCTAAGAGGCTGAGTATTGATTCTACTTCATTTACAAATTCCTCCCTGCACCAAAAAGAAAGCAAAAGTGTACAGTTAGACTTGATTTGTTGTACGGAGTTTGCTTTGTCTTCAGAACATCTAACGTTCCTTTCTTTCCATACGGTCCACCAGATGCAAGCTGGCATTATGTTCCACCGTAGATTCTTTTTTTCTCCTCTTTTGAAACTTGTGGTCTTAAACATTCCATAATATTTGTGTGGCTATAAAAGCTTCTCAGCAAAGGTATAATTGGGAAGTTCAAGTTAAATTGTTTAAAATTTAGAAAGCTCTCATTTTTTTTTAAATGGATTAAAAAGAAAATGTTGCCACAAAAGCTGGAACAGAGGGAGTGCCATTTAAATTTTGCACAATATTTGGAGTAGTTGGAGGTAAGTTCTTGACATTTGAATTCTGGAGCAAAAAGACTCAAATCTAGTATTTAAGAAGGTTTTGTCCTTGAATCTTCATGAAAACAAGATCATCTATGATGAAAATAATGAGTGCTTAAAAAGTTCAGCATTACATATATGACCTTGGTTATCAATCCGCAAAACTTCTAGAAATTGAAAATCTGAAACCACTGGTGCCCCATAAAATTATTGCCTGTTATTTGGATTAGATGATTGCATTAATATGTAATTATCATGTTATACTCTGCAATGTCATCTAAGTACATTTTAATTCGCGTAAAGATCAAAATATTGATGTGAAGGTCTTATTTCAAATAAATCACAGCTCATTCTGGGCTTTGATATTTAATTGTGCAGCGCATACACCACCCCTTCCTTCCGGACCTATAAAGGGGTGGAGAGGAAGAAACTGTGTTGCCAAAGGCGCGCTTAAGCCCTGAAGCGAGGCGCAAAACATGTTGAGCGCTTCGCCTCGCTTAATTGCGCTTCATTGTCGTCATCAAGGCTCTAAGACATATTTTTCCCTGTCAATAAGCGTCTCCTAAGGAGGCGACACTAAACAATTGATATTTCACTTTATCGTAAAAAAAATCTCAAATTCTTATGCTTATTATTATTAGTCTTGGACTTAACATATATATTTGTATTTTTTATCCAGTTGCGCCTTTTTTCATTATAGCCCGTGCTTTATTTGCGCTTCGTGCTTAAAACCCCAACGGACCTTAGAGTTCTTTTGCGCTTTTCTCTTTTGATAACACTAGGAAGAAAGTCTCCTAACTTGTTTCATCAAAAAATTTGCCTCAAAGTTAGTTTCCTAAAATTAGCTCAATATTGAAGCCACACCGGCGTTATGATCACCATTTTAGCTCAAGTATAAATAATTCATGCTGCTCCACGCATTCAAGCATTTCAAGAATACATGTCAAACACCTTTTCAATGGAAAAAATGAATGGTATGTAAGACTTCAAGAACCTACTAACATAAATAAGCATGATATCAAAATCCACCTCTGCTATTTGAAAGCTTACCATTTCGTCTTCAGATCGAACGCCAAAGTCGTCATCAACATCACTACCAGTTGAATGAGGTTCTGAAAATTTCAGTTTCAAGTAAGAAACAGAGGGAAAATTATTGTCAACAAATTTCTCAATGTTGGTTAGCTATCTAGTTATTGTACTTACGATCTCCAACACAATCACGATTGGTTACATCCCCTTCACTACCTTCTTTACACTGGATTCTCAATGCTTCTGGTGCAGACAAAGAATTGGTTCGTTTGCAAGTACTTGGTGAACTTACAAGGTTCTCTGCAAGCATTGTTGAGTACCTAGGATAAACAAACAAGAATGCCTAATCATGTTATTCATTAGGTCAATCGATTACTCAATCAATCAAATACATAACATCTTTTCATTGCAAACAAGTTGCAGGAGACCCGTGCTAAGCCCGGGCCAAACATCAAGATATAAAAATAGAAATTTTAATTAAATAAGCATAATTTGTGTCACATTTTTCTACTGCATAATTAATTTAATGTAGTTGATGTTAATCATGTTTTGTTGATAAGGTTTTCATAATTATTAAAGTTTCTTAGTCATATATTTGGATAATATTTAAAGAAAAAAATATTTCTGAGGAATCAAGTTTGGCAGGAAATATTAGCAAATATTAAAGGGACACAAGTGATTCAGTATTCTATAAACTAACATCATAAAGAATGATAAATACAACTCGGCGAAGATCATAACTGAAAAACAATTTCGTATTTTTATGAATTTGCGAGCATGTGAATTTTAGTTATTGATATATTTCTTTTGATATCTGTTAGCTTTTCACTCATTAATTTATGTTCAAGGGTTTATGCTACTTAAATGTGGTGATGTAAGCTTAGTTTTAGACAAAATTCAAGAAAAAAACTAAATTCATAAAAAGAACCTCAAGAGTTAAGTTAGTTCTTCATATATACTCTATGCTTAAAAAGATTGATTCTTAGTTAACCAAACAAGATATTGTAAAGACAATTCGATCTTGACTGATAAGAATAAGACTACCTTTATTTTCAACACAATATGTTGCCAGTCAATAATATTTCTACTTTCAGTATTTGTAATGCATCATAGATAATTTCAAAGGCGACGAATAAAATGTTCATAAAGATTTCTATTCAGTTCAGGAAAAAATAAGTTTGGAAAAAAGAATTATTTACATGAGAATCATACTTGGTTCAACATGAACAATATATAACCTTATACAATCACCAAAATTCAGGATAGTTTTAGTCTGTTTGGCCAAGCTTATTTTTCTCAAAGAGTGTTTTTTTTCTCAAAAAGTGCTTATTTTAAAAAATTGAAGTGTTCGGTCAAGCTTTTGGGAGAAAATAAGTATTTTTGAGGAGTAACAAAAGTTGTTTTCAAATTACTCAAAATTGAGGAGTAGCAAAAGCTGTTTTTGAAATTGAGGTGTTTGGCCAACACTAATTGTTGCTCAAAAGTGATTTTAAATTAATTGGCCAAACACAAACTGCTTCTCACCAAAAGTACTTTTTTGAAAAGCACTTTTGAGAAAAACACTTTTCAAAATCAGCTGATTTTAGGCCAAACAGGCTGTTAGCCTCTCTCCTTTTTCGTCTTCTTCATCCCCCAATGTAATTTAACAAATTTTAAAAAAAAGTACATGTCTTCTTTTTTCGGAAGATGCTAATTTCTTGATCCTTCAAAATATTGTATAGACTCTAGGTTAATCTACTAAAATTCATTGCACTAACCTTTTTCATAGGAAAATCTAGATTTAATACAACTTCTACAAAAGAAAAAAAGTTTAAAGTGATTTCAAATATTTTGTACCAACTATTTTTTTTACTAAACCCATAAAAGAGTAGGTTTTGATTATTTTTCAAGACAAACATGAAGTAAGGTGCATCAAAAAATTACATGTAAAGGATCTCATATAACTAAAATTTCAAATAAGTATGTTACCAATATATAAAAGCAAACTTCATTTTAAGCCTTTAGAATTTTAACTCACTGTTGATAGAATTATTTACTTCAAACTCACTTATACATATATTGAACTCATTTAAGATTTTAATAATGTACTTCATTTTCACGTGTATTAGCAAAAACCAGTTTTTTCATAGTCTAGAATCATCTAATAACACCGTAAACTTTTCAATTACTTCAAGTTTATACTAATATTTATAACCTTAGTTTAGAGTCTTTACATAAATTAACCTAATAAACATATAAGGAAATCAAAAGATAACAATTCAAGTACATTAATAAAGTCAAAGATTTTTAAAACTATAACTGAAACTGTTTCTCGGACAGATCTAAGCACGTATAGCACACTAAAGAAGTAAAATTTCGAGGTTTAAAACAAATAGAGGGAGAAGAGTAAGGAGAGGAACATATGAAGTGGGTCATGTTTGAATGTAAAGTAAGACCTAATGAATGCTTCAGTTGGAAAAAAAATTGGCTCCAAAGTTCCATATATTTTACCAAAATGTATAAGGATAAATAATGTAAAAGGTAACCTAATAAGGGGCAAGTAGAGATACTTAAAAAGTTACGTTGTGCACCAATTATAAAGGAATAGGCGGGAGTGGTCCCGAGAAAATGGATGAGGGCAAAAATGGGAATATGCAGGGAAAAGCCAATTGCAGCAGCCACATGTAAGCATCAAATAATTGAAATTCCTATATTACCCATGAGGATGACAAAACCTTGTTGTTCTCGTTCATATAGTAGTAATAAGAGGGTCTTCTTAGCAATAGAAACAACCTCAGCAAAAAAGGAAAGAAAAAGGAGGGGAAAAGAACTGAACCTTTCTGTTTGTCCAAGAAGAAAATCTAGGTGCTTGTCAAGTGCTTTCTTCTTCTTCTCATCCAGCTCCAACTGATGCTTGTAAAGAACCTGAAATACGAAAAACACGTGAATAATCTCTGTCAAAGCTCAAGATTACTTGGAATGAAAAAAAACAACTGGGTTTGAAAGTTCTCCAGATAAGAATTTTACCAGCTTCTCTATTTTCAACCAAAACTTTTTAATGTCCTTTGAGATATTGAGTGCAACTTTACGCAGACGTTGCTCTTCTTCCTGATGAAATATTATAGAAGAGAAATAAGTACATTTTAGCAATGTAGTTAGTAAAAAAGCAATACTTACTGAAGTGCCGGTCACTAATATGAAAATATTCACGTGCAGGAATTAGAGAATAAAACAGCAACCTTGACTCTCTTTTCTCCCCGTGTCGCCTGATCAAGCATTCCCTTGCTAACACGTATAGCAACCTTCTTAGCTTGAGCCAACTTCCACTTCCTCTCTGATTCAAAGTCCTGATAAATAAGATATCTTTCCTTAGAATAACTTCATTAACATTCATCTAGTAACTTACATTATTGCTCCTGAAATAGGGGAAGGACTTTATATACCTTCGACAACCAGACCATTTCCTCAAGAACATGATCCCAATGTGTTTTAGGTCGTTGAGGTTCTTTAGGTGCTTCAAGACCCTAAATACAAATCAAGAAAATAAGCAAACAGAAAATGTAGAACACAAGAAAGGAACAAGGTACCCCCTGATTATTCATTCATGTAGCTATTGTAACTTATCCTATAAGACTATGAAAGGACAATTGTTACCACGTGATTGAACAAATTCCATCAGTATATCCTTCATCTATCTACTAATTAGGTAGATAATTGTTACCTACCGTGATTGAACAAACTCCATCAGTACATCCTTCATCTATCTACTAATTAGGTACATCTTTTCTATGGGAATATCCATATCACCTAATAATTAGGAAGCAGAAAATAAATGACTTACATCACAATTGCTAGAACAAAAAAAATTGGTCTTAGATTCTAAAACTAGTGATTTGTATTATGTTCTATATTTTATGTTTCCATATTGCTCCATCCTTATAGCTGGATCAAGGAAAAACCTCCTCTCTTAAAGAATATTCTTAAGCTTCCTTTCTTTGGGAGTAGGACCTTTTCTTAGGAGCTCATAGAAATATAGCAAATTTAGATAGTTCCTTCATGCTTCGCTTCTTTTTTGGACCAGGCTCTCATGCTTCCCTTCTTTTTTTGAACCGGCTCGTGCTTTCTTTCTATTTCAAAGCCTGTGTTTCTTGCCTAATTCTTTCCTGAGTATCACTAAAATTATATTGCATTGCATTAACCACAATTGGTTAGCCATGTGACAAAAGAATATGCAGATCACAACACTAATAGGCCAGATGGCCGGTTTGTAATCATTAATATGATGCCAGAGTTCAATTGTGTAACCTTCTGATTCTAGCATGTTCCAGTCAAGTATATTAGCGAACAAGAAAAGAGAAAATAAAAGAAGGTGAAACAAGTATAACGAACTAATGCACCAAAAGGATCACCTTGCAACTTTGGATCAATCAATGGAGAAGTCCAAAAGACATTAACGAACTGTATGGACATGAATGGTAATATATCTTATATAATTCCATATTCACAGGTACCTTTGTCTTTCTCCAAGAATGAGAGCATTGGCATCATCTAGGAGGGTATCCAAATTGCTTTCAAACAAAAAAAAGCATCCAGACATTGATAGACATCAAAGCAGCAGCTAAATGTTCTACTTATTAACTCTTCTTTATATGACAAGGGAACCTGTAGCCGCTACCTTCGGGTGCGCACGGGGTAAATACCGCTCCTGTAATAGCCGCAAACCAAACAGGAGAGATAACCTCCTCTAGGCAAGCCCCGTGCGACGAGCTCAACCTAGAAGGTAAATCCCCTGCTATCATAGGCAGGGGGTTTTACACCTGAGACCTCAATTATGGAAGCCCCAAGCTGTACTTATTAACTCTTTCACATCAACTGCTGATACATCCAAGGGTTCAGCCCAAACAAAATTAAGAACAGCCTCCATTCTATATAAGACCCTTCCGGCCTAAATTAGATGTACACTTGATTCCCTTGTATGAGCTTTTAATTAAGATACCATTCTAGGAATAAAGACTTGAGAACATCTTTGGCACATGACTGATTCCCATAGATTTTTTTTTTAGCATGGTAAGGTGATTCTCATGGCGTGGAAACAACCTCTTGCAGAAATGCAAGGTAAGGCTGCGTACAATAGACCCTTGTGGTCCGGTCCTTCCCCGGATCCCGTGCATAGCGAGAGCTTAGTGCACCGGGCTGCCCTTTTTTAATAGTGTATTCCACCCGCTAGAATGATTTCACTATAGCGCCATTCGTGGCTGGAACTGGAAATACCTGTTTCAGAATCCTTAAATAGACCCATTTTAGCAACCAAGAGAATCCTGGATTATTATGGCTGAAAAACACTACCAAGGTTTGACCTATCACCCACCAACCACAATGCTTAGATTGATCTAGGCTCAACACACCAATCCATTAAATTTTACGCATTTTTTTCTTTATTATGTTCATTCACATTCTAAGCATACTGCTATGCTATTATCATGGATACTTGCTCAGCCTAAAAGGAATAATGCATAGATCAAAGTAGTCCTACTTTCCAAAAGATGAAGGAAGAAAAAAAAAAAAAAAAACATTCACCTTGAGACTGCTGATATAAAATAAAATGGATCGAACAAAAAAAAGGAATTAGTACAGAAAAATCCAAACCTCAGTTGATAGCTTCTAAATATAAGAATGATTGCAACTAAGATGTAATTCATACCTTTTGACGTCGGACACGTGTTTCATGGTCCGGCTTACACTTATACCCTTTAGAAGCCATGATAATCTCAAGATACATACACCATGATTCCGGCTTCTACACACAAAAAAGGAAATATTAGCTACAACCACAAACTTATCTCCATAACAAGGATGAAACTAGGAAACAAAAATGAATTCAAGAATATAGGAACACACCTACCTTAACTAGATCAAACACATTATGTAGGTACAGTTTATAAGCAACTGCCAAAAGAGGAATGTCCAATAAGTACGTCTATCCACTGCATAAGAACTCATTTTCATTATTTGGCTTCCCCTCCCCCTCCCCCCAAAGACGTAAACATCCCAAGTATTTTCAACATACATGAAGGGACTGTCACCGGACACACGTTGTGTGATTTCACCAGGTAGGGACTGTCAATTATCTGGAACACATTCAGATCCTATTTAACGGATCAAGTCCTGGCTAGTAAAATGGTACATGAAATTGCATATGAAACAATCCTCACTTGCACCCTTCAGGCGGAATAATCTGGAAGTTATGATCTTATTGAGGACAAGGGAGGCTAGTTGTTTTTGTCAGATGAGCAAAGCTAGGGAAGATGAGATGGATGCTTTCTCATTATTCATTATGACGCACGGACTTAAGGAAAATCAGGTTTTGGCATGATCCAAGGCTCAGGCACTCTCCCAGACGCTTCCCCTATTCGATACTGTTGTTCCATTTCTCAGAATACAGTGACTGCCAATTTCAAACAAGACCAGGGATGGTCCATACCTAAGTTGCGCGGGCTCTCCATTTTGGGTGCCGTACCCATCCGGATACGGGGAGATACGGGTGCGGGTGCAGGATAGGCATGGGATACCGTCAACTAACTTCGGATACTTTCACCCAAGTACATCGACAAATGGGGGAAATTTGAGATTTTGATTTCTCAAAATCAAAGATACAACGAATTTAATATAAGGGTAATGACATACCTTCAATATTATAATACTTTTGACTCACTTTTTCTGCTTCGTGTTTCAGAGAAACCAAGATGTGAGGAAGACGACCTAGAACCAGTAGCAGCGAAGCAGCGATATACAGTAGCAGCGAAGGAAGAAGACGACCTAAAGGACTCTTAATTGTAATTTGTAATAATAAATATATAACAAAATGACCTCGTTATTCTTCAATATATGCTACTTAGTCCCCTTTATTTTCCATTATACACTCTTGTGACATGTAATGAAAGACACCTTCTTATATTATTTATAAATGTTTCTTTTCATACAATATAGGGATAACTTTTAAACTAATTATTAGCATGTTTACTTTTTGGTAATTAATTTATATTCTTAATCACACTAAGAACTACGGACAAATTTACTAGTTGTATATAATAAAATTGATCACTTTGTCAAACGGATTATTCTTGAAACATAATTATTTAAATGTGCCTTTTAAGTAATTTAAATTATTACTTATTGTAACTTATAATATTTTTTATGTAATTTTCAAATATCTAATTTGAGAATGAATTGAATTGATAACATTCGAAATATTTGAAATATAATTAATAATAATTAAGGTTATCAAAATATTTGAAATGTTATTATATGTTTGATAGGAACAAATGATTGACTTTATTTGACTAGTTTAATTGATAATAAAATATATACATTATTACATTAGGGATCCCGTCTTGTTAAAATCGTTTGATGCTTCATGTCAGTACAAATTGTGAACTATTGAAATATAATTATTAATAGTTAAGGCTATCGAAATATTTGAAATGTACGTGTATGCTTGATAGGAACTGATGATTGACTTTATCAGACTAATTTAGTTGATAACAATTAAGGATCCCGTCTTGTTAAGTCGTTTGATTCTTTCTATCAGTATAAGTTCTGAACTATCGAAATTGATAACAAAAAATATATACACACTATTATATTAGGGATCCCGTCTTGTTAAGTCATTTGATTCTTTCTATCAGTACAAGTTCTGAACTATCGAAATACTTGAAGTATAATTATTAATAGTTAAGGTTATATAGTTTTCAGAAAAATCACATTAATTAACTAGATTTGTTAGGGACTCCATCTTGTTAAGTCGTTTGACTCTTCCTATCAATACAAGTTATAACTATTGAAATACTTGAAATATCAGATTAATTTACTTGATAATAAAACATATACACTATTATATTAGGAAATCAATCTTGTTAAGTCGTTTGATTCTTCCTATCAGTACAAGTGTTGAACTATCGAAATACTTAAAATATAATAATTAATAGTTAAGGTTATCAAAATATTTGAAAATGTACTTGTATGTTTGATAGGAACTAACGATTAACTTTATCAGACTAATTTAATTGATGATAAAATATATACACAATTATATTAGGAATCTTGTCTTGTTAAGTCGTTTGATTCTTTCTATCAATACAAGTTCTGAACGATCGAAATATTTAAAATATAATTATTAATAGTCAAGGTTATTGAATCCGCATTTGAGGTTTGGAGTTTGGGGTTAATTAATTTTCTATTAAAACCAACAAAATATTTCAAATTAAAATAATAAATAATATTTGTACACAAAATTAAATGCTGGCTCGTACTATGTAGAGGAAAAAGGTTATATCTTGGCAAAAAGTCAAATATTCGACTTTTGATTTGCAAAAAAGAAGGCAACTTAACTGTACTTTTCCATCAGAAGGTCTCTTCCTCTTCTTCTTTTTCCCTCCAACACCAAATATACTAATTACTTTCTCTCTGTCTCGTTTTATTTCCATGTTGTACAACAAGAAAAAATCATAACACACAAAATCTCCAATTTTCATCCAACTAAATAGAGAATATGGCTTCATCTGCATCTAGAAGTCTAAAGGGAAAGGGTCTTATGAGACCAACAAAAAGTGTAGGGGTAGATTTTGATGATAAACCATTGTGGAATCATGTTAAAGTTATTTCGGTCGCTAGTTGAGCCTGATCTGGGGAACCGAAGTCACTTTCGGAACCATACTTCCTACAACTAACATGTGTCCAGTCGAGGGACTGATTTGCTACAACAGAAAAAAAAAAAGAAGAAAGGGGTCCAGAGGGTGGAGATCTAGAGAAATCCTTCGGCGTTCTATGAAAGAAATACAGCCGATAAATTAGCAGCTCGAATGTATTATGCATCAGGTTTATCATTTAATTTTGCAAGATCTCCCCATTTTAAAAAATATTCACAGTTTCTAGCTGAAAATCCTATTCCCGATTATGTTCCCCCGTCATATAATAGGTTGAGAATAATACTTTTAGCTCAGGAAAAGACTTACATTGCTAGAAAGTTGCAACCAATTAAAGACACATGGAGAAAGAAAGGGTTGTCGATTTGTTCGGATGGATGGTCCGACATTAAGAGACGACCTTTGATAAATATAATGGCTTCATCTAGTGGGGGGCCAATATTTTTAAAATTCAATCAATTCTAGTGGGATTGTAAAAAATGAGGAATATATTGGTAAATGGTTTATTGAAGCAATAGAAAATGTTGGTCCGGATAATGTTGTTCAAGTTATTATGGATAACGCAAGTAACATGAAAAATGTCGGTTCTATCGTGGAGCAAAAATTTTCTCATATATTTTGGACTCCTTGTGTTGTTCATTGTTTAAACCTAGCGTTGAAAAGTATGTGTCAATCTTCGAAAAGATCAACTCACTTTGCAAATTGCGAATGAATAGTAAAATTAGTTGGTCAAGTAAGTAATTTGAAGAACTTTGTTGTGAATCATGAAATGGCACTTGTAATTTTTGAAAAGCATTCTAATTTGTGCTTATTGAAAGTTTCCGAAACAAGATTTTCCTCACACATTATTATGATCACCCGTGTTCAAAGAGTGAAATCGTCATTAGAGAAGATGATTATGGATGATGAATGGAAGCATTATAGGGGTGATAGAGTACTTGAAGCTAAAGCACGTGAAATAAAAACTCTTATAATGGATGATGAATGGTGGGATAGCATTGATTACTTTTTGAAGTTTACGGAACCTATTGTTGATATGCTTAGAAGTGTCGATCTTGATAGTCCGAAATTACATCTCATTTATGATATGTGGGACTCAATGATTGAGAATGTTAAAAAAGTTATATTTGAGCACGAGGGAAATGATCTCATTTCCGGTAAATCAAGTTTTTTAGTACAATTCATGAGGTTCTTGTAGCTAGGTGGAATAAAAGTAATACTCCTTTGCATTGTTTGGCACATTCTTTGTTCCGAAATATTATCATGAATCATGGCTTCAAGCCGACAATGGAAGAATAGCTCCTAATGAAGATAATGAAATCTTAATGAATAGGGTCACATGCTTTAAAAGATACTTTAAAGATAATGAATTAAAGAAAGTCTCATTAGAGTATAGAGCGTTTTGTAGCGGGGTGGTTATTTGATGAGCCTCGTGTGATTGAGACTATGATGTATGAGGATCATCTTTCTTGGTGGGCAAATCGTGGTATCACGGCTCTACTCTTGCAAAGCTTAGCTTACAAGTTGCTTACTCAACCAACTTCTTCCTCTTGTTGTGAATGAAATTGGAGCACTTATTCTTTGATTCACAACATCAAGAGAAATAAGTTAGCAACTTCAAGAGCTAAAGATTTAGTTTTTGTACCTACGGTTGCTCTCTCACAAGAAGGAAAAATATACAAGTGGACCGGACAAGTATTGGGATTTAGGTATGTGATATGTCTACATTTTTTATTTGATATCTTCCTCAATTATTTATTTTGCATAACTCTTTTTTCTTTTCATGAAACATTTCTAATAAATCTATTCCTTTTTAATTTAATGTTACTTTAGGTGGAGATCAATTTGATATTGATGATTTAACCGAGCTATCAATGGATGAACCTCAATTGGAAGGAGTGATTTTTAGAGAAGAATTTGAAGATTTGGAAGAAGTTGAAGATGTTGAGGAGGAAAGCTAGGGCCTAAGAATAGTTAACTTGAGTAACTTGACTATGCTTTGTTGGTTTTTGATAGTTAAAAAGGTGCTATTTGGTGTATTGAATTGTTGATTAGTCATGTAATTAACAAATTATGAATGAAGTGAATGTCTTTGTTTATGCCTTAAATTTAGATTTCTAACTTACACTTTCACTTTGTTTAAGATCTTATTTATATATTTACAATACAAGTTACATTCTTTATTTCAAGAGTTGCGTCATTTTTGTTCTTGGTTAAAAGGTTAGTTCTTTCCTTTCACTTTACATTTGATTCTTTTAATTATATGTATTTGTTCTATTGTAATATACTTTTAATATTTAATTGTTATTTTATTGTGTTCGTAGGAGAATGGAAGAATAATGCTCATCTTAAAGAATGAAAGATTGAATTCTACAATATACATGTAAGTTTTTCATAGAATATTTCTCAAAATTTATAATATCTTTATAGGTTTATTTTTTATAATTTTGAATTTTTTAGTCGTATCCTTGCACCCGTATCCATATTTGGATACGCACCCCCGAATTTTAAAATTTAAATTTTGTCGAATCTGACACTTGAATCCATATCAGTATTGAATACCCGCACCCGAGTCTGAGCAACTTAGATCCATGCCACCCAGAAGAAATCTCAATGATTGAGAATTCAAGGACTACATGGAGTTGATCTTTCTCCTCAATAATTTCTTTCCACAAACATCTCTACCCGATCACATTTTCTGAAAATCCCACTCTAAAGGGCACTTCTCTGTAAAATGGCTACTACAATACCCTTGTTTGGTTCCCTGGCCTTGAAAACAATTTGGGGTTATTTCCCTTACAAGGTCAAATATCCCTCTTGAATTTGTTAGAATTAAGCCATATTTTAATGATGATAATGCTGATTAATGTATATTCGTTCCTGTGCAAGGCCTATTTGTAGAACAATGGTGAAGTCAGCTCAAGAAAAGAAGAAGTCAGTTCAAGATAAAGAGACCAAGTGAAGACCATTGCAGCTCAAAACTAAAAAGAAAATACCAAAGACATAGCAGCCCATAGCAAGAAGGAAGTTCGTGAAGAAATTCAGTAAGACGAAGAAGTCAGCAGGCCAAACCAAGGAGCATAGAAATCAAGACTCAGTTAATCACTAAAGAGTAATCAGGACAGTCAAGCGTTTCAAATAAGTCTCAGAAGATCAAGACATATTATAATTGAACTCCCCTTGGGTCACTCGTATTTTAGCTCCAATAATTTATCTTGGAACTAGACAATCTTTATTTAAGGAGTCGGTGCATTAAAGAATGATGAAGAACTAGTCACAATGAGTTATAAATTTGAAGATCAACACATATGAAGGACTATGTATCTTAAATCTCGAGCATAGAACTACTCTCTTTTGTTTTATAATAAGCACTATAATCTTGTATTCTAAGTGTATCAAAGAAAGGAAAGAGTGAGCGAAAAAGAGATAAGTTGTGTTAGGATTGTAAGTTTCTTTGATGAGCTTGTAAAACTAAATGGTAGAAATGAATTATTGGTGGTGGACAAGCAAAGACTACAAAAGGTGTAATCAACTTGAATATGTGAAGATAAGAAGATACCCTTGTGACCCAAGGAAACTAGATTAACCAAATTGGTGCACGCATTAGTATAAAATCGGTTGTGTCCTCTGAGCTTTTACTTTATTTATTATATATCTTGATAAAAATTATAAAATCTAGTTGACTAATTTTACTAGTACACAATTCACCCCACCCCACCTTCACCCAGTCTTTGTTTGCAATTAGTATCAAAGCAAGTCTCACACATGGCAAGATATCAAATCAATGGAATCACCCTAGAAGAAGGTCACTCCTACACAAGACTAATATATTCAATGGATGACACAATAGTCATTGAAAGTCAAGGATGAAAGTCTTCGAAAAAACTTTACGTTCTTGTCTCCCTTTATTAACCATAAGCATCTAGACTTTTGTCTCCCGGGAATTTCCCTATGTAATTGCAATTTGTTGCAAGTCTAATCTCAAGCTTAGAGTATTCGATTTTTCATCAGCAATTGTGCTCTAGGTTCAACAATCTGCTCCATCCTCTCAGATCCTCTAATTATTGGACCATTGTGTTTCAATTTTTCCAAATACATCTCTGTTCCATCTTTTTTATCAGGTAAATGTATTTTATTTCACAAACAAGGTCAAAAACGACCGTATACAAAATGCTTGCACTAAGCTAGTGCGCTAAAAAAATAACTACAGATCGTGCAGATCCTGAATTGTATCTAAAATGGCATCAACATCATGTATAATAACCAGGTTGCACAAAAAATCAGGCAAAGTAAGACATCTTTGTTAAAGACTATGTAAATTTCTCTTACGGCCTTAAAAAATTATGTCATTTCTTTCAAGCCAAACCATCCACCATATGGCTTGAGAAATGGTATTCCAAGTCTTTTGTGATTTCTTACACGTCTCTTCTTTATTCCAACATTGCAGTAGCTCCCTAGGGGATTTTGGCATGGACAAGGACATGCCTAAGATTGAAAAAAACATGCCCCACAACTGAATAGTAACTTTACATTGTAAAAAAAGAGGCCAACATCTTCATAATGCTCTTTACACATGGGGCACCTACCGTAAAGCTGAATTTTCCTCTTTTAATGGTTGGAATGAGTGAGAAAAGCCCCTCTAGCCATAATCCAAGAGAAGCTAGAGACTTTCAAAGGTTCCTTGCTAAGCCAATTTTCCCCAAGGCCAAAAACTCATGTTGTTACTTGATACCACAACTTTTGACCGTAAAGAGACTTTTGGGATGCCCCTTCCAACAAATAGAATCTATTTTGTTGCAGTCCAACTCTATGTTACTTAGCAGCTGAAGGAGAAGGCATACTCATTCTACTTCCAAATCATTTACATTCCTTCTAAGAAAGAGATTCCATCTTTGTGTTGAATAAGATTCTAAAGTTTCTACATTGTGCTTCGTTGATATTCTATAAATATCATATAATTGCTCTTTAAGAGGAGCGTGGCCCAACCATGCGTCTTCCCAAAACTTTATTTTCCTTCCATTACCGATAATAAGGCCCATATCTGCCTCAAAGTTGTTCCAACACCCTCTAATATGCTTTCAAACTCCCGTGCCATGAGATGTTGTGGCTACTTTGGTGCACCACTGATTCTCCAAAGAGAACTTTTCAACTAAGGTTCCTTGCTAAGCCAAATTTTTCGCCAAGGCCAAAAACTCATGTTGTTACTTGATACCAACTTCTAATAACAACTTTTGACCGTAAAGAGACTTTTGGGATGCCCCTTCCAACAAATAGAATCTATTTTGTTGCAGTCCAACTCTATGTTACTTAGCAGCTGAAGGAGAAGGCATACTCATTCTACTTCCAAATCATTTACATTCCTTCTAAGAAAGAGATTCCATCTTTGTGTTGAATAAGATTCTAAAGTTTCTACATTGTGCTTCGTTGATATTCTATAAATATCATATAATTGCTCTTTATGAGGAGCGAGGCCCAACCATGCATCTTCCCAAAACTTTATTTTCCTTCCATTACCGATAATGAGGCCCATATCTGCCTCAAAGTTGTTCCAACACCCTCTAATATGCTTTCAAACTCCCGTGCCATGAGACGTTGTGGCTACTTTGGTGCACCACTGATTCTCCAAAGAGAACTTTTCAACTAAGGTTCCTTGCTAAGCCAAATTTTTCGCCAAGGCCAAAAACTCATGTTGTTACTTGATACCAACTTCTAATAACAACTTTTGACCATAAAGAGACTTTTGGAATGCCCCTTCCAACAAATAGAATCTATTGTGTTGCAGTCCAACTCTATGTTACTTAGCAGCTGAAGGAGAAGGCATACTCGTTCTACTTCCCAATCATTTACATTCCTTATAAGAAGAGAGATTCCATCTTTGTGTTGAATAAGATTCTGAAGTTTCTACATTGTGCTTAGTTGATATTCTATAAATATCAGATAATTGCTCTTTAAGATGAGTGTGGCCCAACCATGCATCTTCCCAAAACTTTATTTTCCTTCCATTACTGATAATGAAGCCCATATCTGCCTCAAAGTGGTTCTAGCACCCTCTAATATGATTTCAGACTCCCGTGCCATGAGATGTTGTAGCTACTTTGGTGCACCACTGATTCTCCAAAGAGAACTTTTCAACTAAGATTCTCTTCCAGAGTGCTTTATCTTCCTTATTGAATCTCCACTGCCATTTCAATAATAAACTTTCATTGTGACGCCTCAAGTTCTTGATTCCCAGACCCCCTAATCTTTTGTCTTTGATAACTGTCTTTCATTTTACAAGTTCGAAAGAGTGACCTTATTTGCTTCCCTTTCTAGAGAAAGTCTCTCCTTAGTTTGTCTATACGCTTCAATACAGAGGCTGGTGCCAGGAAAATAGACATAGTGTAGGTAGGCAAAGCACTAAGAACACTAATGATCATAGTGATTCTACCCCCGAGAGTGAGGCATTGTCGTTTCCAATTTGTTAACTTTTTCTCCAAATTTTCAAGAACCTCATTCCAGATTGATAGTGATTTGTATTTATCCTCAAAGATAAGCCCATGTACTTTGTGGGAAGTGAACTAATGTTGCACTTCAGAATGTTGGCTAATTCGTTGATGTTAGACACATTATTGACTGGAAATAAAGAACTCTTAGAGTAATTTATGTGCAATCCGAAATCGCTTCAAACATAGATAAAATGATCCTTAAAATCAGAACTTTTTGTTCTTCTTCCTCACACATGATCAACATATCATCCGCATATAATATTTGGGAAATTTTGAAATTCCCAGTACCACTACAATCCACTTGAAAACTCAAAATCTAGTTTACCTGAGTTGCACTGTATATTATTTTGCGGATCTCCTCCATGACAAGGATGAAAAGAAAAGGTGATAGAGGATCTCCTTGTCTAAGACCTCTATATGAAGAAAATAAACCTTGGGGGTTGACGTAAATGAGGGCAGAGAATTTACTATTGATAAGTAGAATCTCATCCAATTGCTCCATTTGATGCCAAAGCCCAACTGACCCAATATGTTCAAGAGAAACTCCCAGTTTACATGATCAAATGCTTTTTCAATAGCAGATTACAAATGATTATCGGCTTTCCCGACTTCAACCTTGAATCCAAACATTCATTAGCAATCAAGGGATACATCAGTGATGTTTCTATCGTTGAGGAATGTCATTTGACAGGCTCTATTCCATCCTGTAATGTCTTTCTTTAGGTTTCTTCGCTTTTGTGTGATGACAAAGTCTGGAGTGCCTAATATTGTGTATGAGTTCCCAGTGTTTAGGAAAGCGCTTGCTTCACTGCTTTAAGTGTTAAAGTAAGGCGATGTGAGGGTTTGCCGCTCCGATTACCTGAGGTGAGTTCAAACAAAAGAAGTAGACACTTCGAGAGGTGAAGTGCTGAAGCGAGAGGCGACATGAAGCGATCGCTTCATGTTGATTAAGTTTTAAAGGTTAATTTTAAAGGAAAAGAAGAGTCTGACTCCAGTGCAAACTCCTATTTCATGACTTTTGCTCTGCTTCTCGTTAGGGTTTTCAACCCTTCAGCTAATTTCTCCTTTTCTTTCTTTCTTACTTCTTCTTCTTTCTTTTTATGTCTGTCATTGCTAGCGATAGGTTTTTCTATTATTCTTCTTCTTCTCATCCTCTTCCTCCCCCTCCTCTTTCTCCTCCTCCTACTCCTTCTCTTTCTCCCCCTCCTTCTCCTACTCCTCCTACTCCTCTTGCTCCTTCTCATGCTCCTCATCCAATTCTTTCTCCTTCTCTTTCTCCTCCTCCTCCTCTTACTCTCTTCTTCTCCTTCTTCTCCTCTTTCCTCCTCTTCTTCCCCCTCCTCCTCCTTCTCATCCTCCTCGTTCTCCTCATTCTTCTTCTCCTCCTCCTCCTCATTCTCCTTCTCCTTCTCCTTCTCCTTCTTCTCCTCATTCTCTTTCTCATTCTCCTTTTTCTCTTTCTCATTCTCCTCTTTTTCCTTCTCCTTCTCCTTCTGCCCATCCTTCTCCCCCTCCTTCTCCTTCTTCTCCTTCTCCTCCTCCTTCTCCTTCTTCTCCTTCTCCTCCTCATCTTCCTTCTCCCCCTCATTCTCTTTCTCCTTCCTCTTTCTTCTTCTTCTCCTCCTCTTTTTTTTTCCTAGTTTTGCTCTATTTTGGATGGTCGTTACCCATGGTTTCATATTGTACAATATCGTATTGTATAGTATGATATTTTATTAAATTATATTATATATTCTTCTTCTTCTCCTCCTCCTCCTTCTTCTCTTTCTCCTTCTTCTTCTCCTTATCCTCCTCCTTCTCCTTTTTCTTCTCCTCCTTATTCTCCTCCTTCTTCTCCTTCTTCTTCTCATTCTTCTCCTTCTCCTTCTCATTCTCCTCCTCCTCCTCCTCCTCCTTCTCCTCCTTATCCTCCTCCTTCTCCTTCTCTTTCTTCTCCTTCTTCTTCTCCTCCTCCTCCTCCTCCTCCTTCTTCTCCTCCTTCTTCTTCTCATTCTTCTGCTTCTTCTTCTCCTCCTTCTTCTTCTCCTTCTTCTCCTCCTTCTTCTCCTTCTTCTTCTTCTTCTTCTCCTTCTTCTTCTTCCTTCTTCTTCTTCTTCCTTCTTCTTCTTCTCCTCCTCCTACTCCTTCTCCTTCTCCTCCTCCTCCTGCTCCTGCTCCTGCTCCTGCTCCTTCTCCTTCTCCTGCTCCTGCTCCTTCTCCTTCTCCTTCTCCTTCTCCTTCTCCTTCTCCTTCTCCTTCTTAGTTTTGCTCTATTTTGGATGGTCGTTGCCCATGGTTTCATATTGTACAATATCGTATTATATAGTATGATATTTTATTAAATTATATTGTATTAATAAATACAATGTTTGGATAGACTGTACCATTTATTGTGGTTTAATAATATTTTTATTGTTTGGTTTGATTATATGGTATTGTATAATGACATATAAGTTTACTAAAATACCCTTAACCCTCAATTACAAACTAGTTTCTCTGTATTTATTAATAAAACTAAAGTAAAGAATAAAATAGAAACTTTACAAAATAAGTAGGTGGTGAGTGGGGGTGGTCATTGGTGGGTAGTTATAGGGTAGGGGTGGGGTGGTGGTAGTAGGTGGTTGTGAGGGGTAGTGGGTGGTAGGGTGAGGGTAGGTGGCAGAGGTTGGGGGTTGGTAGAGTGGGGTCAGTTTGAGCGTGATAGAGGGGGGTGGGTGGTTGTGGGGTGGGATGTGGTAAAAAGTGGGGTCGGTGTGGGTGTGATGGAGGTAAGGTGGGGTTGGGTGGGTAGGGTTAGGGTTAGGGTAGGATGGGGTGGTATGGTAGGGATTGGGGAGGGTGGTAGGGTAAGAGTGGGGTGTGATAGGGGTATAATAGGGAAATAAAATACATAACCACGCAAAAAGCATCAAATTCGTGGTTTAAAAAATATGGTTTTGCATGGTTATATAACCACGGATTTACAACACCATACAACATAATTTTAAGAACAATGAAAACACATATGGTTTCATAGAAAATAATACAATAATGAACCACGGAAAACAACCATCCAAACAGGGGGCTAAAGCAGAAAGATCTTTCACTTTCTTCTTTGACTTCTCATATAAATATTTCACACAGGAGTTCGAATGCAAGATAAAAGCTAAAAAAAAAAGATAATCACAAAAAAAGAAAAAAAGCTTTGGAACTAACATACACATGCCAAAAAAATGTACATATGAAAAGTAGATTTTTTAAAAAAATAAATAAAGAGTTCCCGGCGGACGGGGGCGAAGGGTTAGAGGAGAAGAGATAATTAAGTTTCCCCACTATCCTTTATCGGAAAAAAAAAGATAAAATCATCGGAGAAAGGCGACCGAAGAACGCCGGCGGAAAACAAACTCGGCAGCAATGGCGAAGCGAGAAATTTTTGTGATGGAGCTTCAATTAAAGGGAATGTTGGGAATGGGACTAAAGCCAGATTTACCCTTTATGCGGGACAAAAGTGTCATTTGAATAAGTTAATAGGTGGACTCCCACTCCCTTTCTCAAAGCCAAACTAATGAGACTATTCGGTATAACATGTTACTTTTCTACAATTTACCTGCATAATCTAGTAGAGTAACTAATATCTTTCATCCTCAATTTATTATGTTTTTTATATTTTACATAAGAATTAAGAAATTAAAAATAATAACAATACTAATTCATGGATTAAATTTCAAAGTGACTTACCTAAAACACCCTTGAAATATTCTTTTTTCTTCTCTGTCACAAATACACTTTTTGATACCTATAGTATCCTTCACCAAGGGTTTTTGGAGACAAAAAGTGCGTAATTTTGTAAAAAAATATTTATTTTAAAAAAGGAAGTGTTCGTTCAAGCTTTTAGAAGAAAATAAATATTTTTGGAGTAGCAGAAACTGTTTTTTTAGAAGCTAAAAAGATAGTTTTTTTTTCCAAAAGTACTTTCTTGAAAAGTGTTACCACTAAAAAATAATTTTAGGATAATAAATTAAATTTGTTGAAAAATAGGGTTAAAGACAAGTGGATTATATGCGATCACAAACCCTTTTTATGCTCATGATGAGCCCAGTGACAATAGATAAGAAAAATACAAGAATAATAACAGAAAATAATGGTACAATCTTGGTTAAAAGTGCTAGAATTGATTTGTAGTTCAAAGCTTAAGAGAGAAGAAATGGTTGCTAAGGTTACAAGTCTAGGAGATGATGTATTTGTTCCTTTTCCTAGAAGGTATACTTATTTACACAAACTTTAGACTTTTAAACATGTAAGTACAAATTATGTGAGGCGCCCAGAGTTCCAACGTCCAGTCGCATAGTGATGCGCAACCCGAGGCTGACAGACGGAATGTGTGTTGGTGAGAGTGTAAGTCAATTATAGGTGAGAATTGAACAAGTAATGTGTCACAACCTAAATCGGAGGGCCATGACAGACAACTGTGCCTTATTGCCGAGCACCACTAGACATACATTCACCACATAATTGTAATTAATCATGGGCTACGAGGGCTGAACAAGGTAACCGACTGACTCATAGAAGTAATAAGATGAAAATGTGCAAGACCGACAAGGCATATATGTACATACTTAGATGCTGGACATGACGTACGAGCCGACATGACTATCATAGATGACTATACAATAAAAACATAAGCCGAGGAGGTCACATAACGTCTGACCGCATCATAATTGTCTACAAGCCTCTACTGGAGTACGTGACATCATAAGGTCGGGATAGGGCCCCGCCATACCCATATGCGTATAAAAAATATCATACCAAGACTAGACTGCAACTTTGAACAAGTAGAGTGGTCCAATATGAGCTATTTAGGCAACCTACTGCTGTGGTCCATCGCCCTGTCTACTTGAACATGCGGGCATGAAACGCAACGTCCCCCAGGCCGAGTATGTAAGGCATGAAGAATAGCATAATAGAGACATGAAGGTAACCTAAGACAAGAAGTAACCAACCTGTACAGAATGCCTCTGAGGGCCATAATATGCCTAAGTATCGTACATATGTGTACATAATGTCAAGTCATACATATCCATATGTGTATATAATGCCATCAAGCCTCTGTAGGCATCTCATCATATCATATCAGCCTCTGTGGGCATAATCATCATCATATACCAGCTGATTATGTGGTGGTGCATATATAACACTATAACCTTTCCCATACCCCATATACATATCATGTAGTAGCATATATAACGCCTGTGAGATCATGGTATATACATGTATATAATGCATGAATGATACTAAGACACTCTCAGTCTATCGGAGTGACGTAAGGTCGTTGCACCTCCGATTAACATTATGGAACTAACATCATCAACATAACTTACTTTGCAGAATCAACAAGCCATAAGATAAGATCACTATCATTATATAGAAGTCAAGAACATCAGCCTCTAACATATCTAAGAGTAGTGCCGTTATGGATATTTTCCGTTTACGTTCGTTTCATTATGATTATGCCAAAAAAATGAAGAGTAGCCTTAACATTCCTTTGTTGATAATGACTCCACATACTGTCTGTAGTACTTCAACCTACATCAAGGTATTAGAACTATGGTTAATAACATGGAAGGACTCAAAACACATTTCTAAACTATTAGCTCTCTTACGGAAAATCGGGCAGCACGTCCCTTACACTTCCTTACTTCCCCAAATTCAAAACAGCACCAAACAACGATATTAACAATATCAATAACCAATCCCATCCATTCAACCCCTAAAAAATGTAAGAGAAATTTCGACAATTCAAATAATAGTACAATGAGCGATAAGCTCGGCTTACAACATCATACCACACTCCTCCCTCCTTCTAAGATATGGAACTCTATAAAAAATACATGTATAAATTCCCACCGCTATTAATTAGTAAGGACATAGCTAAAATCAGCTTCATACGTAGCCCAACATGGCACAACAACCAACAAGCTACAAGCTCAGTTCTAACTAGGAAACAACAAGTTTCCACCTTCTATTTTCTTCCAAATCCAGCAACACAACATCAGTAACACAAGAACAATGTTAATAAAATCATACTCAAGCTAGGGCTGGCCAGTGGGCCGGGACGGCCGGGTCCCGGCCCGATCCTGCCCAGAACCCGAGTAGTTAAATTTTTTTTGCGGTATCGGGACTCGAACCGGGACGGGACAATGTCTCGTCCCGACCCAGTCCCGCTTGTCCCGGCCCAATCCCGATCCCACCCGAAATCCCCCCTTTTTCAAAAATAACCGTTGCACCAACGACTATTTTACATTTTGGCCGTTGTGCAACGACCATTTTTGGCCTCCCCCCTCCCCCAACCCCTACCCCCTTAATATTTATTTTAACCCATAAGTTATTATATTTACACTTTAACCCAATTTTCCAACTCTAAATACCTCATTTTCTCTTCATCTTTCTCACAAATCTTCCTACAATCTCTCTAATCTCTCAATCTATCTCTCTACAAGTCTACATTGTCTACTAAATATTTAATTTTATTTATTCATTTGGGAATTGGGAGTGAAGTTGGCAACTAGCTTGAGGATCTTCCATCGAGCAAAGTTTCAATTTTCAACCTCTCGATTACACGTCGACGTTACGTTGGCGTTTGGTACATTCGTTCCTTCATTAAATTATTATTGTCTATTTGTTTTATTTAGCGCACTTAATTTTATTTACTTTAATTATTTATTAGTATAATTATAAATTTATAATGGAAGGATTTAAACGTATGCTTACGGGTAGGGGTCAGGCTTCTTTTAGTAGGGGCAACAAGGGTAAGGGTACTTCTTCTAGTCATCCTATTCCTACACAGGATGATTTTACTGATACTGAACATTTTCCTACAATACCATTAGATTTGGACGAGGAGCTATTTTTTGGAACTCAAGAAGACTTTAATTTAGACGATAATCTAGATGATACACCCACTAATGTTGATGACAACACACCCAGTAGTGCACCTTCAACTGAAATGCCTCCTATTCTCTCTAGTATGAGACGAGGTCCAGAAAAACGACCATTAAAATCAGATGCATGGATATTTTTTGATAGGGACGTAGAGAATCAAGTAGCTAGATGTAAAATTTGTAAAGATGTTTTAAAATTTAAAACTGGAAAAGGTCATGGTGGGACGGGGGGTTTAATGAGACACGTAGTAAGGGCTCATCCAGCTAGGTATGACCAATACGAGGCTTCAAAACCGGGTGCGCAAACGTCCGCTCCATTGGGACAAGGTTCACATACTGATACTGTCCCGGATCAAGTACAAGGTCAAATTAACCCTATGACGGGGGGAATTGTAGTCCCTAAATACAATAAACATAGAGATAAGGAAGCAATAGCAAAATTAATTGATGTGAAGGGTTTGGCTTTTTCATTTCCTTCATCTCCCGATTTTATTCATTACATTAGAGATTTGTATAATCCTGCTTTTAACGGTTTTCCTAGATCAACTGTTAAGAGAGATGTATTTAAATTTGCACATGAATATCAACAGTATTTACGTTATTCATTATATCATTTTAATGGCAAAGTGGCTATCACTTCTGATATAGGCCGTAGTACTAACGACCATGATTATTTAATGGTAACTTGTCATTGGATAGATTATAAATGGTCTATACAAAAACGTATCTTAGCGTATAGATATATAGATGATAGGCACACTGGTAATTTTATTGCAGAAAATATTTATCAAGTGTGCGATTATTACGGAATAACCGATAAAATTATGACTTACATTAGATAACGCTTCTTCTAACAATTACGCTATTACAATTTTAAAAAATAGTTTAACTCCATCTTTTCCAGATCATTTTCATATAAAATGCGCGTGCCATATATATAACTTAATTGTAAAGGATGGTCTATTACTTTTTGAAGACATTAGTAAAATACAATTTGCTATAAACTTTATTTTTAAAAATAATAGAATACAACGAAGAAAAGAATATAAAAAAACTTGTCACGATTGCCAACTACCTTATAGAAAAGTTTCAGAAGAAGTACCCACTAGGTGGAATTCTTTATACGAGCAACTACTTGTTGCTTATGACTATAGAAAACCTATAACTTTATTTTTTAACTCTCATAATCAAAATCCAGCTTATATGGTTGTAGATAGCGATTGGGTAAAAATTTCCGAACTTATTGTATTTTTAGAGAAATTTTTTCAAGCAACAAAAGAATTTTCCGGTATATATTATCCTACTATTTCAACTATGTTGTTTTATATAGCTCTAATATTTTTATTACTTACTGAATATATGAAAAAACCAGCTTACATGGCAGCTATTAAAAAAATGTTTATCAAAATTTAAAAATATTTTATTCCTATTCCTACTATTTATATTATTGGTGCTGTATTAAATCCCACTATTAAAATAGATGGTACTAAATCACTTATTGAAACTATTTACGATTATATAGAAGTACTACCACCTCCAAGTCCCAAAAATCCAAATCTCCCACCACCTATTGAACAAACTAAAGAAGAAGTGTTGTCTAGCGTAGAAGACGAATGCAAAAAAGTATATAGATTTTACCAACAAGAAATTGCTAGTAACCTACCGGCTTCCATACCATCTTCTTCTTCTTCAACACAACCTCACAAAAGACATGCTGTTTTTGCGGCTAGTATTGAAAGCCTCAGAAATAGAATGTACGGCCGTACCGCTACTAACTAAATTAGCGAGTTTGATATTTTTGTTTTGCAGGGTTCTGTACCGTACCAAGCAGTTCTCTATGAAGAAGGACGTGAAGACTTGCTGAAATACTGGAGGGGGAATGAGAAGACATTTCCGACACTTTCAATGATGGCCCGAGATGTTTTAAACATTCAAGCGTTATCAACTGCGTCTGAAAACACTTTTTCTGCCGGCAGATATCAAATAGGAGACCACAGACACTCATTAGCCGGAGACAGCTTGGAGATTGTAGTATTATTTAGAGATTGGATACGAGCGGAGCGGAGAAGGTGCGGTCAACCGGAGATCAACGAAGAAGAAGACGAAAACTACAACGAAATCTTATCCGAAGGTGGTGAAGCGGCGTGGATCAATTTGACCAACAAATACCAATTCCAACTGAAGAACCACATGAAGTTATCAAGAAACTAGAACAAGTTTTTTTAAGAATGTAATTTTTTTAATTGCAATTTTATTATGTAATTTGGAACTTTTGGACAACACCACAAAATTGCAATTTCGACAATTGTATTTGTATTACAAAAAGTTCATATGTCTATTAAATAATATAAGAGGCACAAAAACAGCCTTGAGATGTTTTTATTACACTATTTTGTCTTATTTAATTATTGAGTTTTTTTATACATATGTTATTAAAAAAAAAAGGAAAAACCGCTCGGATCCCGATCCCAATCCCGCCCCCGACCCGCCCCGACCTGATCCCGTCGGGATCGGGATGGCACTTCGGCAAATCCCGCCAAACCCGATCCCGCCTGACCCGCCAGCCCCGACCCCACCCCCTTCACCCGTCCCGCCCCGACCCCGCCAAACCCGACCCGCCAGTCCTGAGCCCGGCCCACTGGCCAACTCTAACTCAAGCTACTCCATAAATTTCCAGCCAAAAACATAGCTCACAAACCCCTCAAAACAGTCCATATGCCACAAACACCTCAACTTACAACTTTCAAACTTTATTTCACAAGTTCTTCCAAGACTTTATTAAACTCTTAAATATGAAGAAGAGGGTGAGTCTTACCTTAGATGCATGAAAAAATCCCCCTTAACCTTACTTCAGCTTGAAGTAACCTCAATCTCACCACCACAAGAGATGAACAAGCTTCCTCTTACACTTCTATAATTTCCAAGGGATAAACCACTTTGATTTCTTGTGGAACTTTACTTAGATGATAAGGAGATGTCTTGGGAGTATTTGGGAGATGCTTAGGATATGAAATTGTGAGAAATAAGGTCCCAAAGACGTTCCACCATTTTAAATACAAAAGGATAAGTGTCCACCGCCTAAGTGGGTCCCTTAGGGAGTTGCTTGCATTATTATATTAAAACATACATAACTGTTTGTATGGAGCTCCGATTGACGAATGATTTATTGCGTTAGAAAGTAGACTCGTTGAACTTGAATATACATAGGTTATGGGCCCCATAAATCCTTATATACTAAAAGATAAATTGCAGTTTCTAATAGTTATAAAAGATGTCACGTCATTTCTCAAATGTGTGCTTACTGTTTCCAATCCTAAGTCATGGGTCAAATTATTTTTTGGCTTTCTCAATCATTCTTAAGCATAGATGATCTCATGTAGAATTCATTCTGAATATGCACATTACAAATGCATCAACTCACCTCGGCCTCCACTATCCTGGAGTTCTTAAATACATAGCCTCAAGTATCATTTTGGATTATGATTTGATTCTTTATTCAGCCATCATAGTTAATAATAAGTTGTTGATGTGATTTCTTATTGGATACATATCCATATTCTGAAGGAATAAGCATTATTGGTCAAATTTTTTTCTTGTAACCCACACTTTAAACCACTATACTCGGAGTAAATTCTCCTCCCTTATCTCTTATCTAACATCTTTTATCAATATACTTTCAGACTGAAACTTCTTGTTCATATTAAGCTGCAAGCTCATTATTAAATACCCTTGTAGGATCTTAGGAGCTCTTAAACTACCCACTATTATTCTTAATCACTTTCACTTCCATCCTTATTATGATAATATCAATTTTGTACAGAACCTTTAAATGCTTGCATTATTCCTAGGCATCATGCCCTTTTTTAACTTCTGAACTAGTGTACACTCTATCTTATTGATCATTACTTTTGTCTCAAATAGATGATGAGGGTGACGATTATTGACTTGTGAAATTAAAATTCTAGGCACAAGAGCCATTCTGTAATGTATACCTACTATATCGTCTAACGGCTCATCTGGCCTCTTGACTTACCTTTCATTCATTAGTTCTGAATAACCCCTCTTGGGTCTATACATTTCTATCAGTTTATACTTCATACCATTCTTCTCTAAGCCTCATATATTGGGTGCTCTTACTGTCGATTAGCACCTCTAGCCAGGAGGTTGCTACTGTTACTTCCTTAACATTCATACTTGCACACCATTCTATATTCATAATGCATTTGTAGATTCTGGATAACACAATCTTATTCATCTTGAAACTCTTTGTTGTAACCCTTCTCACTTACTCAATCACTAGATCATCATGTGATTTTGTTTCAATATTTTTATCGTACTACCTCCCCTTTGGGAGGATGTCCACACTTGTGATCAAGAATTTTATTCCAGAGAAGTCATATCATTACCTCAATTTTGCAATTCTATAAACCTTACTAACTTACAACTTGTCTTAGAACATGTCTCTCTTACTAAAGACAACCGAATCACTTACATGGATAGAATGCCCCGTATTCACAGCTATGTGCTCGATCTCGGAAAATTTCATCATTTACTCAATACATTAGTCTTAGGGGGACTGTATTTTTCATAACCTTCAAAGGTTGCTCTTCTGCAGTTAAGTCCCTTACTACCTAATTTCTTACCTTGCGATTTCCGCAATATTCGTTGTTATAATAACTCTCGAGTTTCTAACTCATTTTATTTCTAGTTAGGCTTAGGGTACTTTCCAATATCGATACTTCATGATTCATGGAGCTAAATCATCTGATTGATATATTATGTTGACGTCTGTTAATTCAAATGTCGTAATGGAGACTTAGTCTCATAACATATTCCTCTTCACAACTCAGTATTTACTTCATTTTTCCCTTCCTTTTACTAAGCTACGAACTTGTCGCACTACCATACTTGATCTTACGACTCCCCGGTCGATTCTCATATCTACTCGTGTGCCCTACTTGTCTTTCTGACAATATTTTGCTAATTTCATTGCTTCTTATCTTATTCTGGATAACTCCAATGAAACATTCTTTAACTTTTAACTTTTTCCTCTTCGACGAGCCTTATTCTCTAGGCACCTAATGTTCATTCTTTACTTCAAATAGGAGCCTTACTAAGGAGAATATTGCCTAGTGTACAAATATTTCAATACTTGGCCCCCAGACCTTCAAGATTCTTGAGGAGTCGTATCCAACTAACAGTTCCCAATTACATCATATATATATATCCTCCAAAGAGATAATATCGACATATTCATACTATTCTTTCGTATCGCCATTCAGTTCTGAAAATATGTCCAACACTAAGGATTACACCAACCCTTACTAGATCCCGAGATCTCACTTCTTTCTAAAACTATGTCTATCGACGTCTGTAAATCATGAGTTGGAGTAGATACTACTCACTGTAATTCTACCACTACTGGAAGTGAGATAACAACGCTTATATCGTTCTTTCTGAATTCCAACCATTTTACAATCTTTTCTATTCAGACACTTGTACCTATTTAGCTTTACTTTCTTTGCATTCTAAAACTTGCATTTTACCTTTTAAGGCTTTCATTACCTTCTCAATATACGAATGAGACAAATGCTCACGCTTTGAAAATTTAGCGTAATACTCGCACCTCTAGTGCATACTTATCTTTACTTTACTTTCTACGAGTATTGGATGGAAATGGAGTTCCTATAACTCAACTCTATTGCATGATCTAGAATCAGAAAAGGGTAACTAATCCTAAATGCCCTGTAGTCTCCTATTTATAAATGTGGTGCACAACACATCCATAAACAAGACTCTATAAGACACGACTTGTAGACTCCCTAAGACACGACCTACTCTAATACCAAGTTTGCCACAACCCAAACCAGAGGGCCATGGCGGACACTCAGGCCTTCCTTGCCGAGCACCAATAGACATACATTCACCACATAATCGTAAATAAGCAAGGATTATGAGGGTCGTCATGAGGTAACCTGCTGACTCATAGAAGTAATAAGTTGAAAAGGTGCAAGACCGACAAGGCATATATATACATACTTAGATGCTAGACATGACCGTACGAGTCGACAAGACAACCATAGATGACTATACAACAAAAATATAGGCCAATGAGGCCACATAACGTCTGACTACATCATAACTGTCTATAAGTTTCTACTAGAGTACGTGACATCATAAGGTCAGGACAGGGCCCTACCATACCCATATGCATATCAAAAATATCATACCAAGACTAGACTGCAACTTTGAACAAGTAGAGTGGTCTAATATGAGCTATATAGGCAACCTACTGGTGCGGTCCATCGCCATGTCTACTTGAACATGCGGGCATGAAACGCAACGTCCCCCAGGCAAAAGGGACGTCAGTACGAATAATGACTGAGTATGTAAGGCATGAAGTATAGCATAATAGAGGCATGAAGGTAACCTAAGACAAGAACTAACCAACCTGTACAGAATGCCTCTGAGGGCCATAATATGCCTAAGTATCGTACATATGTGTACATAATGCCAGGTCATACATATACATATACGTATATAATGCCATCAAGCCTCTGTATGCAACTCATCATATCATATAGGCCTCTGTGGGCATAATCATCATCATATACCAGCTGATCAGATGGTGGTGCATATATAACACTATAACCTTTCCCATACCCCATATACATATCATATAGTAGCGTATATAATGCCTGTGAGGTCATGGTATAAATATGTATATAATGCATGAATGATACTAAGACACTTTGAGTCTATTAGGGTGACGTAAGGTCGTTGCACCTCCGATTAACATTATGGAACTAACATCATCAACATAACTTACTTTGAAGAATCAACAAGTCATAAGATAAGATCACTATCATTAAACAGAAGTCAAGAACATCAACCTCTAATATATCTAAGAGTAAAGCCGTTATGGATATTATTCTTTTACATTCGTTTCATTCTGATCATGCCAAAAGAAGGAAGAGTAGCCTTAACATGATTTTGTTGCTAATGACTCCACATAATGCCTGTAGTACTTCAACCTACATCAAGGTATTAGAACTATGTTTAATGCCATGGAAGGACTCAAAACACATTTCTATGCTAGTAGCTCTCTTACGGAAAATCGGGTAGCGCTTCCCCTACGTTCCCTTACTTCCCCAAATTCAAAACAACATCAAACAACGATATTATCAATATTAATAACCAATGACGATATTAAATGAGGACAATGCATGTGTTTAAAGCTAATTACTAAACTACTTGCTCAAGTAAGTGACAAGTAGGTGACCCACCTACTTGAAATAAGAGGCTCAAATTAAAAGGGCAATCAGAGGCCCAAATTAAAGTGCATAAGTGGCCCAATATGAAAGGATAAAGTGAGGCCCATTAGGGGCAAAGTTAAGGTCGGCCATAGTGGTGTTTTAAGACCAAAATCCGGTCATTTATCCATATCCTCATAAGAAAATACATTCAGAAACTCCTCTCTCTCTCTCTCCCAACATAACCAACCATTTGTTTCTTTCTCTTAGGGTTTTAAGTAGAGAATCTTCAAGTTTATTCCCTCTCCCATGGTGTGAAAGGATTTCCATGTGATTTATCTTCTCTCCTAAGCTCTCAAAACATTTTCTACACCAAACAGTCCATAAAGTCAACCCTCTCCTCCAAGGTTAAGGTATAAAGATCAAGTCTAAAGCTTCCTCGCTGTCACGTAGTGTTTGTGCTGATTTGTCTTTCCTATTCTAGTTATTTGGGGAACGTTAAAGGGCAACAATTTGAGAGAAAGTAAGGAATTAGACAGAAAGGTAAGATTTCTCTCTTCTCCCATGTGTATGACTTAGTTTAAGCTCTAGATGTGTTGAGTTGTTAAATATTGGTGGTTGGATGCTGCAGGTGAGTTAATCGACATGTCATGTAGTATGTTGGGGCTAATTTGGTTGTATAAAGGTGTTGGAGATGTAGTTGTTGACTGTTGTTGTTGTTTTGAACTTGAGGAAAGTAAAAGAAACAAGGGTGATGCTATCCTATTTGTCATAAAATGAGCATGTTGCTCATAATATAGTTTGTAAGTTGATATTGATTGATGTAGTTGAGTTACTAGCTGTGTGGTACATCATATTGGGATTATTTTGGTGTGTCCAGGTGCTAGAAGTATTAGCATGTCGTATATAAGTTAATTTGATGATTTAAATATGCTTAGAAGATACAAGTTGTAAGTTGAGTGACTAGATAATGTGGTTGAAGTGTTGATTGTGCTATATAGTGTGTTGGGACTGGTTTGGTGGTAACCTTAGGTTGTTCTACTATATGAAGGGGCTGGAGATGTTTATATATGTGTTTATATGTTGATTTATGAAGTTTCAAGGATTGGAAGGGAGTTAGGTGAAGATATATGTTATAGAAGCTTGTATAGCTTAGTTTTTCAATCGTCGGTTAGTTCTTGTGTTTCTAGTTGTTAACAGTAGTATTGTTTCCTTATTGAAGCTATGGTAAAATGAGGATGAGTTCTTCATTGGTACCCGAGGGAAGATGTTAAAGGTACGTAAGGCTATTTTCTTGACTCGCCACTATGGCACGACATACAATATTTGCTTTGTATGTAAACCATGAAGTTTAGAGCTTCCAATTGTAGTAGTTACGATATTCCAAGTCTCGTGAATCTCTTAAGAAAAGCTATTAGTCCATAATCAGTTGTTATTCAAGTGTTTACTCCTAAGAGTCGAGTTTTAAGTTTCTATGATGGGATTAGAATTCTCCTTAAGTATGATGATGATCCTAGCATACAAAGTGAAATGAAATAGATGTTATGTGCTCACACATGGTCGTTACTCAAGTGTATTCATCTCATAAATTAAGTTACAAGCTGTCGCAAAGAGAATAGAATTTCCCCTTAGGTGGGACTACACTAGTAGCCTATAGAGTACGATTCCAAAATAGAATTCCAGACGTGCTCTACGTATGGATTGAATAGTTTTATGTACTCCCAGTTTGGTGCTGCCTCCGTAATACGAGTATCTATATCTATTAGAAGTCTTGTACACTTCTTAGAAAGTATATACGAGGCATAGTGGTTCCCTCATAAGACTCCTGATAGAATAACAATGGTTAGTAAGAGTTGCTCCACTCATATGTTTAATAGCTTCATTTATTTCCCCGACGAGTTGAGTTTCATAAGTGTATTCATAGCCACGTGTTTCTACCAGAGATTAAGTACGAACTATAGTGGAATCCTTAAAATAATTTATGTAGTTTGACGACTATTAGTTGATGAGGAAAAGAGAACCTTGCATGTTTGATGATTGTTATGTGTTATAGTGACGCGTAGTACAAGTGAAAAATATTTACTTGTTGACGATTGCTAGTTGATAATGAGATGAGAATCATACTTGTTAATGATGGTAACCGTTTATAAGCATAGTTAAAGAGGTTATAGAATGTCGACTAAGATATGTGATATTTAGGACGACTTTCAGATGATTGTTGGGGAATTATAGATCTAAGGCTAAGGTTTGGTATGTGGCAAGCTACGGGCTGTATGTATGGGACTTCAACACATTGCTAAAGGTAGACTATATCTCATGTCTAACATCTAAGTGTCATGGGGTGTAGAGCGTAAAGTAAGGTGAATCACTTGATAGCTTCAGATGGTTTTCGATGGATTATAGGTCCTAGTGAAGATGAATTATATGGATGGGTTACAAATTATCTTTAACGGATTATAGTTTGTTATTTAAGATGAGTCATATAGATAATATCCAAATTACCGTTACCGGATTGTAGTATCTTACTTAAGATGAATTAGGTGTTGGCTTCCAGAGTATCACTAATGGATGATAGATTGCTCCGTAAGATGAATTATATGAAAACTAAGTTAATATAAACGTTATAGCATTCTTGAGGATAAGACATTCTAGGGAGTTAAATACAGGTTTTGGAAGTACCAATAAGGAATATAGTAATGTGAGTGCGTATGTCTATCTCGCATTTAGTGAGATAAAGTCCTATCAGATGTTCCCTTCATATCCCGACTCTCTTGTTCATGCTCAGGTGTTCCTTTCACGTGATGTCAGTTGTATAGTAACAAGTCATTATATGGGTAAGAGTTCAGATGATCGTTAATGAGTTATAGAACGTTAGTAAGAAGAATTATGTCGTAAGCATCCAGATTACCATTGTTGGGGTATAGAGCTTCTTTTAAGATAAACCACATTGATTTAGACGGTCATAGTCTATCCAAGGTAGAATGGTCCACAAGACTAGATAATGGTTTTTGAAGGTGTCATAATAGGGTCGTAGAACAGTAGGTATATTCCTATCGTATCCAGGGACATAAAGTCTTATCATTTGATTCCTTCCTTTAATGTGAGTTCCAAAAAATGAAGTATCGCAGTCTTCTGCTTCTACAAAGTTGTTCCCCTGTGTGATATTAATTGTGTCGTATCAAGTCCTTGACAATGATCCAACTCTCCTTGTTACGAATCTCATTTGTTCCAAGGTTTGTAGGTAAAAGAAAGCATCATAGAGCAGTAAGAATGTTAAGGCTACTCTTCCTTCTTTTCGCATGATCATAATGAAACGAACGTAAACGAAGAATATCCTTAACGACTCCACTCTTAGATATATTAGTGGCTGATGTTCTTGACTTATGTGGCTTGTTTATTCTTCAAAGTAAGTTATGTTGATGATGTTAGTTCTATAATGTTAATTGGTGGAGCAACGATCTTACGTTACTCCGATAGACTCAGAGTGTCTTAGTATCATTCATGCATTATATACATGTATATACCATGACCTCACATGCGTTATATACGCTATGCTAAATGATATGTATATGGGGTATGTGAAAGGTTATGGCGTTATATACGCACCACTACCTGATCAGCTAGTTATATGATGATGATTATGCCCACATAGGCTGTTATGGTAAAGAAGATGCCAAATGAGGCCAATGGCATTATATACACATATATACGTACGACGATGTTATATACGCATATACAGTATGCATGTGCATATCTGGCCCTCAGTGGAAATTCAGAGTTTCAGGTTGATTCTTCCCTATCTCTCCTTACACTTGATGTTCTTTCTTATGATTATTTCAGTCTGCCTTACGTATTCAGTACAATCTCTGTGTACTAACATCTTTTTTATCGGGGGCACTGCATTTGTTATATTTCACATTGCAGGTTCAATTGTACATGTTGGCAGACTGGTTCGCTAGATAGTGCAGATCATCAGTGGAAGAGTTGCAAGCTCCAATTTCACCTGGAGTCGAGTCAGGTCTAGTAATTTCATTGATGTTAGAGATTATGGGTAGCTTTGGGCCCCGTCCCATCACTTGTACTAGTCATTCAATAAACTCATAGAGGTTTCATAGACAAAGTTAGTGGGTTATTTTATATTCAATTGCATACCATAGGCCAATGGCCACACTCATGTAAAAAATCATTTTTGTTCACAGAATTCATTTGTGTTACAAATTATGTCATTTACTCTATTACCAGATCACAGTAGATGCATGTAGAGCATGGTCCGTCCCATTCAGACTTGGAGCGTGAAAAAGGCCTTTGATTGTAGCCAAATATTTCAAATTTGAAGTGTAAGCGTGATGTATCCAATTCCCCACTTTTCAAAATTATAGAATTATGATCTAAGAACACCCTGGCATGGCTTAATGGTATTGAATATTTCACTCAATTCTAGAGATATCAGGAACCTATCAATTCTCGAGGCTTGGAGATACTCCTCCACTTTTGACCATTTGAACTGAGCCCCTTGTACCGGAGGCTCAATAAGATCCAAGTCTTGGATTGTATAGGAAAAACCCATTATTGACCTGGATCTCCTGTTGTAATTAAGTCTTTCTCCTTCAAATCGACAAATACTAAAATCACCCTAATAACCAAAAGCTCATACCATAAACGCTGACTGTTGCTAGTTCATTCCATATTTCAACTCTGTCTGGATTAGAGTGAGGGCATAAACTCCATAAAACACCCACTTGAAGTCTTCTGTTAAGCTTTCAAATCTGCAAGATATAACAAAGCCCCTGCTAGGGTATCAACACAGTTCCAGTCTCTTTTGTCCCACATAATTAAGATACTCCTTTGGTACGCAATGCTTTGAATTTTGTCCAAGCATTCCATCGATTCCCTTAAATTTATTTAATCAAAGAAGTGCTTCATTCCTCAATTTTAGTCTCCTGTAAACATATGATATCTACTCCCCATTTTTGAATAAGAGATTTCAAGTTGCTCTTTTTTTGTTAAGTGTACAATCCAGCTCAGTTTTTAAAATCTCATCTAAAGTGAGCTTTTTCAGACCTGTCCTTCTCCTTCTTCCCTATGCCTTCTTGAAGACCCCAAACCAATTTTTTAAGTTCAATATCTACTTGTTTTCCCCTCTTGGAATCCCTTGCTTTCTTGTTCAAATCCTTGGACATTCACCCTAGGGCTTTACAAGATTTCATCGTTGCCAACTCAATCCATTTAGAAGTTTCCACCACTAAAGGTGCATCCACTGATTGCATGATTAATTTTTCACTTACATGCCATGATAGTGGGAGAAAATTGTTGAGGGAATGGGTAGACAATCTTGAGTCTGATTCACTAAAAGTGAAGAACCTATGAATTAGAGGGCTTGTTGATTGCATAGCGGGATTAATAAAGTCAACATGTCTGCTTCATAATCTGCAAATAATTGAGAGAGATTCTTATTCAACACAGGTGCTGGAAGTATTAACATGTCGTATATATGTTAGTTTGATGATTTAAATATGCTTAGAAGATACAAGTTGTAAGTTGAGTGACTAGATAATGTGGTTGAAGTGTTGATTGTGCTATATAGTGTGTTGGGACTGGTTTGGTGGTAAAGTTGGGTTGTTCAGCCGGTTAGCGAACATTCTGAAGTGCAACATTGGTTCACTTCCCACAAAGTACTTGGGCTTATCATTGAGGGTAAATACAAATCACTATCAATCTGGAGTGGGGTTCTTCAAAAGCTGGAGAAAAAGTTGACGAATTGAAACGCCAATAACTTTCTCTAGGGGGTAGAATTACTATTATCAACAACGTAGATTTGCCTACCTACACGATGTCTATTTTCCCGAAATCGGTCTCTGTATTGAAGCGTATGGACAAACTAAGGAGAGACTCTCTCTGGAAGGGCAACAAACAAGGTCACTCATTCGAACTTGTAAAATGGAAGACAATGAAAGTTTATTGTTGAAATGGCACAAGAGATTCACTAAGGAAGATAAAGCAACTCTGGAAGAGAACCTTGGTCGAAAAGTTTTCTTTGGAGAATCAATGATGCACCGAAGTAGCCACAACATCATGGAACGGGAGTCTGAATGTAAATTAGAGGGTACTGGAACAACTTTGAGGAGAATATGGGCTTCATTATCGGTAATGGAAGAAAATAAAGTATTAGAGAGATGCATGGTTGGGCCACACTCCTCTTAAAGAGAAACTCTCTAATATTTATAGAATATCAACTAAGCACAATGTAGAAACTGCAGAATCTTATTCAACACAAGGCTGGAAGTATTAGCATGTCGTATATAAGTTAGTTTGATGATTTAAATATGCTTAGAAGATACAAGTTGTAAGTTGAGTGACTAGATAATGTGGTTGAAGTGTTGATTGTGCTATATAGTGTGTTGGGACTGGTTTGGTGGTAAAGTTGGGTTGTTCGCTAACCGGCTGTACTAAATGTACAAAATGTACATGTACGTAATATGCCTAAGTATCGTACATGTAACCTAAGACAAGGAATAATCAACATGTACAAAATGCATCTGAGGGCCATAATATTCCTAAGTATCGTACATGTACGTACATAATGTCTGGTCATACATATACATATGTGTATATAACGCCATCAAGCCTCTGTGGGCATCCCATCATATCATATCGGCCTCTGTGGGCATAATCATCATCATATATCAGCTAATCAGGTAGTTGTGCGTATATAATGCCATAACCTTTCCCATACCCCATATATATATATATATTTATCATATAGCATATGCGTATATAACGCCTATGAGGTCATGCTATATAAATGTATATAATGCATGAATTATACTAAGATACTGTGAGTCTATCAGAGAAAGTCAAGAACATCAGCCTCTAACATATCTAAGAGTGGAGCCATTATGGATATTGTTCATTTACATTCGTTTCATTCTGATCTTGCCAAAAGAATGAAGAGTAGCCTTAACATACCTTTGTTGCTAACGACCCCACATACCGTATGTAGTTCTTCAACCTACATCAAGGTATTAGAACTATGGTTAATGCCATGGAAAGACTCAAAACACATTTCTAAGCTAGTAGCTCTCTTACAGAAAATCGGGCAACACTTGCCCTACATTTCCTCACTTCCCCAAATTCAAAACAGCACCAAACAACGATATTAACAATATCAATAACCAAGCCCATCTATTCAGCCCCTCAACAACATAAGAAAAAATCTAACAATTCAAACAATGGTACAACGAGCGGCAAACTTGGTTTGTGATTAAACAACTATGGTTTTAAACCCCTTCTTCTTTCCAAAATTTATCAACATGATTAACCATAATATATTCAATTATCCCTACTGATTTTTAGCCACAATACCACTTTAAAATGACCCATAATAATCCCACAAGTTCAGCAACTCAAAACTGATTTTTCAGATTATTAAAACACATTTCCGACTTGTCTTTTCTTTCAAATCGAGCACCACAACCAATAGTACATATTTGAGCTTCTTCTCATTTAAACCGGCAATGAATTTAACTTAAAAACAAGTTCACAACAAGCCAGCAGTGGCGCAACAACAAACAATATACTACTCTTTAGAAACTCGCAAGTTCTAGTCTTTCCAATGGAGGTACAACTCGTAGAAGCTTAGCTAAGGGCAAGGGAAGAATAAAATTACCTTGGACTGAGTAGAACCCATGAAACCTAGGTCGTATTCACCTGAAAACAACCTCCAACATAGCTACAAGAAAGAGAAATAGAAAATGTACATGTACGCTACAATCAACATTTTGTACAGGTTGATTGTTTCTTGATTATGCCTACAGAGGCTGTTATGGTAAAGAAGATGCCTAAGTATCGTACAAAAACTACAGAATCTTATTCAACACAGGTGCTGGAAGTATTAGCATATCGTATATAAGTTAGTTTGATGATTTAAATATGCTTAGAAGATACAAGTTGTAAGTTGAGTGACTATATAATGTGGTTGAAGTGTTGATTGTGCTATATAGTGTATTGAGGCTGTTTTGGTGGTAAAGTTGGGTTGTTCTACTATATGAAGGGGCTGGAGATGTTTATGTATGTGTTTCTATGTTGATTTATGAAGTTTCAAGGATTGGAAGGGAGTTAAGTGAAGATATATGTTATAGAAGCTTGTATAGCTTAGTTTTTCATTCGTCGGTTAGTTCTTGTGTTTCTGGTTGTTAACAATAGTATTGTTTCCTTATTGTAGTTGATGATAAAATGAGGATGAATTCTTCATTGGTATCCGAGGGAAGAGTTTAAAGGTACGTAAGGCTATTTTCTTGACTCGCCACTACGGCATGACATACGATATTTGCTTCTTATGTAAACCATGAAGTTTAAAGCTTCCAATTGTAGTAGTTCCAATATTCCAAGTCTCGTGAATCTCTTTAGAAAATCTATCTTCCATAATCAGTTGTTATTCAAGTGTTTACTCCTAAGAGTCAAGTTTCAAGTTTGTATGATGGGATTAGAATTCCCCTCAAGTATGATGATGTTCCTAGCATACAAAGTGAAATGAAATAGATGTTATGTGCTCACACATGGTATTTACTCAAGCGTATTCATCTCATAAATTAAGTTACAAGCTGTCGCAAAGAGGATCGAATTTCCCCTTAGGTGGGACTACACTAGTAGCCTATAGAGTACGATTCCAAAATAGAATTCCAGACGTGCTTTACGTATGGATTGAATAGTTTTATGTACTCCCTGTTTGGTGCTGCCTCCGTAATACGAGTATCATATATCTATTAGAAGACTTGTACTCTTCTTATAAAGTATATACGAGGCATAGTGGTTCCCTCATAAGAATCCTAATAGCATAACAACGGTTAGTAAGAGTTGCTCCACTCATATGTTTAATAGCTGCATTTATTTCCCCGACGAGTTGAGTTTCATAAGTGTATTCATAGCCACGTGTTTCTACCATAGATTAAGTACGAACTATAGTGGCATCCTTAAAAGAATTTATGTAGTTTGATGACTATTAGTTGATGAGGAAAAGAGAACCTTGCATGTTTGATAATTGTTATGTGTTATAGTGACGCGTAGTATAAGTGAAAAATATTTACTTGTTGACGATTGCTAGATGATAATGAGATGAGAATCATACTTGATAATGATGGTAACTATTTATAAGCATAGTTAACGAGGTTATAGAATGTCGACTAAGATGGGTGATGTTTAGGACGACTTTCAGATGATAGTTAGGGAATTATAGATCTAAGGCTAATGTATGGTATGTGGCAAGCTATCGTCTGTATGTATGGGACTTCAACACATTGATAAAGGTAGACGATATATCATGGCTAACATCTAAGTGTCATGGGGTGTAGAGCGTAAAGTAAGGTGAATCACGTAATAGCTTCAGATGGTTTTCGATGGATTATAGGTCCTAGTGAAGATGAATTATATGGATGGGTTACATATTATATTTATCGGATTATAGTTTGTTATTTAAGATGAGTCATATCGATAATATCCAATTAAGATGAATTATGATGAATTAGGTGTTGGCTTTCAGAGTATCACTAATGGATGATAGATTTCTCCGTAAGATGAATTGCTTTAGGTAATCGGAGTGGTAGACCCTTGCCTCGCATTGCTTCAACACTTAAAGCGGTGAAGCGAGCACTTTCCTAAACATTGGGAACTCCTACATAATATTAGGCACTCCAGACTTTGTCATCACACAATTGCAAAGAAACCTAAAGAAAGACATTACTAGACGGAATAGAGCATCTCAAATGGCATTCCTCAATGATAGAAACATCACTGATGAAGCCCTTTATTGCTAATGAATGTTTGGATTCAAGGTTAAAGTAAGGAAATTCGGGAATCATTTGTAAGCTGGAAATTGAAAAAGAGTTTGGATGTAAACTGGGAGTTTCTCTTGAACATATTGGGTCAGTTGGGCTTTAGCATCAAATGGATTAATTAGATGAGATTTTTCTTATCATTAGTAAAGTTATATTCCCTCATTAACGACACCCTCTATCACCTTTTCTTTTCTTCATATAGAGGTCTCGAAAAAGGAGATCCTCTATCACCTTTTCTTTTCATCCGTGCCATAGAGGGACTCAACAAAATGATATACAGTGCAACTCAAGTAAACTAGATTTCAGATTTTCAAGCGGATTGTAGTGGTACTGGGAATTTCAAAATTTCCCAAATCCTATACGCGGATAATAAGTTGATCATGCGTGAGGCAGAAGAACAACATGTTCTGATTTTGAGGATGATTTTATCTATGTTTGAAGCGGTTTCGGATTGCACATAAATTAATCTAAGAGTTCTTTATTTCCAGTCAATAATGTGTCTAACATCAGCCAGTTCGCTAACATTCTAAAGTGCAACACCGGTTCACTTCCCACAATGTACATAGGCTTAACATTGAGGATAAATACAAATCACTATAAATCTGGAATGAGGTTCTTGAAAAGCTGGAGAAAAAGTTGACGGATTGGAAACAACAATACCTCTCTCTTAGGGTAGAATCACTATGATCAACAACGTTGTTAGTGATTTTCCTACCTACACTATGTTTTGTTTTCCCAGCACCGACCTCGGTATTGAAGCGTATGGACAAACTAAGGAAAGACTTTCTCTGGAAGCAGAAATTGAACAAACAAGCTTGACCAGACACCTCCTTTTTTTTAAAATAAACATTTTTTGACAACAATACGCACTATTTGCCTCCCAAAACCTTGGTGAAGGATACTATAGGTAGCAAAATGTGTATTTGTGACAGAGAAGAAAAAAGAATGTTTTAATGGTATTTTAGGTTAGTCACTTTGAAATTTAATCCATGAATTAGTATTGTTATCATTTTTTATTTCTTAATTTCTATGTAAAATATCAAAATCACAATAAATTGAGGATATAAGATACTACTTACTCTACTAGATTACTTAGGTAAACTGAAGAAAAGCAACACGTTGTACCGAATAGTCTCATTAGTTTGGCTTTGAGAAAGGGAGTGGGAGTCCACCTATAAACTTATTCAAATGACACTTTTGTCCCACATATAAGTAGTCAAAAGGGGTAAATCTGGCTTCAGTCCCATTCCCAACTTTTCCTTCAATCGAAGCTCCGTCGCAAAATTTTCTCGCTCCGCCACAGCCGAGCCGCTGTTGCTACTGAGTTTGTTTTCTGTCGGTGTTATTCGATCACCTTTCTCCAGTAATTTTGTCTTCTTTTCCAACAAAGGTTAGTAGAGAAAACTTCATTATCTCTTCTCCTCTAACCCTTCGCCCCCCCTTCCGTCGGGAACTCTTTTTTTTTGTTTTTAAAAAGAATTCTACTTTGTATGTGTATGATTTTTTTTGCATGTGTACGTTAGATCCAAAGCTTGGACTTTTTCTTTTTCTTTTTCAGTGATTATCTCTTCTTTTTGAGCTTTTATCTTGCATTCGAACTCCGGTACGTATATGGGAAAGTCAAAGAAGAAAGTGAAAGATCTTTCTGCTTTTAGTGTCAATAGGGACTCTACGTTTTTGTGAAAACTTTGATCTGCATTGTGAAAAAGGGTAGTGGCTAAAGGTCATGCAAGTAACAACTATTAGTTGGCACACATTTATGGCCCTTTTTTTTGACAATGATGGTATCAGGGCAGCTTGAAAGCACCTCGAGTAATCCACTGGTTGTGTGCTACCACATGTACTCTATTAACTCTTTAGTCAACAATGCATAAGCAGATTAGAAGACTTAACCTAGTGTTATCCTTGTTGGGATTCAAACCCTATTTTCACTCTAGCTTTTTAACAAATATTATTGGTGAATGGTGTGAATTTATTTGTAGCATATCGAAATTGAAAGTGTTGTATAACTTGGAACAAAGTGAGTACTATCTGTACCATGTGAACTGAAGTTTAGACTATTGAGGTTATTTTCTTCCTGATTAAGTGGTGTAGATAATGAAGATTGCTTCACATCTTCTCTTTACTTTGTTTTTCTACTATTATTTGTTTAGTTTTTTCTACTTCTTGAAATACTGGAACCATAGACTGCCTCACGTGTATCTGAATACCTAAGGACTTAATCTTACTTCTTAGTTTCGAAGTCTTCGGTTTTTCGGCGCTATGAGATTCAGTCAAGTATAACACTTCATCAATATATTGTACTTCTCAAAATTTCTCTCTTTTTTTTATATATTTTTTGCATTTTAGCAAGTTCTATGTAGAAGCAGGATAAGAGTGAATTTTATAGTATAAAAGTGTTTTTATTCACTGTACTGTCAAACACAACCATGAGATATTGAGATTCATGTTGGAATATTACCTGGTAAGAAGGTTGCACTGTAGCTGAATAACTGACTTAGACGCATAATATAGGATTATTTGAAGAGCTTGACGTTGTTATGCTGATTGAGGAGTTAGTTTAGTTCTTTAAGAAGATAATAAAGATTTTATTGAGGACTGAGTTTCAAAAACAACCAATCCATCTATCTTTGACTTGGGAATTGTGCCAACCCAATTAGACAATATGGTACTCTTTAACAAAAAGGGGCAAAACGCTTACAAGTAAAATCACTATTGATGGAAAAAATCTTATATGTGTGTGTGATGCCCTTAAACAAACATCAAAGGGAGCAAGGAATTTTTACAGAATATGGAGGAGAAAACAAGAACAATTTCTCAATATGGTATATCAAAACAACAACATTCATGATAGATTTGCACGCATATAAGTTTGGCAAGGAACATTTGACTTGGTAGTGATCATATTAGAGATACGTCACAACAAAAGCTTGATAGATATTGAGAGGATCCTTCAATTTTTGGGGAAAAACATTAGTACCATTTCATCCACTAGCTCCACTACTAAATATATATTTTTCTGCAAAAAGTATAGAAAGCTGGCCGGATATCCCGTAGGCAGCCAACACAAAAATAAAAGAAGACACCCATTTTTTAGATCTCTAGTTGGCACCTTCAATGACTCCTTGAACTTTGGCCCGAACCTAGACACTATCCAAAAGTAGTTTATGTCCTAATGGAAAGTCACCCGACATCAATGTAATCCCTAGGGGATCACAATAATTTTATTCGAACTTCCCTCTAGGCAAAATGCAATGCGAGTCAAAGCAAGGGATTGGTTTTAGAATGATAGACACCTCTCACTTTCTTGGTGGTCGTCGAACATCAACACTGTCCAATAAAAAAGAAGGCAAGAAAATATCTGGGTCAAAGTGTTCAAAATTTCTCTTAAGTGCCTGATCGTTAGATACTTCCAAACAAATAGGGGGTCAATGTGGAGGATTCATAGGAGTTGACAAGGATACAAAGAACATTACCCACTTCTTAAGGGCTCACAAATACGTCAGAAACTCTGGGAGGCAGATTGTAGCGAGTTTGAACCTCGAATTGGACGGATGGATTTTTGAAATCTTGATATGACGGAGACACGAACACCTCTAATACCATCTGGACAATCCCTTGGATTGGATATGACAAAGAAGTAGGCGCTGCCTGATATTTTGACACACACAAGGTCGCGCGTTATCGCATCCTCCTGTGTGGCATGTGTAAGTCACGTGATAGGGCCTGCTAAAAGAGAAAACAAACCAAGGACCTTAGCTTTTAATGGGGCAGCCACAACCGAGAGAACACTTATAAGGAAGTCATTTAAAAGGGAAAGCAACTAGAAACCTGAATAATGGTTATCATTCAAAAGGCCCAAGAAAGGGAAATGAGCAGAAAAGGCCCAACAATGCAAAATACTAAAAAGCAACTCATACTAAGGTTGATTTGTGTATGTGTTAAACCTACCTACTCGTATGCAACTGCTCTATTCGATCCCCTCTCTGTATTAATTCAATCTTTCAATCACGGGTCCCTAGAATGAAGCATCTCTCTCAATTGGATGCAGATTATGAAGCAGACATGTTGACTTTATTAATCCCACTATGCAATCAACAAGCCCTCCAATTCATAGGTTCTTCACTTTTAGTAAATCAGACTCAAAACTGTCTTCCCAATTTTCTCCCACTATCATAGCATGTAAGTGAGAAATTAATCATGCAATCAGTGGATGCACCTTTAGTGGTGGAAACTTCTAAATGGACTGTGTTGGCAACGATGAAATCTTGTAAAGCTATAGGGTGAATGTCCAAGGATTTGAACAACAAAACAATGGATTCCAAGAAGGGGTAATCAAATAGATATTGAACTTAAAAAATTGGTTTGGGGTCTTCAAGAAGCTATAGGGAAGAAGGAGAAGGGCAGGTATGAAAAATCTCACTCTAGATGAGATTTTAAAAACTGAGCTGGATTATACACTTAACAAAAAAAGATCAAGTTGAAATCTCTTATTCAAAAATGGGGAGTAGACATCATATGTTTACAGGAGACTAAAATTGAGGAATGAAGCACTTCTTTGATTAAACAAATTTAAGAGAATCGATGGATTGCTTGGACAAAATTCAAAGCATTGCGTACCAAAGGAGTATCTTAGCTATGTGGGACAAAAGAGTCTGGAACTGTGTTGATACCCAAGTAGGGGCTTTGTTATATCTTGCAGATTTGAAATCTTAACAGAAGACTTCAAGTGGGTGTTTTATGGAGTTTATGCCCTCACTCTAATCCAGACAGAGTTGAATTATGGAATGAACTAGCAACAATCAAGGTTTATGGTATGAGCTTTTGGTTATTAGGGTGATTTTAGTGTTTGTCGATTTGAAGGAGAAAGAATTAATTGCTACAGGAGATCCAGGTCAGTAATGGGTTTTTCCTATACAATCTAAGACTTAGATCTTATTGACCCTCTAGTACAAGGAGCTCAGTTCACATGGTCAAAAGTAGAGGAGTATCTCCAAGCCTCGAGAATTGATAGGTTCCTGATATCTCTATAATGGAGTGAAATATTCAATACTATTAAACAACTAGCCATGCCAGGGTGTTCTTAGATCATAATTCTATAATTTTGGAAAGTGGGGAATTGGATATATCACCCTTACACTTCAAATTTGAAATATGTGGCTACAATCAAAGGCTTTTCTCACGCTCCAAGTCTGAATGGGACAGACCATGCTCTACATGCATCTACTATGATCTGGTACTAGAGTAAATGACATAACTTGTAACACAAATGAATTCTGTGAACAAAATGATTTTTTTACATGAGCGTGGCTACTGGCCAATGGTATGCAATTGAATATAATATAACCCACTAACTCTGTCTATGAAACCTCTATGAGTTTATTGAATGACTAATACAAGTGATGGGACAGGGCCCAAAGCTACCCATAATCTCTAACATCAATGAAATTACTAGACCTGACTTGACTCCAGGTGAAATTAGAGCTTGCAACTCTTTCACTGATGATTTGCACTATCTAGCGAACCAGTCTGCCAACCTGTACAATTGAACCTGCAATGTGAAATATAACAAATGTAGTGCCCCCGACAAAAAAGACGTTAGTACAGAGAGATTGTACTGAATACGTAAGGCAGACTGAAATAATCATACGAAAGAACATCAAGTGTAAGGAGAGATAGGGAAGAATCAATCTGAAACTCTGAATTCCACTGAGGGCCAGATATGCACATGCATACTGTATATGCATAAATAACGTCGTCGTACATATATATGCTTATATAACACCATTGGCCTCATTGGGCATCTTCTTTAGCATAACACCCTATGTGGGCATAATCATCATCATATAACTAGCTAATCAGGTGGTGGTGCGTATATAACGCCATAACCTTTCACATACCCCATATACATATCATTTAGCATAGCGTATATAATGCCTGTGAGGTCATGGTATATACATGTATATAATGCATGAATGATACTAAGACACTCTAGTCTATCAGAGTAACGTAAGGTCGTTGCTCCTCCAATTAACATTATGGAACTAACATCATCAACATAACTTACTTTGAAGAATAAACAAGCCACAAAAGTCAAGAACATCAGCCACTAACATATCTAAGAGTGGAGCCGTTATGGATATTCTTCAATTACGTTCATTTCATTATGATCATGCGAAAAGAAGGAAGAGTAGCCTTAACATACTTACTGCTCTATGATGCTTTATTTTACTTACAAACCTTGGAAACATATGATATTTGTAACAAGGAGAGTTGGATCATTGTCAAGGACTTGATACGACAAAATTAATATCACACGGGGGTACAACTTTGTAGAAGCAGAAGACTTGCGATACTTTATTTTTTGGAACTTACAATAAAGGAAGGATCAAATGATAAGACTTTATGTCCCTGGATACGATAGGAATATACCTAATGTTCTACCACCCTATTATGACACCTTCGAAAACCATTATCTAGTCTTGTGGACTGCTACCTTGGATAGACAATGATTGTCTACGTCAATGTGGTTTATCTTAAAATAAGCTCTATACCCCAACAATGGTAATCTGGATGCTTACGACATAATTCTTCTTACTAGCGTTCTATAACTCATTAACGATCATCGGAACTCTTAACCATATAATGAATTGTTACTATACAATTGACATCATGTGAAAGGAACACCTGAGCATGAACAAGAGTGCCGCGATATGAAGGGAACATCTGATAGGACTTTATCTCGCTAAATACGAGATGGACATACACACTCACTTTACTATATTCCTTATTGGTGCTTCCAAAACATGTATTCTAACTCCCTAGAGTGTCTTATCCTCAAGAATCCTATAACGTTTATATTAACTTAGTTGTCATATAATTCATCTTACAGAGCAATCTATTATCCATTAGTGATACTCTGGAAGCCAACACCTAATTCATCTTAAGTAAGATACTACAATCCGGTAACGGTAATTTGGATATTATCGATATGACTCATCTTAAATAACAAACTATAATCCGTTAAAGATAATATGTAACCTATCCATATAATTCATCTTCACTAGTACCTATAATCAATCGAAAACCATCTGAAGCTATTACGTGATTCACCTTAGTTTACGCTCTACACCCCATGACACTTAGATGTTAGCCATGAGATATCGTCTACCTTTAGCAATGTGTTGAAGTCCCATACATACAACCCATAGCTTGCCACATACCATACCTTAGCCTTAGATTTATAATTCCCCAATTATCATCTGAAAGTCGTCCTAAACATCACCCATCTTAGTCGACATTCTATAACCTCTTTAACTATGCTTATAAACTGTTACCATAATTAACAAATATGATTCTCATCTCATTATCAACTAGCAATCGTCAACAAGTAAATATTTTTCACTTATACTACGCGTCACAATAACATATAACAATCATCAAACATGCAAGGTTCTCTTTTCCTCATCAACTAATAGTCGTCAAACTACATAAATTCTTTTAAGGATGCCACTATAGTTCGTACTTAATCTCTGGTATAAACACGTGGATACGAATACACTTATGAAACTCAACTCGCCGGGGAAATAAATGAAGCTATTAAACATATGAGTGGAGCAACTCTTACTAACCGTTGTTATGCTATCAAGAGTCTTATGAGGGAACCACTATGCCTCGTATATACTTTCTAAGAAGTGTACAAGACTTCTAATAGATATAGATACTCGTATTACGGAGGCAGCACCAAACTGGGAGTACATAAAACTATTCAATCCATACGTAGAGCACGTCTGGAATTCTATTTTGGAATCGTACTCTATAGGCTACTAGTGTAGTCCCACCTAAGGGGAAATTCTATCCTCTTTGTGACATTTTGTAACTTAATTTATGAGATGAATACGCTTGAGTAACGACCACGTGTGAGCACATAACATCTATTTTATTTCACTTTGTGTGCTAGGAACATCATCATACTTAAGGAGAATTCTAATCGCATCATAGAAACTTGAAACTCGACTCTTAGGAGTAAACACTTGAATAACAACTGATTATGGACAAATAGCTTTTCTTAAGAGATTCATGAGACTTTGAATATCAGAACTACTATAATTGGAAGCTCTAAACTTCATGTTTTACATAAGAAGCAAATATCGTATGTTGTGCCATAGTGGCAAGTCAAGAAATTAGCCTTACGTACCTTTAACCTCTTCCCTCGGATACCAATGAAGAACTCATCCTCATTTTACCATTAACTACTATAAGGAAACAATACTACTGTTAACAACCAGAAACACAAGAACTAACCTACGAATGAAAAACTAAGCTATACAAGCTTCTATAACATATATCTTCACCTAACTCCCTTCCAATCCTTGAAACTTCATAAATCAACATATAAACACATACATAAACATCTCCAGCCCCTTCATATAGTAGAACAACCCAAATTTACCACCAAACCAGTCCCAATACACTATATAGCACAATCAACACTTCAACCACATTATCTAGTCACTCAACTTACAACTTGTATCTTCTAAGCATATTTAAATCGTCAAACTAACTTATATACAACATGCTAATACTTCCAGCACCTGTGTGGAATAAGATTCTGCAATTTTTGTACAATACTTAGGCGTCTTCTTTACCATAACAGCCTCTGTGGGCATAATCAAGAAACAATCAACCTGTACAAAATGTTGATTGTAGCGTACATGTACATTTTTTATTTCTCTTTCTTGTAGCTGTGTTGGAGGTTTTCAGGCTAGTTTCTATTTCATGTAGGAAGATATTGGCTAGTTTCTATTTCTCTTTCTTGTAGCTATGTTGGAGGTTGTTTTCAGGTGAATACGACCTAGGTTTCGTGGTTTCTACTCAGTCCAAGGTAATTTCATGCTTCCCTTTCCCTTAGCTAAGCTTCTACGAGTTGTAGCTCGATTGGAAAGACTAGAACTTGTGAGTCTAAAGAGTAGTATGCTGTTTGTTGTTGCGCCACTGCTGGCTTGTTGTGAACTTGTTTTTAAGTTAAATTCATTGCCGGTTTAAATGAGAAGAAGCTCAATTATGTACTATTGGTTGTGGTGCTCGATTTGAAAGAAAAGACAAGTCGAAATGTGTTTTAATAATCTGAAAAATCAGTTTTGAGTTGCTGAACTTGTGGGATTATTATGGGTCGTTTTAAAGTGGTATTGTGGCTAAAAATCAGTAGGGATAATTGAATATATTGTGGTTAATCTTGTTGATAAATTTTGGAAATAAGAAGGGGTTTAAAACCATAGTTGTTTAATCACAAACCAAGTTTGCCGCTCGTTGTACCATTGTTTGAATTGTTAGATTTTTTCTTATGTTGTTGAGGGACTGAATAGATGGGCTTGGTTATTGATATTGTTAATATCGTTGTTTGGTGATGTTTTGAATTTGGGGAAGTGAGGAAATGTAGGGCAAGTGTTGCCCGATTTTCTGTAAGAGAGCTACTAGCTTAGAAATGTGTTTTGAGTCTTTCCATGGCATTAACCATAGTTCTAATACCTTGATGTAGGTTGAAGAACTACAGAAAGTATGTGGGGTCGTTAGCAACAAAGGTATGTTAAGGCTACTCTTCATTCTTTTGGCAAGATCAAAATGAAACGAATGTAAATGAACAATATCCATAATGGCTCCACTCTTAGATATGTTAGAGGCTGATGTTCTTGACTTTCTCTGATAGACTCACAGTATCTTAGTATCATTCATGCATTATATACATGTATATAGCATGACCTCATAGGCGTTATATACGCATATGCTATATGATATATATATATATATATATATATGGGGTATGGGAAAGGTTATGGCATTATATACGCACAACTACCTGATTAGCTGATATATGATGATGATTATGCCCACAGAGGCCGATATGATATGATGGGATGCCCACAGAGGCTTGATGGCGTTATATACACATATGTATATGTATGACCAGGAATTATGTACGTACATGTATGATACTTAGGAATATTATGGCCCTCAGATGCATTTTGTACAGGTTGATTATTCCTTGTCTTAGGTTATATGTTCGATACTTAGGCATATTACGTACATGTACATTTTGTACATTTAGTATAGCCGGTTAGCGAACAACCCAACTTTACCACCAAACCAGTCCCAACACACTATATAGCACAATCAACACTTCAACCACATTATCTAGTCACTCAACTTACATCTTGTATCTTCTAAGCATATTTAAATCATCAAACTAACTTATATACTGTTTCCGGAATCATTAGGGCTTTCGGGGCTGTTCTAGCTCTTTCCTGCCTTCGTTTTATTTTTGCTCCCTTTCTTATGAACTTCTAATGTGGATAGCAACTTCTCGGTTAATTGGAGGTCTTTCACCGTCCAGAAGAAAACTACAACATACAAGCTCAGGGTTAACCCTGAGGCTAAGAGAGGACATGCTAATACTTCCAGCCTTGTGTTGAATAAGATTCTGCAGTTTCTACATTGTGCTTAGTTGATATTCTATAAATATTAGAGAGTTGCTCTTTAAGAGGAGTGTAGCCCAACCATGCATCTTTCCAATACTTTATTTTCCTTCCATTACCGATAATGAATCCCATATCTGCCTCATAGTTGTTCCAGCACCCTCTAATATGCATTCAGACTCCCGTTCCATGATGTTGTAGCTACTTCGGTGCATCATTGATTCTCCGAAGAAAACTTTTCGACCAAGGTTCTCTTCCAGAGTTGCTTTATCTTCCTTAGTGAATCTCTTGTGCCATTTCAACAATAAACTTGCATTGTCTTCCATTTTACAAGTTCGAATGAGTGACCTTGTTTGTTGCCCTTCCAAATAAAGTCTCTCCTTAGTTTGTCCATACGCTTCAATACAGAGGCTGGTATTGGGGAAATAGACATCGTGTAGGTAGGCAAAGCACTAAGAAGTTATTGATAATAGTAATTCTACCCCCGAGAGAAAGTTATCGGCGTTTCCAATTCGTCAACTTTTTCTCCAGCTTTTCAAGAACCCCACTCAAGATTGATAGTGATTTGTATTTACCCTCAATGATAAGCCCAAGTACTTTGTGGGAAGTGAACCAATGTTGCACTTCAGAATGTTCGCTAACCGGCTGATGTTAGACATATGGTTGACTGGAAATAAAGAACTCTTAGAGTAATTTATGTGCAATCTAGAAACCACTTCAAACATAGATAAAATCATCCTCAAAATCATTCGCGTATAGGATTTGGGAAATTTTGAAATTTCCAGTTCCACTACAATTAGCTTAAAAAACTTTAATCCACTTTACCTGAGTTGCATTGTATATCATTTTGCTGAGTCCATCCATGATAAGGATGTAAAGAAAAAGTGATAGAGGATCTCCTTGTCTGAGTCCTCTATATGAAGAAAGGAACCTTGGGGGTGCCGTTAATGAGGGCAGAGAATTTTACTGTTGATAAGCAGAATCGCATCCAATTAATCCATTTGATGCTAAAACCCAACTGACCCAATATGTTCAATAGAAACTCTCATTTTACATGATCAAATACTTTTTCAATGTCCAACTTACAAATGATTCTCAGTTTTCCCGACTTCAACCTTGAACCCAAACATTCATTAGCAATCAAGGGTTGCAGCAGTGATGTTTCTATCATTGAGGAATGCCATTTGAGAGGCTCTGTTCCATCTTATAATGTCTTTCTTTAGGTTTCTTCGCTTTTGTTTGATGGCAAAGTCTGGAGTGCCTAATATTGTGTAAGAGTTCACAGTGTTCAGGAAAGCGCTCACTTCATCGCTTTAAGTGTTGAAGCAAGGCGAGGCGAGGGTCTGCCGCTCCGATTAGTTGTGATGAAAGAAAGGCCACGAGCTTAAGCTCCGAACATGAGCCACAAGGTGACTTGCGAGGAATACCAAAGATTGTCGTCCGTCATATGGTGATATGTTTAAAATGGAATGGAATATGGAGTGGATTTGAAGACCTAACTTGAAGATCCAAGAAAGACACATTTATTTTGGCCTTTATCACTTTCTTTTAGCTTGTTTTTATTTCTAGCTTAACTACTAGCTCTCCTTAGGACATAATTAATATACCTTGTAATAGAAGGAGATGACTAGGCCAAAGAATAATCTAGAAATGGAAGCTTCCAACCGTTCCCCAAAGAATAGTTCATGAACTAGCTAGTTCATGCACTTATCTACATAGATGACACAAAAGGGTGGCCTAGGAAACATAAGGGGTTGGTTCTTTCCCTTCTTCATTCAGCGGAATCCCTTTTCCCTTTCCCATTTGGACGAGATTCATGAACTAACTAGTTCATGCACTTATCTACATGGGTAATACAAAAGGATGGTTTAGAACACATGAAAGGTTTGATCCATCCCATCCCCCAAGGTCGGCCGAACTCCTTCCCCCTTCCACATTGTGGCCGAATGATTCATGTATTGTGTCTATCTAGTTATCTTCTAGAAAGGTCTAAGTACTAGTATAAATAGGACATGTAGTTGATGTAAATAAGCATTGAAGATTTATGAAATATATTTGAGTTTTACTCAACTTTCTAAGTATCTCAACTTTTGTGTTGTTATCCTTAATTGGTCCTTTTGTGGGCCAGCAGTCCTTTTGTTGGTCAACCCCTTGGTGCAAGTCTAGTTAGAACTTTTGTGATCTAGCTAAACCCAAGATAAGATTCCCCTAGGTGTAAGTCTAGTTGGGACTTTTGTGACCCAACCAAACCCAAGTCAAGGGCCTATCCGGTTACTTGTCACAGGTTTTTCGGCCGTCCTCACTTGGTTTGTACCCGAGCTTGCCCATAGAAACCTAGGTCAAATCCTTGTCCTATTGACCTACTTCACTTGGTTTCGACATGAGCTTGTCCATTCAAACCTTGTGTCCAATCCTTGTCCAAATTGCTCCTATCTCACTTGGTTTCGACCCGAGCTTGTCCTTAGCAACCTCGTGTCCAATCCTTGTTCAAACCACTTGATTATTTTCACCACCATACACCACATCATTTCCTAAACACCCACCCCAAATGCCATTAACCGAAACCATCCTAAAATACTCGTACATCCTCCACAAAACCAAACAGTCCACAAATAACCCCTTTATTGGCAACCTCATTGTTCCGACCAATTTCTGCCACCTTACCACCATCCAACCACAACACACCGACAACCAATACAACCCTCAACTCATCTATAACACCCCTACAAAATGCCTTAGTCCACTTCCACCCTCAACTACCCGTGTACCCCTCCAAACACCCATTTCCCGGCAAAACTGTCCCACCAGACAACCTTCACTTGCCCCCATTTTCGTGTTAATCCGTTTCCAAACAAACTCTGACTAACCTACCATCACAAACCCTCCTTATATACATAAACCTGAGGTGAGGTCGACCAAAAGAAGCAGACGCTTCGAGAGGTGAAGCGCTGAAGCGAGATGTGACATGAAGCGATCGCATTATGTTGATTAAGTTTTAAAGGTCAATGTCAAAGGGAAAAAAAGTCTGACTTTAACATAAACTCTTAGCGCTAGTGTTTCTTCTTCACTGTTTTTAGTTTTGCTTCTGCTATATTTTTTTCCAATTCTACTTCTGCTTGAGCAAAGTTACATGTGTTTTTTGTGACAATACATTTAACAACGGAATTTGGAGCCACAAACAATGCTTATTGAACCATTAACAATTTGATTTTGTTTGTCCTATGGTCCATGGAGGATTTTGTGATATCTACTTTTTAGGTTTTAATTTGAGCTTTTGCATGTATATATTTTATTTATTTATTTTGGTCTTTTTTACAAAATTGTGTTTCACCTCAATGAAGCAAGCGCTTTGCTTAAAGCATGAAGCAGGGCCTTGCCACTTTTTTCCGCTTCACGCTTCCCTGAACACTGGGACTTCCATCATCCTTTAATCATATCTAGTAAGGCCTTTGATTGTAGCCAAATTTCAAATTTGAAATGTGATGGTGATGCATCCAATTCCCCACTTTCCAAAATAATAGAATTATGATCTGAGAACTCCTTGGGCATGGAAAGTTGTTTAATGGTATTGAATATTTCACTCCATTCTAGAGAGATCAGGAACCTATCAATTCTTGAGGCTTGGAGATGATCCTACCCTCTTAACCATGTGAACTAAGCTCCTTGTACTGGAGGGTCAATAAGATCCAAGTCTTGGATTGTATTGGAAAAACCCATCATTGACCTGGATCTCATGTTTGCAATTAAGTCTTTCTCATTCACATTGATAAACACTAAAATCACACTAATGACCAAAAGCTCATACCATAAACCCCTGATTGTTGCTAGTTCACTCCATAATTCAGCTCTCTCTAGATAAGAGTGAGGGCATAAACTTCATAAAACACCCACTTGAAGCCTTTCGTTAAGCTTTCAAATCTGCAAGATATAAAAAATCCCCTGCTTGGGTATCAACACAATTCTAGGCTCTTTTGTCCCATATAATTAAGATACTTATTTGGTGCGCAATGCTTTGAGTTTTATCCAAGCAATCCATCTATTCCCCCAAATTTGTTTGATAAATGAAGTTCTCCATTCATTAATTTAGTCTCCTGTAAACATATGATGTCTACTCCCCATTTTTTAATAAGAGATTTCAAGTTGCTCTTTTTTTTGTTAAGTTTACATTCCAGCTTAGTTTTTTTACTCTTATCTAGAGTGAGTGTATTCAGACCTGCCCTTTTCCTTCTTCCCAATGCCTTCTTGAAGACTCCAAACCAATTTTTTAAGTTCAATAACTGCATTGTTTTCCCCTTCCCGGAGTCCCTTGCTTTATTTCTATTATTGAGATTTGAGATTGGATTTTCCTCATCTCCTCCATTCTCAAAGTTATGTCTAAGATTTCATGTTCAAATCCCCGGACATTCACCCTAGATCTTTACTAGATTTCATCATTGCCAACTCAGTCCATTTAGAAGTTTTCACCACTAAAGGTGTATCCACTGATTACATGCTTAGTTCTTCACTTGCATGCCATGATAGTGGAAGAAAATTATTGAGGGAATGGGTCGATAGTCCAGAGTCTAATTCACTTAAAGTTAAGAACCTATGAATTTGAGGGCTTGTTGATTGCATGGTGGGACTAATAAAGTAAACAGGATCTGCTTCATAATCCATTTTTCAATTGAGAGAGTTTCTTCATTCTAGGGGTGAAAGCTTGAATTTCTACTGAAGAGGATCGAATAAAGCAGTTACATATGAGTAGGTAGGTTTAACACATACACAAATCGACCTTAGTATGAGTTTCTTTTCGGTATTTTGCATTGTTGGGCCTTTTTTTGTTGATTTCCCCTTCTTGAGCCGTTTGAATAAAAACCATTATGCAGGTCTGTAGTTGCTTTCCCTTTTAAATGACTTCCTTATAAGTGTTCTCTCGGTTGTGGCCGGCCCATTAAAAGTTAAGGTCCTTGGTTTGTTTTCGCTTCTAGCAGGCCCTATCACGTGACTTACACATGCTACACGGGAGGAAGCGATATCGCACGACCTTGTGTGTATTAAAACATCAGGAAGTTGCTACTTCTTTGTCATAGGCAATCCAAGAGATTGTCCAGAGGGTATTGGAGGTGTTTGTGTCTCCGTCATATCAAGAATTCAAAAATCCATCAGTCCAATTCGAGGTTCAAACTCGCTGCAGTCTGCCTCTCGGAGTTTCTAACGTGAATGTGAGCCCATAAGAAGCGAGTTATGTTGTTTGTATCCTTGTAAACTCTTATGAATCCTCCACATTGATCTCGTAGTCGTAAAGTATCTGGCGATCAAGCACTCAAGAGAGATTTCGAACACTTTGACCTAGATATTTTCCCGCCTTCTTTTTAATGGGAGAGTGTTGATTTTCGGTGACCACCAAGTGTGTGAGAGGTTCCTGTCATCCCAAAACCAATCTCTTTCTTTGACTCGCACTACCTTTTTCCTAGAGGGAAGTTCGAATAAAATTCTATTATGATCCCCTGGGGATTAGTTTTATGTGGGTGACTCTCCATCGGGACAAAAACCACTTTTGGATAGTGTCTAAGTTCGGGCCAACGTTGAAGGAGTCATTGAAGGTGCCAACTAGAGATCTGAAAATAGGTGTCTTCCTTTATTTTTGTGTTGGCTGCCTGCGGGATATTCAACCAACTTTCTATACTTTTCGCAGGAAAATAGTTTTTTAGTAGTTGAGCTAGTGGACGAATGTCCCGCTAATGTTTTTCCCCAGAAATTGAAGGATCCTCTCAATATCTATCGAGCCTCTGTTGTGACTTATCTCCGGTATGATCACTGCCAATTCAAATATTCCTTGACAAACATATATGCTTGCGAATCTATCGTGGATGTTGTTGTTTTGATATACCCTCTAGAGAAATTGTTGTATTCTCCTCCATCTTCTGTAAAAATTCATTGCTCCCTTTGATGCTTGTTTAATGGCATCACACACGCATATGATATTTTGTACATCAATAGTGATTTTACTTGTAAGCGTTTTACCCCTTTGTGTTAAAGAGTACTATCTTGTCGGATTGTCCCCAATGATTTTGAGTTCTAAAAATTTGTCACCGGACAGGAAGAAAAGTTTTTCGCCCATATCGGAATTTTCTGATGAAGGGGCCACGCGGGGAAGGGTTAGACTTGGGTTGGCACAATTCCCAAGTAAAAGAGAGATGTATTGGTTGTTTTTGAAACTCATTCCTCAATAAAATCTCTATTACATTCTTAAAGAACTAAACTAACTCCTAAATCGACATACCAATGGCAAGCTCTTCAAATAATTCTATATTATGCATCTAAGTCAGTTATTTAGCAATAGTACAACCTTCCTACGTATTATTTTACCAGGTAATCTTCCTACATGAATCTCAATATCTCATGGTTGTGTTTGACATTACAATAAATAAAAAGACCTTTATTTAACATAATTCACCCTTATCCTGCTTCTACATTGAACTTGCTAAAATGTAAAGAAATATAAAAAAGAGAAAAATTTCGAGAAGTACAACATACTGATGAAATGTTATACTTGACTAGATCTCATAGCACCGGGAAACCTAATACTTCGAAATTAAGAAGTAAGATTGAGTCCTTTGGTATTCAGATATACGTGAGGCAGTCTATGGTTCTAGTATTTCAAGAAGTGGAAAAAAAGCTAAACAAATAATAGCAGGAAAACAAAGTAAAGAGAAAAGATGTGAAACAATTTTCATCATCTACACCACCTAAACAGGAAGGGAATAACCTCAATAGTCTAAAGTCCATTCACACGGTACATATAGTACTCTCTCTGTTCCAAGTTATATGACACTTTTTATTTTGGGATGCTACAAACAAATTTACACCATTCACTACAAGAAAATTGACACCATTCACCAATAATATTCTATATAGCTATCACAACTTTCAAGATTTCAAATTTACTTAATTACTATATTTTAAAATTTCATATCTTTACTTTTCTAGCATCACTTTAATACTTCCTTTTACTAAAACTTAATGCAATATATAGGTTAAATTAAAATCTTAAACCCCATTTATGGTAAACCACTATAACCTGATATTGAATGGAGGGGGTACAAGGCTTGATATAGATCTAAGCACATGCGCACAAGGAGCTTATGAAGCACCTGCATTTTTTATCGGTTAAAAAAATAAAAAATAGGAGGTTCTATTTAAAATATTAAATTTACTTTTTTCTTGGTAAAGTTTATATCCATTGCAAGTAGAAAACAAATGTCTAATTGCCAAAATAACAAATAGCAAATCAGATAGCCATAGTGTGATGATAAAAAAGATCCAACGGTCACTGTGTCATTTCAGTTCAGTTCAGTGATAAGCTAATTACAGCTATTGTACTTAAAATAATGACAAAAAGTATAACAACCTTTAGTTCAGAATTAGAAAGTGGACCTCACATGACAAATTATGGGAGATGCTCTGACCATCCAAAGGTAAATATAAGCTGGGCACTCATCAAAATCCTATGCTTAAAGAATTGCAAATTTGTACCTTATCGAAACAAAACAAACCAAGAAAAAGTACAGGGGATCTTTCTATAACTCATTAAAACAGGTTGAGATGAACTTTCCAACTTGACTTAGAAATGTGTGTTCGTTGTTACTGGGTTGTGTTATTGGGCGCATGCCTATTAAGGAGAGGACTTTCTGGTCTATATCGATCAACAAAGATTGTTACTTGATACAATATAAATTGCGGAATTGAAAGAAAATAAGATAAAAGGAAGAAACAAAGAATTGAAATAAAAAATAACCCAAAGTTTATTAAACCTTGGACCTTAATTGTTAACCAAATCAAGCACCCAAACCTATGAGATGAAGCTCAAGAGAATTGAATTCGGAAGCAACCCAAATTTCTAAACACAAGTTTAAACAAACTCTTAAAACTCTCTAAAAGTAGCAATAAGCAATAGTCAAGATAATCTAAGGAATATAAATGATTTAAGGTCCCTATTTATAGTCTAGTACTAATTTATTACACAAGAGGCCTAAAAGTGACACTATTGGATTGCAAAATAGCCAAAACATCGAGATGTGACTGTTTGCTCTTAAGATGCGAATCACAAATATTATCTGTGGCATGATCTGCGATTCGAAGGTCATGTCCTTCAGCTCCATCTTCGTCTGGGCTGTTTGACTCAGTCTGCGATCCACAGACTCCATCTGCAATTCGTAGATGGTGGTTTTTTCACCATTTGTTGTCTTTTTGCCTTCCCATGCAATCTTCCACACTTGAGATCCTTGGGATAGCGCTAATGCATGCTCACGAGCGCATATCTTCATGTGCAACCCTAGGGGTGTTTGGAGTTTATGGTCTTGACTCCACATAGATGTTTTTGGGGAAACCAGGGGTGCATCATTCTCCCCTTCTTGAAAGAAATTTGTCCTTAAATTTAAGGGGTTACATACACACATCCAACAAGAAGACAAAATACCACAACTACAAGATTTGTTAGTACTAGAGAGATACGTAAGGATCATCTCATAATGACAATCATCATAAGCAAACACGTAGTATAGGAAAGCGTCTTGTAGTTCATACTCAAGTGTAAAATCCTCGTTGGACTCACAAGCCTTATCACATATAGAAGAGACCTAGTAAGACAACAACGTGGAATGGAAAGCATCTAACAATGCCATACTATCAATGTAGCCATTCACAAAGTCACTCACAACATCAAAGCCTTGTTTCTTTACCGACGTATGGCTACTTGAATATGACACTACACTTATATCACCACCAAAGACTCCCTCACTAGTATTTTCATCAAGAAATGGATCATAGTCGGAGGGGTTACTCGAATGAAGCCCTGCACGAATATCATTATCATATATAGATGTAGCATCATATAAAAACTCACAATCATGGACACTAGAGGTATAAGGATCACTGCTAGAATTTTGCAAATAGTCATGCAAATCAATTCCCCCATCAACTAGCGGTGCATCCTTCCTTAGCATCTCCAAATCACTATTAAGACCATCTACCCCGTCAAGTGAAAATCTACCTCTCCACAAGAAATCTCCGTCAAGGATTGGTGGATCAATATCCCAAGTGGGTTGTCATAGATTTTGTAGCCACTAAAAGGAGCTACATTAACATTATCACATACATAACCACTAGGCAAATTGCTAGAATTGATCTCATCATCATCAAATATGGTATCATCACTAGAGAGAGAATAATTACAAGAAATGGAATCGTCTAAGCATGAATTATCACTATCAATTAGATGAAGATCATTTTTCAACTCATACCTTCCAATAGTAGAAATTACATCAAGCTCATTGCAAGAAAAATAATCACTCACACTCAAATTGTCATCCAAATCACTCCAAGAAGTAGAAGTACCATGAGAAAATGGGTTACCTCGACTTTCATTAAAACGGTCTGATGGAATTCCTTGAGGGATCGGTTTGTCGGACATCTCTTCATTATCATAGCCCTGCAAAAAGGAAGAAATAGAACTAGGCAAAGAAGAAGTTAATTTGTTAGATGGTAAAGCATAGTCCCGATGCATGGTACGGACCACCTCAATTTGCTCCTCCACCTCCTCCCTAATCTCCCTCAAACTCGCTATAAGAGTCACCTTAGCCCTTCTATTGGACTCCTTCTCCTCCTCACTACCCATGTTGGCACCCTCTTTGTCACTCTCCTTCATCTTACCCTTACCTTTCTCATTCAATTCCCTCATCTTTTCATAAATTTCATTAACTTTCAAAGGTGACAAAGGTATTACATGCTTGTGCCCCTCATGCACAAATGAGTACCGATTGGTTCTCCCTTCATGATTCATAGCTCTATCATATTGCCAAGGCCTTCCGAGTAAGACATGGCAAGCTTGCATAGGTACTACATCGCATAAGATCTCATCTTGGTATTTCCCAATCTTGAACTTGATCATGACTTTCCTTTGCACCCTAAACTCTCTAAGTTCATTCAACGATTGGAGCTTATATGGGGTTGAGTGTTTGGTGGTCAGGAGCTTCAAGAATTCCACCAAGGTGTAGTACCTATCATTTCCATCCCATCCTTATAGCTATTATTTTTGAGTTCATCCTCGCCAATTCCCGAGCTACAAAAGCCAATGGTTCCTCCCCTTCTTGGGGTTGTCCTCCGGTAGTCGACATAGTACCTACAAAAGGCAAAAAATATGTTAGAAGTAAAACAAACTACGTCACTCTTTATGCCTACTCACTTCTCACGTCATTCAAGTGCTCTTGCAAGGTTGTAATGAACCTATATTTGTTCAATCACATAAGGTTTGCTTAGCTTAGTGAAGGAATGGATTCATGTTAATTAGAAAGATGTATGACTCAAAATCTAACGGACGGAGTCAAAGAAGTTCACCAAAATAAAAATGAAAAACTTAGAAGTATTATCACTAAATGAAAAGTCGATGCCTACTCACTTCTCACGTCATTCAAGTGCTCTTGCAAGGTTGTAATGAACCTATATTTGTTCAATCACATAAGGTTTGCTTAGCCTAGTGAAGGAATGGATTCATGTTAATTAAAAAGATGTATGACTCAAAATCTAACGGACGGAGTCAAAGAAGTTCACCAAAATAAAAATGAAAAACTTAGAAGTATTATCACTAAATGAAAAGTCGAACTCAAGAATTAATTAACATTCAAATAGGTCAATTACTTGATGTTAAATAGTTTAGAGAATCAAAGAAGTGAAAGAAATGGATTCCGAATTGAATTGGAATCACAAAACCTGAAAAGCGCGGTCTGCTAAACATGTGCAAGGTCTGTGGTTCGCAGATGATGTCTGTGACACCACATGTATTTCCGAGATAAAGACCTGGGTTGGAAAAAATCACTACATGGGTTTGCGGTTGGATTGCATTTTGCAGGTGGGGTCTAACTTGTGATTCACATATCGTGCTTCGCTGGCAAAATTGCTAATGACATCAAATTCTATTGGGATCCGTTCAGGCTGACCACTTATTGAATATTCCTTGTTCTTTTAACGATTTGGACCCACTTGGTTCAGATTTTTGCTATTTTGGGGCCCAAAAACACTTTTCCAAAATTTTCCTTAGGGTTTTTGAATCAAACACCACCTTATACCCTCTTCTTCACCAATAATAATGAAGAACAAGGATGAACAAAGAAAATCCAACTATATTCATATCAACTATGAATTGCTTCAAATTTCATTACTAGCCTCACCTTGATGTAGAGAACAAAGCACAATCAATTTCAGATCTAATTACTTCTTTAAACCACAAGACCCACTTGAGTGTTCTTCAAAGCTTGAAGGTCTTCAATGGTGATTCTTCCAACACAACTCCAAATGACTTGAAAATTTGATATGTGATAGATCCAATCTCTAGGAACTCAAATCTATCAATAGAAACTCTCAAATCAAACAACAAATCAATTTTTGGGATTTTTTCAAATTTTGAGTTTTTGTGGATTTTTGGAATTTTCAGATTTTTGTGATTTTTCAAATAAGAAGTACCTAAGATTGAGAATTGTAGAAACAAAATTCTAGCCTAAGCTATGATACCAAATGATAAGATTCCCTAAGTGAAACACTAAGAAATCGAATCGAAAATGCGAAAATTAAAAGGATAGGAGAATAGACACAATAATAGTATCCAAAGCAACCAATGATATATGAAATCAAAGACCTCAATGGAATTAAACAATTAAAGCACCTAAACTATAAGGGTTTTTATTGATTCCACTAGTGAGCAAAACTCAAGTGTGAATCAAGAACAAGGTCAAGAACAACCTCACAATAACAGTACAAATTATGATAAGAACTAGAGCTAAACTATCAACTACAATACTAATCTCTCATAAGAGTTTTTCATTATCAAACATGCTAAGGGTGAAATAAGACTAAGGGTCCTATTTATACCCATCCTTATTATAAACTTGGCCCAAAAGTGACCAAGCCTTCAAATTTTCACGAAATAACAGAAATAGGCCAAAGTCACCCGTCAAGCACCATCTACGATTCACAGATAGTGTCGCATGTCACGTCTGCGGTTTATAGTTCATCGCAGACTACGTCAGTGTGAATCTCAGGATCTTCTTCCGCCCATGCGATCCTCCAAATATTGTAAACTTGTGTCCGCATCCCTTCAAGTGCTTCCAAGGTCCCTTTGTGCATGATCATTGCTTGCATAGTTTGGAGCTCCTTTGCTTGATTTTGAGTAAATGGTCTTGATCTTATAGTGGTTCCCGATATCATATCAGTATCGGTGTTGAACTGTGAGGATGGGCGATTTGGAGAATCAACCTTATGTTGGTTCGGACTAATGATTGATTGCGTTTGTCGCCATTATGTGGGATTGTCACCGTATTTGCTGTTGATATGTTTATTCATCACATATGCTTTTGATATATCTTGATTGTACTTCGATTATACATGTGATTATTGAATTCTTGAAAGCATGTGATATTTCATCTAATCTTGGGTGCATCTCATTAAATCATGATTCCTTGGCTTGAACTGTCATTACATTCATACACTCATGGTTCTGTGATATTGATATGAGAGTGGTATGGAAATATTGTGGATCCAAGAGATCGAAAATGTGAGAATACTTATAAGATTATGGCAACATCGAGAAAGTGATAATGTTATGGATGGATCGGGTTGCACGCTGCAACAGATATGATATGCGGGGGAATAAGTTGCACGCCTACAAATAATATTTTTCAACCAAGAACTGGGCTCCCATATAAAATTCTGAAGGGTATATGGACTTTGTGGGTCCCCCATGGGTAGCGTTTCATAATACAAACTTGAGCGCATGTATACTAGATGATAAAGGTACCTGACATTGCATTGCATTCATATCATACATACAATCATTATGCACTGACTTTTAGTGGTTTGGTAATGTGATATGGATTGGTCACTGGAACTTGGGTGATACCTGGATTAAATGGATTGGATTGATTGTATTGGACATGATTGGTCGCGATAATGGCTTGTTCTATATGCATTGGATTCATGTGGTTACTCCATTATGGGTTTGAGTACTCATTGTGGAATTATGTTGTGGTCAGTAGATCTATTGATAGAAGTATCATGCTAGTCATAGAGAACTGGGTAAGTCCTATTTGCTTGATAATTGATAATATTACTTGATGGAGAGTCTAGTAAACAACAAATCGGATGGTGGTTGTGGTATTTAATGACTTGTATATTTCGTATGTGTAATTCCCTCCCCTAATCAAGGATAAAAGGTGTGGATCCATACTTAGAATATAATGAGTATGTTACATATATAACATGTGTCTTGCCCTTATGTTACACCTCGTAGTTCTGTATTTTGAGATTCGTCATATGTTAGTCCTCCTAGTCTTGGACATCAGGATTATCTTCGAGGAATATTAGACATGCCTATTGTTACATCCCGTGCTTCCATTCAACATATACACGACTAAGTTGAGGTTGATGGATGCTCTAAAATGTGGGAAATAAGACGGGTAAAACAATGAATGAATGAGTTGTTTGCTTACTCGACGTGCCTACTTCACTACCTTACTTTCTGTCCTACTAGCTTGATCTACTTAACACTCGTCGTGATTATTATGTAAGGATGTGACACTTGTCAAGAGGAAAGGACCAGCATGTATCATCTATTAATGAAGCTAGCAAGTGATAAGTAGGTGGTCCACCTACTTGAAATGAGAGGCCCAAATTAAAAGGCAATGGGTGGCCCAAAATAAAGGGCTGTTTTGTGGTCAAAATTAAAAGATAAAGAGAGGCCCATTGGGGAAATAGTGTAGTCGACCAAAAGGGGTAATATAAGGCCAAAAATCTGGCAATTCTCACCCATCTTCATCCAAAGAAAGTTCAGCAACTCTCTCTCTCTTTCACCCCAAACAACCTTTTTTTTATTAGGGTTCTAAGTGGAAAAAGGGGCTTTAAGTTTCACTCCTTTACCATAGTATGACATGATTTTTAGGTATTTTATCTTCTCCCCTAAGCTCTCAAATGTTGTCTATACAAAACATCCCAAGGCCCATCTCCTCCAAGGTTAAACCACCTACTCTTCATTAAAAGTATTGTAGAAATGGTGGAGGTCATTTGCTTGACGTTGTTGCTAAGTTGTGAACACTCTCAAGATAAAGAAGACTTGTTCTAGGGTTTCTTCTTGCTGTATAAGGTAACGAATATTATATTCTTCATGTGTTTGAGTTTATTGGAGTCTTAGCTAAGTTGTGAAAATAAGAACTTGTGAAGAAATGGCCTGAAATGAGTTCTAGGTTGCTGCAACTTGTTGGACTATTATGAGGTCATTTTGCTAGTGTGTTATGTCATAAAATAAGTATGTATAACCTGAGTATGTTGTGGTTGTCATTATTAAAGTGTATTCAAGTTCTAGCTAAGTTGTATGGATGGAAAAGTGCAAATTAGCACTTGGTTGTTGTGGGAGATGGTGTGGACTGTTTTGGTGATGTATTATGATGGATATAAGGTTGGATATTGATTTAATATGTTTGCTGACATTCTCGACATGTTGGTCTTGTTGTTTGATTTGAGAAAAGTAAAGAATAAGGGGAGGTGCTGTCCAAATTTTTGTAGACAAGCTAGTCGCTCATTTGTGCTGAATTCTAGCTTCCGTAAGCTTAGTAATGTTCCCTTATCATTTTTTTGTAGATTGAATTTCTAACGGGCTGAACCGACACAGTGTGGTTAAGTAAACAACAAAGGTATGTTAAGGCTACTCTTCCTTCTTTTGGCATGATTGGAATTAAACGAATGTAAACGAACAATATCCATAATGGCTCCACTCTTAGATATGTTAAGAGGCTAATGTTCTTGAATTCTATATAGTGATATTGATCTTATCTTATGGCTTGTTGATTATTCAAAGTAAGCTATGTTGATGATGTTAGTTCCATAATGTTAATCGGAGGTGCAACGACCTTACGTCACTCTGATAGACTCAGAATGTCTTAGTATCATTCATGCATTATATACATGTATATACCATGACCTAACAGGCATTATATACGCTATACTATATGATATGTATATGGGGTATGAGAAAGGTTATGGCGTTATATACGCATCACCACTTGATCAACTTTTATATGATGATGATTATGCCACATAGGCCGATATAATATGATGGGATGCCCACAGAGGATTGATGGTGTTATATACGCATATATATGTACGACCAGGCTTTATATACATTCATATATGATACTTATGCATATTATGGCCCTTAGAGGCATTCTGTGCAGGTTGATTCTGTCTTGTGTCATGTTGCTTAGGTCTCTATTGTGCTATTTTCATGCCTTACATACTCGGTACATTATTCGTACTGATGCCCCTTTTGCCTGGGGGACGCTGCATTTCATGCTCGCAGGTTCAGGTAGACAAAGTGGCGGACCACACCAGGAGGTTGCCTATTCAGCTCATATTGGACCACTCTACTTGTTCCAGAGTTGCAGTCTATTCTTGGTAAGATGTTTTTGATATACATATGGGTATGGCGAGGCCTTATCCCGACCTTATAATGTCATGTACTCCAGTAAAGGCTTGTAGACAGTTATGATGCAGTCAGACGTTATGTGGCCTCCTCGGCCTATATTTTTATTGTATAGTTATCTATGGTAGCCTTGTCGGCTCGTACGGTCATGTCCAACATCTATGTATGTACATATATGCCTTGTCAATCTTTCACATTTTTAGCTTATTATTTCTATGAGTCAGTAGGTTACCTCATGACGGCCTTGGTGGCCCATACTTATTTATGATTATATGGTGAATATATGTCTAGTGGTGCTCAGTATGTAAGGTTCGGGTGCCCGTCATTGCCCTCCGGTTTGGATTGTGACAAACTTGGTGTTAGAGCAGGTTTGTCCTAGGGAGTCTGCAAGTCGTACCTAGTAGAGTCTTATTTATGAGTGTGTTGTGCACCACACTTATAAATAGGGGTTACGAGGCATTTAGGATGGTTACCTTTCCTTTTTGTTCTAGATCATGCAGTAGAGCTGAGTTATAAGCATTCCACTCCTAATCCATTTTGTGTTTATGATTTCAGCAATGCCTACAATAAAGAAGAAGTCCCAGAGTAAGAGGCCATTGAATACGACTGTGTATGAGGGTACCATCCGAGTGCTACCCGCTAGTGAGGGCCAGAGTGAGGCCCACAATGTGACTCCTCCGTATGATTCCCCGACTCCACCACATCCAAAGGAGCTTAGTGAGGTTGCGGTACGCCCAATTTCTCTAACTGATACTCCGGATAAGGATCTTGATATGCGAGGTGTTGTTTGATTATTGACTTGATTGGTGGCCGCTTAGGCCCAACGTCAGACTATCGGTCCTTCTAATAGAGTAGTTAGTGCGAGAGCTCGGAATTTCATCAACCTGGACCCTCCGGTATTCATGGGATCAGACCTAAATATGGACCTACAAAATTTTCTAGATCAGCTGAAGCGTACCTTGCCGGTAATGGATGCCACTGATATTGAGTCGATAAAGTTTGCTTCTTATAGATTGTGAGATATCGTGGTGACCTGGTATGAGACATGGGAGCATTCTAGCGGACCTTGTGCCCCACCAGCAGGATGGAGAGAGTTTTCAGATGTCTTCTTACAACATTTTCTTTCGGTCGAGCTCCGAAGGGCCAAACATGATAGATTTCTACGTCTTGAGCATGGTAATATGAGTGTTCGAGATTATAGCTTGCAGTTTAATTCTTTGGCCAGATATGCTCCTACGATTATAGTTGAGATGAGCGACTGGGTACATAGGTTTGTTACTGGCTTGAGGCCGTACTTGGTCAATAAGTGTACTACGACTTCTCTGAATCTGAATATGGATATTGCTCGCATTCAGGCTTATACATAGAATCTGGAGGATCGTAAGAGACAACAGCGGGTAGATCGAGAGCGTCATAGGGGCCATCACAAGGGGGCCTGGTTTGTAGGTGACACAGGAGAGTTCAGAGGTGGGGCTAGGCCACAATTTTATAGGCGCCCATCCTACCCGGCAACTAGTGCACCATCACAGTTTTTGAGGTCGAGGGTTGATCGGTTTGCTCAATCTGAACCAGGTCATAGTTCACAAGCATCATGGTCCTATTATAGAGGGGATTCTTGTCAGATGAGGCCAACTTTGACTCGATATGAGAAGTGTGTAAGGCCCATCTGGGGTCATGCCAATGAGGATCAGATATGTGCTATTCTTGTGGTAACCCTGGTCATATTATGCAAGATTTTTCAACAAGAGGCAGGGGTGTTAGGGCCTGTGCGACTGGATCTATAGCAGCTTCATCCTCTTCAGCACGCCCGTTATGGAAAGGTCATCAGACATCAGCCACTCAAGGCAGAGGTAGGGGTGGAACAACTAGGAGGTAGGGGTGGAGCAACTAGCTTCGCTGGTAACCAGAACCACATTTATGCATTGATAGGTCGACAGGATCAAGAGTCTTCACCTGATGTTATTACAGGTATATTATCAGTCTTTTCACATAATGTATATGCATTGTTAGATCCAGGCTCCAATCTATCATATGTCACCCCTTTCATTGCATGTATGTTTGGTATGAAGCTTGAGTTGATAAGAGAGCCATTTGCGGTATCTACACCAGTTGGTGAGTTGGTAGTTTCTAGTCGGGTCTATTGGAATTGTACAGTGTAAATTTGTAGCCATCAGACCCTAGCGAATCTGGTAGAGTTTGAAATGGTTGATTTTTATATTATTATGGGCATGGATTGGCTGGCGTCGTGGTACTCTAATGTTGATTATCGAACAAGGATTGTTAGATTTCAGTTTCCAGGCGAGCTAGTCCTTGAATGGAAGGGTAATACTGCGACGCCAAATGGTAGGTTTATTTCATACCTTAATGCAAGAAAGATGAGTTCCAGAGGTTGTATATACCATATTATTCGGGCTAGAGATGTCGATGCTGAACCACCTACGCTTCAATCAATTCCAGTCGTTAGAGTGTCTTGATGTATTTCCAGATGAACTTCCAAGCCTTCCTCCCGAAAAGGAGATTGAGTTCGGTATAGATGTGTTGCTAGACACTCAGTCGATATCTATCGCTCCTTATAGATTGGCTCTAGCTGAATTGAAAGAATTAAAGGATCAATTAAAGAATCTTCTTGAGAAAGGTTTCATTAGGCCCAGCTTGTCCCCTTGGGGTGCACCGATATTGTTTGTACGAAAGAAAGATGGCTCGTTGCGAATGTGTATTGACTATTGGTAGCTGAATAAATTCACTATTCAGAATAAGTACCCTCTTCCCAGGATTGATGACTTGTTCGATCCGTTACAGGGTGCAAAATGTTTCTCAAAGATCAACCTAAGGTCAGGGACCATCAACTAAGGGTCAAGGAGATGGACATTTCAAAAACGACTTTCAGAACAAGGTATGGGCACTTCGAGTTCTTAGTAATGTCATTCAGGCTCACAAACGCGCCAGCAACATTTATTGATCTAATGAACAATATGTTTCGCCCATTTCTGGATATATTTGTGATAATATTTATAGATAATATTCTGGTTTATTATCGACCGAAGGCAAAACATGCGGATAACTTGCGGATAGTACTACAGACGATCCAGAATCGTAAGTTGTATGCTAAGCTCTCCAAGTGTGAGTTTTGGTTGAATTCAGTGGCTTTCCTTGGTTATATAGTGTTGGATGAAGGTATAAGAGTTGACACTCAGCTGGTAGAAGCGGTGCATAATTGGTCGAGGCCCACGACTCCATCAGAGGTTCGTAGCTTCTTAGGCTTAGCTGGCTATTATAGAAGGTCTGTAGTAGGATTTTCTACCATATCAACACCATTGGCAAGGTTTACACAAAAGTCCATAAAGTTCCAGTGGTCTGATGCCTGCGAACAGAGTTTCGATGAGTTAAAGGATAAACTAACATTGACACCAGTTCTTACTCTCATAGAGGGTCCAGAAGGCTATGCTGTGTTTTGTGATTCCTCGGGAATGGATTTAGGATGTGTGTTGATACAACATGGTAAGATGATTGCCTATCCTTTAATAAAATTGAGGAAATATGAGAAGAACTATCTGACACATGATTTGGAGTTAGCCGCGGTGGTCTATGCACTGAACATTTAGCAGAACTACTTGTATGGTGTTCATGTACAAATTTTCACAGATCATAAGAGTCTGCAGTATCTTTTAAGCAGAAAAAGTTGAACTTGAGACAAAGAAGGTGGCTTGAATTGTTGAAGGATTATGATGTGGACATCTTATACCATCCCTGTAAAGCTAATGTTATAGCGAATGCGCTTAGTCGCAAGTCTATGGTCAACTCGATGCCGGTGCGGGCCGAGAGGAAAGAGTTGATAAGAGATGTCCATTAGTTAGCTAGGTTGGGAGTCCAATTAATGGGTTTAGAAGATGGTGGATTTGTGATTTGGGGTACATTAGAGTCGTTCCTCATATCGGAAGTTAATGAGCGTCAGTAGGAAGACTCCATTTTAGGAAAAATCAGAGAGGGTATTCAACAAAGGAAGACCACATCCTTTGAGATTGACAAAAATGGGGTTCTCAGGAACCAGGGCCATTTGTGTGTCCCAAATATAGCGGGATTACGAGACAAGATTACGACAGAGGTCCATTGCTCACGATATTCCATTCTCCCTGAATCTACTAAGATGTATCATGATCTGAAAGGTATGTATTAGTGGGACAACATGAAGAGGAACATTGCGGAGTTTGTAGCTTAGTGTCCTAATTATCAGCAAATAAAAGTAGAGCACCAAAATCCTGGCGGCTTAACTCAGAACATTGAGATCCCGATGTGGAAATGGGAGATGATTAATATGGATTTCATTACGTGTTTACCTCGCTCTTATCATAAGTTTGATTTTATTTGGGTGATTGTTGATAGACTGACCAAATCAGCTCATTTCCTGGCGGTCAAAACTACTTATACGGCCGAGGACTATGCGAAGTTGTACGTTAAGGAAATTTTTCGCCTTCATAGTGTGCCTATTTCTATTATATCGGACCGAGGTGCGCAATTCACAACTAATTTCTGGAGATCATTTCAGTTTCATGTTTCTATTATATCATGTACCTGCTTATTCTTTCAGTTGCTTTACATATGGTACATTTCAAATGTACTAACATCCCTTTACATAGAGTATGTACTTCACGATGCAGGTGCTTAGTTTTAGGGAGACAGATCTGCCCAGTAGGATTACTTCAATATCAGCTGTTTGGTGAGCCCCATCTCATTCGGGGTGTCGGTTTAGTTATTTTATGATTATGCATTATTAGTAGAGGTATGCTAGGGCCTTATCCTGGTAAATAATTTTACAATCAGACTCATGTTCAGAGGTTTCATAGACTAGTTTAGTATGTCATGTCAGCATTAATTTTCAGATTATTTCCTCCGTGATTATTTCAGACTAAAAATACAGTATTATGTTTTATATATTTTAAATTATTATTATAGCATATTTTGATGCCCATGTTGGCAATCATGCCATGTTGTTGACTCGATCACATGTAGCTAGGCACCGAGTGTTGTGTTTCGCCCATGCCATAGTTCGAGGCATGACAACTAGTAAACCACCATAACCTGATATTGAATGGAGGGGGTACAAGGCTTGATATAGATCTAAGAACATGCACACAAAGAGCTAATGAAGCACCTGTATTTTTTATCGGTTAAAATATCAAAAATAGGATATTCTGTTTAAAATATTAAAATTACTTTATTTTTTGGTAAAATTTGTATCCAGTACAAGCAAAAAAACAAATGTCTAATTGCCAAAATAACAAATAGCAAATCAGATAGCCATAGTGTGATGATAACAAAGATCCAGCGGTCACTGTGCCATTTCAGTTCAGTTCAGTAATAATCTAATTACAACTACCTGCACTTAAAATAAAGACAAAAAGTAGAACAACCATTAAGTTGGAATTAGAAAGTGGACCTCACATGACAAATTGTGGGAGATGCTCTGATTGTCCAAAGGTAATTATAAGCTGGGCAATCATCAAAATCTTGTGCTTAAAGAATTGCAAATTTATACCTTATCAAAACAAAACAAACCAAGAAAAAGAACAAAGGGATCTGTCAATAACTCATTAAAACAGGTTAAGAGGAACTTTCCAACTTGACTTAGAAATATGTGTTCATTGTTACTGGGTTGTGTTATTGGGCGCATGCCTACTAAGGAGAGGACTTTCTGGCCTCTATCAATCAACAAAGATTGTTACTGGTCCATAATATCACACATTTGTATTGGTTGAAAGATTTGTTCCATCAAGATGAATGTTCACGGGTTAGGCGCATATCATAGGTCCAAATTTGAAGAATATTAGGCATTTGTCCGACTTTCGGCTTAGGTGTAAAAGAGCAACACCCTTCTTCATAATGAGAGGATGACATCCTCATCTTAGTCCTCATCCACCATTTCTTTTCATGAATAGGGTGAATCTTTGTTTACTAAATATCCATGTGGTTTACAAGAGGACGTTATTCATTTAATTCCTCATACGGAAAATCCTTGTCTGCTTGGGTGTGGGAGATTTATTATAGTACTCCAGGATCATACATGCATAAAAGAAATCCTAATTCCTAGGCAGTTTCAATGCAGGAGAACCCTATCTTAGGATACTATGTAGTCCAATGTGTTAAAAAAGAGTGCTAAGAACTCTAGGGGGGCTATTGGTGAAGGAGCTAGAGTAACAATAGGGTTTGAATCCAAGTAGGGATAACTCTAGGTTAAGTCCTCTAATATGCTTATGCATTGTTGACTAAAGAGTTAATAGAGGACATGTGGTAGCATGCAACCAGTGGATTACTCAAGGTGCTTTTAAGCTGCCCGGACGCCATTATCATAAAAAAAATGAGGGCCATAAACGTGTGACAACTCATAGTTGTTACTTGCATGACCTTTAGCCACTACCCTTTTTCACAACGCAAATCAAAGTTTTCACAAAAACGTACACTCCCTCTTGACACTAAAAGCAGAAGATCTTTCACTTTTTTTCTTTGACTTTCCCATATAAATATTTCGTACAGGAGTTTGAATGCAAGATAAAAGCTCAAAAATAAAAGATAATCACAGAAAAAGAAAAAGAAAAGAGTCCAAGATTTGGAATCTAACGTACACATGCACAGTAGATTTTTTTAAAAATAAAAAAAGAGTTCCCGGTGGAGGGGGCGAAGGGTTAGAGGAGAAGAGATAATGAGGTTTTCCCCACTAATATTTGTTGAAAAAGAAGACAAAATCGCCGGAGAAAGGTGATCAAAGAACGCCAACGGAAAACAAACTCGGCAGCAACGGCGGCTCGGTAGCGGCGGAGCGAGAAAATTTCACGCCAGAGCTTTGATTAAAGGGAAAGTTTGGAATGGGACTGAAATCAGATTTCCTCCTTTTGGTTACTTATATGTGGGACAAAAGTGTCATTTGAATAAGTTTATAGGTGGACTCCCACTCCCTTTCAAAGACAAACTAATGAGACTATTTTGTATAACATGTCGTTTTTCTGCAGTTTACCTGCGTAATCTAGTAGAGTAACTAATATCTTTCATCCTTAATTTATTATGATTTTTATATTTTACATAGGAATTAATAAATTAAAAATGATAACATTACTAATCCATGGATTAAATTTCAAAGTGGCTTACCTAAAACACCCTTGAAATATTCTTTTTTCTTCTCTATTACAAATACACTTTTTGCTACCTATAGAATCCTTCAAAAAGGTTTTGGGAGGTAAAAAGTGTGTAATTTTGTCAAAAAATGTTTACTTTTTTTAAAAAAGAGGTGTCTGGTCAAGTGTTTAGAAGAAAATAAATGTTTTTGGGAGTAACAAAAACTATTTTTCAGAAGCTAAAAAGATAGTTTTTTCCCAAAAGTACTTTCTTAAAAAGTGTTACCACTAAAAATGATTTTAGGATAATCAATTAAATTTGTTAAAAATTAGGGTTAAAGACAAGTGGATTATAGGCGATCACAAACCCTTTTTATGCTCATGATGAGCCCAGTGACAATAGATAAGAAAATGCAAGAATAATAACAGAAAATAATGGTGCAATCTTGGTTAAAAGTGATAGAATTGATCTGTAGTTCAAAGCTTAAGAGAGAGAAAATGGTTTCAAGGCTTATAAGTCTAGGAGATGATGTATTTGTTCCTTTTTCTATAGGTATACTAATTTACAAATGATGTGAGGCTCCCATAGTTCCAACGTCCAATCATATAGTGATGCGCAGCCCGAGGCTGACAAATGGAATGGGTGTTGGTGAGAGTGGAAGTCAGTTGTGGGCAAGAACTAAACAATTTGTGCCCGTTATGACAGCTCCATTCGTTTTCCATGTCACGAACCTCGCTTGGCCCTAGGGGCATAACTATGGTTTCTTCCCCCATGGGACTTGCACCCCCACACGATGTTCATTTATAGAACCATTTGCCAGCCCTTATTTCCCCTCATACATATAGTCCCCCACTTGCCGGAAGCTTTATAACATAGGGCCGGAAAGTGCATGAACTTTCAAGTTCTTTTGGCAGGAAAAATGAAGGAATTTTTTTGATGGTTCAGTGAATAGATGTGTTGTCAATTCTGCAATTAATGTCCCTTTCACCATTCGGCACCATGTTTTCAATCATGTTGATTGGGGACATGCAACTTTTCCAGACTAGGGGTGACTCTTTAATTGTCGGCTATAATAATTACTCCTCCCCTATTTAAATTGAGACATCGTTTGGAAAAAAATCATATGTTTATTCTTTTTTCCAACTTCTATGTAGTGTTTTGAATATAGCATCTTCTTTAATATTTTTCTTCAATTTTATTGCAAAAAATCTTACTGATCATGTCATCTTCCTTTTCATCCTCGTGTTCCACAACCTCTTCTATCTACCCTAATAGGGAGCATGTCAATATGTTCTATAATTTGCTCAATCACCGACGAGGGAAGGCTCTTGTCTCTTTGGTTACCCAGGAAGTCGACCTCGACTCTCTTACCTCTGAAATCCTATCTCATGGTTCCCAATTAAATGGTGATTTCCGTGCCGATCACCACTAGGAGAGCATGCAGGGAATTGACTCTCTGATCATTGATGATATCTTCTCTCAAGTATGGGCAGACTGCAGATGGGGACCTGAAGAAGAGGTTTATGTACTAGTGATGGATGCTTGAATCTCCCACCATGTTAAAGGGTTTTCAATGATCTATACTTACCCATTTACCCTTGGTTTTGGAATCCATGTTCCTGAGGTTATTGAGGGATTTTTCCGCCATTACCAAGTATGTTTGGGCAAACTGGCTTCGCAAGTGTGAAGGTTGATCCATTGCATCCAACATTTAGTCGATCGTACTGGAATGGACTTTTCCCTTGACTGTTTGATCCATGTTTACTCTCTTCGATTGTTCTGGGGAGGAATCATTTATCTATACCCTCGGGGTTCTTGGAGTCTGATTATCTGTGTCGAAGAAAGATTTAATCTGGGATGATATGACAAGTTTGTGATGATTCACACCAACCGCCTGCACCCGCCATCTCCCAAACTTTTCCCAGAAATGTGGAGGGCTGCCCATAAGTCCTCAGATTTCTTTGCTTATTCTCTTATTCTTTTTATCACTTCTAACTGTATATGTGTGTCTTGCAGATACTCCGATTAAGCCAAACCTCATGCCCTGGATTTTTAGATGTGTAATGGACTTGAAGGAGCATCTCTTCAAATCGGTCAAGGGGGAAGAATTATGGTGAGTAACCTTCTTCTTCAGTTCTCTTGATATTTTCCTTCATCTCGTAGGTATATTCATGAGGAGGTCTACTTCTCGAATGTTCCCTACCCTGAGGCTGCTCTTGCCAACATTTTTCATGTCACGATCGAGGCCTCAAGCGGTCACAAATAGAGATCTCAAGATCTAGACGATGCTATTTTAAAGGGAATTAGAGCTCTTCTTTTGTGTTGTGCAGAACCGCCGAGACCCGGAGGGAGGTGAACTCAGGGTGATTTTCAAAAGGATGAGGATGAAGGAAGAGTCGATCCGGGGGGTCGAAGAGGCCTATTTGTTGAGAATTTGAAACAAGTTGTAGGAGAACATGGGGATTCACCGAGGGACTGGGGGAGAGATAATCTTGAGATTCTTGAGGTTTCAGTACCAGTCTCCTCAGAGGGAGCAGCCTAATTCACTAATACTGAGGTGGGCCCATCGAATCTGTCATCTCAATTGGGGTTGTGTGATGCTAGTTTGGAGGCATCCCTTTCTCATCTAACATGTTTCTCTAGGTATACCAAATTCTTCCTATTTTCCTTTAGTATTGCCTATTTCAAGTTTTCGGAGGCTGAAGACCTCATGTTTCTTTATGTGTAGGGCCATGTCTTTGTTGTTTCTACCATATAGATAGCCGAAGTTTCACCCACCGCAAATTCTCAAGAAGTGTCGCAACTAAAATTGGACAATTGGCATCTCCAAGCTGAAATTGAAGCACTTCGGTGCCAAAAACAGGGATCTACAATCCTCCAAAGCCTCTTTGAGGTTGCGATAGGAGTAAACCAAACATGATCTGGAGGAGCGAGAGGATTCTTTGAGAACCCTCACCGTTGCTTACCAGAAGCTTCAAGAGAGGGTTGTCAAGATAGAGGTTGACTTGAGTGCCACTCAGGGACGTTTGCTCCAAGTGGAGGCTTCCCGCACGCGACTTCTGGCTAGAAGCCAAATAATGCAACTTTGTCGTACGACCGACAAAGATTTCATGAAACTCACTCAAGACTTGGCCGTCTTACAAACCCATATGAATACCCTCAAAGAGGTTCAGACACTTCTGCTAGATCTTTCCTCGACTTTAATTGATGCTGAGGTAGATCTGGGCACAACGGATTTAGCCTTGGATAACATTGCCGAGCTCAAGGAGAGAAACTCTGGAAGTGAAAACTCCTTTGACCCCTTGCATCAGGAGATGCCTCATCTTCTTAGCTTATGATAATTCGTTTGTTCAAGCCTCAGTGCCTCTTGTTATTTGTTTTTATTAGAATATTTTGGTGAATGTTGGGACCGGACCCATGGGTCTCATTTTGTAAGTTATTTGCAAAGCTCTACTTTAACTTGCCTGATGTAATACCGGTCTTTGTCCCCTTGTGATTTTAATGAATATCTATTGTTTTTCCATTCAGACTTTGTATTCACATGCTTTCATCACTCTTATTTTCTGCATTTTGACTTACTCCATAACCTTCTTCCGATATGTAGAGGTTAGGATTGTAAGTACCCCATCATCTTTTTAACACTTAATCATCATGGTTTGTCCGCCATACCCTTCTTCCGGAACTATGCTCATTTTCAATCATTTGTGTTTGAGTTTAAAGGTCTGTTTGATGCTTAAGGATTTTTACTTTTGTTCCTTTTTGTTAGAGCCAAGATTTTTTCCCAATTTGGGTATGTCACTTCTGGAAATGCTTTTTATGATTGGGAATTTTAAGCATCCAATTCATTATAAATGAGGGACCTTTGAGTTCGGTGCTAATGAGTAAGATGTCTTAACCTCATTCTAATGGCACAAAGTTCGTAGGACCTTGTCACGCCCCAAAACCTGAGTGGGACAGACCATGCTCTACATGTATCTACTGTGATCCTATAATAGGGTAAATAACGTAACTTGTAATACAAATGAATTATGTGAACAAATATTTTGTACATGAACGTGGCCATTGGCCCATGGTATGCAGTTGAATATAAATAAACCACTGACACTATCTATGTGATACGATATAGAATGACGCAAAAGTGATTATGAGAGCTAGGATTCGTGGTGGAGCTCAGGTTCAAGCCAAAGATGATTCATGGAGCATATTCACCATATTTGAGGAGGTTCAAGGGGCCTAAAATGGGCATCTTCACACCTCACACCCCTTGATGATCAAGTATGGGCCTTTGAATGTCATTGAAGACCTATGTGTGAAGATGATCAACCTATGGGATAATAACATAGAAGGAACAAGACACGACTCACTCAAGTTCCTTCACCCCGTTATACCGAGGAGCTCAAAGCTTTGCAAGCCATTTTGATGCATATGGAGGCTCTGGAGACCCTTAAGTGCACACATAAAAGAGCATACGACATTTGGAAGATCGCGTGGAGTGAAGAGGAGCTCGGAGCTAGACCTATCATAGTCTACGTTTGAAGCGTAACTCGCAGACATGACCTGCGATGTCTCGCAGATGATGTTGTCGGGTGAAACTTTTTCCATTTGGTTACTTTTGTAAATTTACGGCTTTGGTCACTTTTGGGCCAAGCTTGTAATAATGCTTCATATAAATAGGGTCCTTACTCTTAGTTCATACTCAGATTTGATGAATTGAGAATTGAGATACTCATTTGAGAGTGATAGTTGTTTAGTTAAGTAGCTACATAGTGTAGTGTTAGAGATAGTTAATTATGGTGGACTCCATTGTTGCTATTGAAACTTTTATCCTTGATTTCATATGAGAGTTTCTCATTTATGGATTCAATTGAGTCTCTTGTTTGATTTCAATTAGTATAGGTTCTTTTGGTTGAATTCAATTGGGATGGTTTGAATTTCATATATCCAAGTTTGCCCATAAATTCACTACCAGTTGGGTCTTGCTTCTATTCATGTGCCATTTTCTTCTCTTCTCACCTATTGATTTCTTGTTATCTTTAATTTTGTGAAATTATGATTTGAATTTGTGTCTTCCACAAGCCGAATCGTATCATTTGGTATCAGAGCTTAGGCTAGAGTTTTGTTTCTACAATTCTCAATCCTAGGTTCTTCTTATTTGAAAAATCACAAAAATATGGAAATTCCAAAAATCCATAAAAAAATTGAGTTATTTGTTTGAATTGGGTGTTTCTATTGATAGATTTGAACTCCTAGACGTTGAATCTATCACATATCAAAATTTCAAGTGATTTAGGGCTGATTTGAGCAAGAACACCATTGGAAGACCTTCAACCTTGAAGAACACCAAGTGGGTCTATAGAAATTAGTGTCTTATTGACTTCAAAGTTATTGGGTTTTGTTCTCTTTGTTGAGAGAAAGCTAGATCTACAATTTGAGCCAAATTGGAGTTGCTTTGATACTAGTTGAAAATTTGAAGTGTTCTTCATTATTCATCAAGTTCTTTTGAAGAAAAAGACCAAAAAGTGGTGTTTGATCCAAAAACTCTAAGGCAAAAGTTGGCAAAGTATTTTTGGGGCCCAAAAGCCCAAAAAATAGTAAATATCTGAAGAAAATGGGCCCAAGTAAATAGCAGGGAATAATCAAAAAGTGGTCAGCCAAATAGATCACAAGAAGATTTGACATCATTAGCATTTTGACTGCGAGACATGATCTGCGAATCGCAAGTGAGGTCGCAGACCACACCTGTGAAATGCAATTGAACCACCGACGACGACAGAGAACTTCAGATCTGCAGTTTACATTTGTTAAATGCAAATTGTGTTGCAGTTTGCATCTGTGAACTGCAAACTATGCACAGGAATAGAAAATCGTGCTTTTTTAGGTTTTGTGATTCCAATTAATTTCCGAATCCATTTCTTTTTACTTCTTTGATTCTCCAAACTATTTAACATCAAGTAATTGACCTATTTTATTGTTAATTAGTTCTTGAGTCCTATTTTCATTTCGTACTAATTCTTCTATGTTTTTTAGTTTTATTTCATTGAACTTCTTTGACTCCGCCAGTTAGATTTTGAGTGGTACGTCTTTCTATTTAACAAGAATCCATTCTTCCACAAAGCTTAGCAACCATGTGAATTGATTGGACAAGTGATTTCAATACCAGCTTTGGAAGAAGCATTAGGTTGTGGTAAGGCTTGAGTGCAAATACAAGTGACGTGGGGAGCTTTTTCTACTAACTTATTTGGTCGTTTTATAGGTACAAAAGAGGCATCATAAGGAAGTAGCTATAAGGAATCATGTCATCCATGGCCTCGAAACTTGTGGTGATGACATAGAGAGCTATGCCGCTAGTAATGGAGGATATGTCTATAGTAGTGATGAAGAATATGGAGGCGATGATCATCAATATGATCATGGTCAATATGATGATGAGAATTACTAATCCGGAGTCGAATATGAGACAAATGGTTCTCACGGGGCTTATGAAGAAGGTGACGGAGTAGAAGAATCCTGTGAAGATGCCTATGGTGTGGACAAAGGTGATGAAGGTTTTCATACTACACACTATGGGTATGGAGGCAACTTGAGGTATATTCCTTCCTCACACCTACATACGAATTAATTGGAGAAGACTTGAGTGAATTAGGAAGTTATGATAAACATGAACCTTGTGGTTATGCACTTTATGGTGAATATAGCCGAGAAGGTAGTGATTTTGAACATGATATTTGTGAAGAGACTTCTAGTAGATATTCACGTACATTGACTTGTGATACTTCCTATTCCAAGAAAAATGGTATAAGTGTGTGGGTTGGACCAAGTAGGAGTCGTCCTAGAAGGAGAAGAGAGTATGCATTTCCTACTTCGAGAAATGCAATGAATTATGTTACTTATCCTAGAATAATTGTGCCATGTTCTCAATATGGCTATGATGTTGAAGGTAGGAGGGGAGCCTCGGTAGGCAATAGAATTAAAGGAAATGCCATATTTCAAGGAGGAAATGACCCGAAGAGGCGGATTATTAAAATGAAGGTTAGTGTCTTTGGTTGTGAGGGTTACTATCTTGTGCTTGATGAAGGTAGTCATGGAAACTATATTACACCTCAATCGGTTGAATGGTTGAGGATACCTTATGTGATGAGACGGGATCCTTACTCTGATCAATGAGGGTGGTTGATAGGAGCGTGAAGGTATTCATTACACACGGTGAGTACCAACATGAGGTTTGGTGTGATGTGCTTCCCACGGATACGTGTCACATATGTTTGGGATATCCTTGGTTCTAAGAACATAGGGTTCCATATGAATGAGAATGGTACAAGTATATAGTGGACAAGAAAGAGAGTTTTCTCTTTCCACCCATACACCCTAAAGAAGAAGCACATACAAGTAAACTGCTTCCTCGAGTGAGTGGTCCTGATCTTTCATGATTTGATAGGATCGGGGAAAGCATTGACAAGATAAGAAAGGCTCTCCAACAAATGGTTGCTCAACGCTTGGCCAAGGAGCAACCGACACAAGAAGAGAAGTCTATTCCATGTGAAGCCAAAGGGAAAGAAGAGGTGAAGGGTTTACCAAACCCTTCTCAAGAAATCCTTAGAACTCCAACTCCTATGAAATTGAGAGAGAAAAGATTGAGAGGAGTAAGGGAGAGAAAGGGGACAACACTCTGGAGGAAAAAAGAGAGGTTGTGAGGAGTGATGTGAGAGGGTTGTCACAAACCCATTTTAACTCATGTAACTTTTCTTTCTTTTCTAGTTGTCTTGATAATGTTGCAGGTATTCTTGGAAGCAAACCAAATAAGGAACCTCAAACTTTGAAAGATCATGAGGTAGTTGAAGGCTTCCCAAAGGAGCAAATGTGCTCCACCATTGAAAACTACGTTACAAAAGATAATTTGTGTGAACTTCAAGGTAAAATAGCTAATCTCGAATCTCTAAATATTGTGAATGATCATGTTGTTTACTTGAGTGTGAGTGATAGCTTGTCTTCATGTGAGCTTAACGAATCTTTACCATGTGATGAGCTTAGTTCTTTAAAGATTGTTGACAATATTGTTGATATGGGTGATTCAACACTAGTTGATCCTATTGATGACCGAATTGATTCTTCTTGTGAGATCAATTTGTGTCCACCTAGTGTTGACACTTGTGATTTGCATGTTAGTACATTGTCATGTGATATGATAGCTCACACACTAGTTGATCCTATCGATGACCGAACTGATTCTTCTAGCAAGATTGATTCCCGTCCAACTAGTGTGGGTAGTGTGTTGATCAATTTGTTTGCTATGATAGTGCACTATGTGCTTAATGAACCTCAACTTAGTGATGGTGTGATGTGATTGATCATACGTAAACTCGCCATTTTTAGGTGAGATTCCTTTTTTACTTTCGCAATCCAGCACCTTTCTATCCATTTCGGGTAAGAATTTATTGCTCTGTTGTCTTCTTCTCCCATTGAAAACCGATGCGAACAGTAACTTTGCATTTTCATTCACTTTTCCTTTTTCTTTTCGAGGGTGAGGTACGATTTCACATAAAAGAGATTAATTATCTTAGTCTCTACTCGAATTTGAAATTTGAAATTTGAAATCCCTCTCAATGATTTTCAATTCAAAAAAAGTTGTCCCACATCGCTATTTCTCTCAAACCCTAGTTTTGAATAGAATCCCCACTTTCCTTTCAAAACAAGGTTTTTACACCCCAAGTTCTCAACTTTTCAATGACTTGGCTTTAAACAAGAAAATGTCTCTTGTAAGCCGAGTTCCTGAATTATCGGAATAAGTTAAATATTTTTCTTAGTTCGAGTTAGTTGCGTTGGTGAAAGTACGAAGGTGATTGATTTAACTCTCGTTTCTCCCGTCGCTACTCGACAAAAAGACAATTATCCCTCATGTGTGTTCTCATGTTTTGTTTGGGTTAACTCAGTTTTTATGAATGAAGTATTTAGTTTCTCTTTGTTTTATTGTGTGCGCAAAATGTGAGCCGACAATCCTTTAGATTTGTTGTTTTAGCTGCTAAGAGGGGAAGCGTAAGTTCTTTTCTAAATCAGTTTCCTCATATATGATTAATAGTTTCATACCTTAAAGAGTGACTGAGTGTTTATCAATGCTAAGTCTTTTGTAGTGAATATGTGATCTAAAACTGAGTTTTTCTGAGCACTTGATAATGATGTTTTAAGGATCTAACTATGCCTGGCTCAAACATATTCCGTTGTAACAACTAGCTTAAACTACTAAGTTGGTTTGCTCTTTTAATTCACTGTGTGTTATGTTAAAACTCTAGTCTGTTTAAAATTTTCGGAAGCATTTGATTAGTGCCAGACTTAGTTGGTTTTTATCTGTTGCCTGAGTATCTCTTTTGGGAATTAATTTAGAAAACAACTTTTGTGAGCATGTTGAAAGCTGTAGAAAAAAGCCATTACTATGTTCATGTCCTAAAAGCTAACTCATTTGGGAAGTTAATCAATTGAAAATGGCATACAGTAAGATAAAGATTAGTTTACCTCCTCAATCTTTAGCAACTTGATAAATTAGTTTCAGAATATGACTATTTAAATTTATATGTTATGATTATTAGTTCATGCTTAAATAATGGTCTGTATTTTAAAGTGCACAAAAAATAATTAACATGATGTTTGTTTTATTCTTAATATCTTTGTGATGTGTGGTTTAATTTTGGTACACTATTCTAATTCTTTTTCCCGTGTGTTATTACTCATGTGACAATCCAACGAGTCCAAACGGACTCCACTCCCTCATTGGATGTTCTGTGTTGGGCTAGAATCCCAACACCCCATTAGATCGAGTCAGCCCCACGTTAGCGGCATCAGTTAGTGAGCAACAAATTGATTGGGCCTAAAGACCCAAGTCATGGCAACATTAGCGGCTGTCATGGATAGAAGGCTCAGTCATGGATAAAAATGGATAGAAATCCTAATCATGAGTGAAAATGATCTAAAACTTAGGATTTTGTTTATATACTGGAATGGTGGGCCGATATACCCATCAGTCCATTTGCTTTATTTTATTTTATATTTGTATTTATTTTAATTGTAAAACTCTAACTAACTAGTGGAACCTTTAGGCTAGAATTTAATTATGTAGAGTTCGCCTTTATCTTTATGCCTCATAAAAAAATAAAAAGATCGATTTTGGATAAATAATAAAAGGTGTTGAATATTTCAGTTATTCCATTATATATGCTTTTAAATTAATCTCTTTAAATTAAGTTTTGCGAAACATTTTGAAAACATGAAATTGATTCAAGTTCTTAAAATGCCAAGTCTTGAAATGATAAATATTTTCCAACTAAAGTTTAATTACCTGTTAATAACTAGAAAATCTTTTATAACCAAGGTTTGGGAAAAAAGGGTATAAGATGTTGGTTGACCGCTTCTTTGCAAACAAAGAGTTTACTTTTGATAGAATTATATTTAATTTCATATAAAAGCAAATATTTTACTATCTCTTTATGGAAAAAGAAAGGATTTTGCAAAAGGGGGGAATTCTATACTCGTATTTAAAAAATAAAAAGTGTTGTGTCAAAAAATGCTAATTTTTTATGGAAAATAATTTGAATGACAATATATACTTACAATATATTAAACATTTTAAGAAATTAAAAGCAATTTTTATTATATAAGACCCGAGGTCAACCATATCTTACGGATCCTTAATACCGGGTATCTAACACCTTCCCCGGGGATCATTTGAACCCTTACCTGAACTCTGCTTTAATTTAGGATTTTTCTTTTATTTTTGAAAAATCCTTTAAAATATGGTTTTCCTAATTTTCCATATAAATTAGTTGGCAACTCTACATAAAATAAATTCTAAGAGTTCACAAGTTATCCAGTAGCTTTTATGCCCCTCCACGTAAAAGTAAACTGAAATAGTTGGCGACTCCACTGGGGATTTCAATTACAGTAAATTAACAATTTACGATAAGATAATAAGATAATATATTTTTAAAAAATCCCTATCTAAATATAGGGTTCCATTAATATCATAAATTAATAATTATATAAACTTACACAAACATAACTAAGACAATTTACTGAAATATGATTCTAGTGTTGTTTGTTTTTTTTCTTAAAATTGATGTCTAGTTGGAGCTCACCTCTAACTTTTCTTATTGCATCCAAATTTAATGGTGTTGTGTTCTCAAATTGCACCAAAAAATTGTGAAGAGTTCTAGACGCGATAAGTGCTTACGCGTAATTGGTTCCAAAGGTACTGTATCGTCTCCAACTTCATCATCTATATCATTTTCAAGGATAAGAAACAATGAACATTATTTATTAGTTTTCATTAATATTATGTACAATGAATCTATGTAATTCAATTACCTACTATGATACATAAATTTTTCTAAGATACAATGCTTTTTGATGTAATCAAAATTTAACTTCAATAAACAAAACTCTCTTTAAATTAATAAATATTAATTTATCGGTGAATTAATATCTTTATAAAATAATAAAATATCATGATCCCAACAATATTAATTTATAGAGGTTACTGTAGGTTCTAACCATAAGAGTTTCAATAATAAAAAAATGTTCTAATTGCTTATGTGTTTATTTTATTGTAAATTATAAATTATCATTCATCCATATCAGTTTTCGCCAAATAGCATGCACACACACTTACATCTGAGCACAAAGACGATTATACGGATTCACAGTCGTCCTCCAGTAAAAAACCAAAATAATTATTTAGAACTTGTTGAAGATGTAGTTGGTTCGTTATCGTCCAACAATCAATAACGGTTCACCCCGAGCAGTCCACTCGGGTCCACAGTCATTCGAAAAAACCACTCTAGTATAACTAAGATAGAGTGAAGCCAAATCCCTACTGAACTAGCGCATGTTTGACCTAGACATGTTCAAATATCTCAAACCTATCTGGACCTATTAGGCTGACTACCTTGTGTCAAGACGGTCTATGACCCGAAGACACCGCATCCAACTATGTGAAAAATTTGAAGGATGTACATGCCGTTATACGAACCATTTGTTCTTGGGGTCGGGAATTTTCACTTTTTAGACTTCATCCGAGGAGTTCGGAAAGTTCGAGAGTCAATGAAGGGCCCCCACGGTGGCTTAAATTATGATTTGTACCCCTGCGCGGGACTGACATTATACATAGCCCCTATTATAAATCTGGGCAAACAGAACGTCTTAATGTCATTTAGATCCTTTAAATCGATAGTCTTACCTTTGGCTTAAAAGGTTGCATGCATGCTAGGATGCGATATATACCGTTTACGTTATACATGCTTTATAATATGCTTTTCCCATTTTTGATTTATGCACGTTAAGATGTTTGTTTTGCTTCGAACACGAATGGTCCATTATTCGGTTCCAAAATCTTAGAATGTCATTAAGCATATAAAACCCGAAAGTCGAACCTTTTCAAATTCCACACTCAAAGTCCATCTAAAGTCACCTAGGACCTTGAAACCTTACATTAAAACTCATAATTTCAAGTCTTCAAGAAAAAACCGCTCGATCATCGTCAAATTCTCATTGACCACGTCATCATTGAAATTCATTTTCCCACTCGATGATTGCCAAAGTCGCATCCATCATTAACCTTTTTAGTAACACTCAATCAGTTTAGAGTCAATCACAAATCATAATTTTGTCTCTCCAAAAAATCTTTCCAAATGCGCACCTATGCTCGAGCACAAACGCTCGAATCTTTCCTCAAATTAGTCCACTTTGTTAGTCTCCAAGTCGGCCAAATGGTCAACAAATATTGTCCGATCAGTTTACTCCTTAGGTTGTCCTCTGATGTCTTCCATTTCGATCGAATTTTGGACTATTCTATTTTAAGCAAAACAAATGTTAGATGGTTTATTTATTATGACCGATGGACTAACACAATTACCTTTTGAGTTTTTCTTTTTTCTTTTGATTGACTCGTGGGGACCACCAAAGGGTTTCCTTTTATGAAACTCAAGCCATGATCATTTTTAGCCCACCCATGTGCGACACTATCACGATCTTACAAAAACTCAAGTCATAACCTTTTTTAGCCCACCCGAGCGTTACGATATCATGATCTTACAAACACTCAAGTCACGGTCTTCTTTAGCCCACCGATGTACTACGCTAATTTGTCGGACATTCAATCATTATTCGTCATTTATTCAGACGCTACCAGTCTCCACCCACCCTCCTTTTAAAAATGGGCTAACTAATATGTCTCTATTCGATAAAATGATCGTGTCAATTTCAGTCTGAACTATGTCAGACCTGATTCTTGTTCCAGCAAGATACATAGGCAATCCTACATAAGGGTACGATCTTCCCACTGTTTCAAATTACAGACCCTCAAAATGGATCTGTGGCACGTCTTTGAATTAGTCAAACTCTTTAAATCTTCAAATCTTCATTCGTGAACATTTTGAATTAAGTATCCTAAGGACTGAAAACTGGGGCAACTTGTTCGAAAAAAGTTCGACAGCTTCACTATCTTTGTTCAAACACAAAAGTTACCCAATAAAACAAACAACTCCTCCCTTTTACAGGAATTCAAACAAATGGGAACGTGCCTTACGTAATGTTCCTAAATCGGCTACTTAGCCTCCGACCCACTCAACACTTATCCCAGGGTTCATATTCCTGTTACCATCAGTCTATCATGACACATCTGGTGGGATCAATACGAGTCAATCACTTTTACCATAAACAAATTTTCTGTGAGTGCAGGGACAAGGAAGCTACAAAGCGATGAGTCCCAAGTTGACGTCAAGTCCACCGATCTTGACCAAAGGCATTATTAGGCCCACCATGACCTCATCTTTATAAGACAATGGGATTTACCTCTAACCCCATCTTCAATTTAGATTCCTTTTACTTCATTATGCCTAAAAGCACTTGTTCTTGAAATATGATAGGTGAAGATATTATGAGATAAGGAATTAAGACTATGAGGCGTTAGATGAATTTTTGCACCTTAATCAACATAAGACAAATCGTCTTCATCTCCAACTCCTACTTTATCTTATCATTCATTTTTATATGATTTTACTAACAACCATATTCGAATCTCACAGGAAGATACCGTTGAACATGCTCAAGAATAGTACATTAAGGCTAAGTATCAAAGATCAACGGTATCACTTTGCCAAACGTGATCTGAAACAAAGCGGTTGGAGAGGATATCGAGTCTTCAACGATGACCAGAAATATCAAACAAAAGCCTATACAATGGTATAAGCCGAACAACTCTACTCTCAATTCTAACAACTACTTTGTCATTGCCGTTGACTACTTTAACGTTTTTTAATTTTTTTTTTTTTGCAGAAATTGATGTCAAGTCTTCAACGACTTCCATTGTCATAAACTGAGGCAGTAAACTAAAGAAGAATACCAAACTCCCCAACCAAAAGCCAAAGCCCGTGTCAACCACAAGGCGTATAGGGGCTCTCTTCCAAAAGATCCTCCTTTACCAATCACTTCTTAAGAACACAAATATTTAGTGCAAACATAACTCCGCACTAAGACTATTTCAGTTCCCTTTTTTGTCGATCAAGATGAGAACGTTCTCAAAGCAATGTGGAAACTCTGCCCATATAAAGTCTTACTTATGGATGTGTTGTCGACCATATTTTTAATTAAGAGGTTGCATGCCTATTTTCCCTATGCTCGAGTGACGAACATCACTTTTCTCTGATACTTGGCTTAAGCTTTTGAGGATTTCTACGGGCAACTCAATCTCACCCGGACCCATCACAACTCATGGCTTTTCGAATTTATTCTAATTCACAAACGCCATTCCAGTCTCACACGTAATTCGACACTAGGGCAAAACATGTCTATTTTCTAACCCCGCTGCATGAACTACGCGATGACCTGATTTTCTAAGGTGGGATACGTAGGCAGTCCATAAATGACTCGATCACATAACCAGTAAAATCCTCTAAATACCTCTAAATTTTGAGAATCATTCGATCACAATACTTAGCACGAGAGGTCACCGACACAACTTCAATTGGGGCACTCGGCACGAGAGATCGCCGATACAACTTCAAACTGGGGTAGTATTTTTGAGAGGGTCTCAAAAATTTCAATTCAGGGCTCGGCATGAGAGGTCGCTGACACAACTTAAACTAGCAAATTGCTGCCTAATCAAACCTCTCAATATCTAAAAATACCTTTATCAAGCAATGTCTCTCCTTTTCATGAGAGCTCCAACAAATTAGGGAGAGACCTTACGTGACATCCTAAAATCAGCTCTTTTTAGCCTTCAACATCAAACTCATTTCCTCAGAGCATAACGAGCTACGAAATGGCGATGCCAGATCAACATAACGCCATCAAAGGCATCAATCAAGATGAAGATCACAACATCAAATGGCTTCACATCCAACTTTATCTGTCATTCCTTACTAGCTCCTATACAAGAATTTTACAAGTAACACCATCAAGCATCTAGTCGATCGAAGACACCACTCGACATGCTAATTGCATGCAGACAAAGTGGACATCAAGTCTTCAACAATGACAAGAAACATCAAGCAAAGCGTATTCGACGGTACAAGCTGAACAACTATTCTTTAAATTTTTCTTTTTATTATAATAACTACTTTGTCATTCATCTTGACAATTTAACACTTTGCTTTGAAAATTTGCAGAAGTCAACATCAAGTCATCAATGAATCCCATTGACCCCAAATTGGGACAACTTACTGAAGAGGAATACCAAGCTCGCCTGCAAAAATAGGAAATCTACATCAAACTACAAAGTGTGGTCAAAGATCGCCAAAACTGGCGGAAAGCAAGGCCTACCTCTACAACGAGCGAACGATGCTCAGTGGTTTCGTATATGTCATTAATTTTTCTAAAAGCCCTTTTAAGATTATTTTGACTAAACTCGCTGGCAAAGCGATAACATAGCTACTAATCAACTTCTTTGAGTACAGGTTAGTGCGAATATCAGAGCGAACTTCGATGATATAGCTCACAAATTCGGGGAGAGGCATCAGGGTGATTGCCATAACCTCTCTTAACATCCAAATGAAACAAGTCAATCTGGCCGAGAGGGCTACAAAGGGAAAAATGCCACAATTGGTATTAACAGAGCCAAAGGGCTACAAAGATAAAATGAAAGGCATCTGACCGAGAGGGTCACATCCAGCAGAAAAACAAAAGGCAATCTGACCGAGAGGGTCACAGCCAACAGATAAACAAACCAACATATGAATAAAAGGGTAACCCGACCAAGAGGGTCACAACCTACATAAAGGACAAAGGAAAAATGATCCAGCCACCAGAGTCATGTGAAAGTCCAAGATAACGTAAAATCAGTCAGGTAGTCATTCATAGAGTCAAATGATGTAAATATGGTCAAAAGGCTACAGTGTTCGCTGAAAAGAGTCCGAGCAATGTAAATATGATCGAAAGGCTGCAATGTTCACTCGATAAAGTCAAGCGATATAAATATGATCAAAAGGCTGTAGTGTTCACTGAAAAGAGTCAGAGCCATGTAAATCCAGCCAAAAGGCTATAATGTTCGCTCAATAGAGTCAAGAAACGTAAATCTGGTCGAAAGGATATAGTGTTCGCTGAAAAGAGTCCGAGTGAACTTTTGCTTATATATATTGTCTATTTATTTTGGTCTTTCTTACAAAATTGCGCTTTATCTTAATGAAGTGAGTGCTTTGCTTAAAGCATGAAATAGGACCTTGTCGCTTTTTTCTGCTTCACTGAACACTTGAAGTTCCATCATCCTTTAACCATATCTAGAAAGGTCTTTGATTGTAGCCACATATTTCAAATTTAAAGTGTGAAGGTGATGCATCCAATTCCACACTTTCCAAAATTATAGAATTATGATATGAGAACACCCTGGGCATGGCTAGTTGTTTAATGGCATTGAATATTAGACTCCATTCCTGAGAGACCAGGAACCTATCAATTCTTGAGGCTTGGATCTGCTCCTCCCCTCTTGACCATGTGAACTAAGCTCCTTGTACCAGAGGGTCAATAAGATCCAAGTCTTGGATTGTATTGGAAAAATCCATCATGACCTAGATCTCCTGTTGCAATTAAGTCTTTCTCCTTCAAATCGACAAACACTAAAATCACCCTAATGACCAAAAACTCATACCATAAACCCATGACTGTTGCTAGTTCATTCCATAATTTAGCTCTATCTAGATTAGAGTGAGGAAATAAACTCCATAAAACACCCATTTGTAGTCTTCTGTTAAGCTTTCAAATTTGCAAGATATAAAAAAGCCTCTGCTTGGGTATCAACACAGTTCCGAGCTTTTTTTCCCCTACATAATAAAGATATTCCTTTGGTATGCAATGCTTTGAGTTTTGTCCAAGCAATCCATCTATTCCCCCAAATTTGTTTAATAAAAGAAGTGCTCAATTCCTCAATTTTAGTCTCTTGTAAACATATGATGTATAAACCCCATTTTTGAATAAGAGATTTTAAGTTGCTCTTTTTTTCTTTAAGTGTACATTCCAGCTCAGTTTTTTTACTCACATCTAGAGTGAACTTTTTCAGAAATGTCCTTTTCCTTCTTCCCAATTCTTTCTTGAAGACCCCCAAATCAATTTTTTAAGTTCAGTATCTGCTTTGTTTTCCCCTTCATGGACTCCCTTGCTTTCTTCTTCTATTATTGAGATTTGAGATTGGATTTTCCTCCTATCCTCCATTCTCAAAGTTATGTCTAAGATTTCATGTTCAAATCCCCGGACATTCACCCTAGAGCTTTACAAGATTTCGTCATTGCTAACTCAGTCTATTCAGAAGTTTCCACCACTAAAGGTGCATTCACTGATTGCATGCTTAATTCTTCAATTTTATAGTGAAAGAAAATTGTTGAGGGAATGGGTAGAAAGTCCAGAGTCTGATTCACTAAAAGTGAAAAACCTATGAATTGGAGGGCTTATTGATTACATGGTGGGACTAATAGAGTCAACATGCTCTGCTTCATAATCTGCATCCAATTGAGAGAGTTTCTTCACTCTAGGAGCCCATGATTGAAAGATTGAATTTCTACTAAGAGAGGATCAAATGGAGCAGTTACATAGGAGTAGGTAGGTTTAACAAATACACGAATCGACCTTAGTATGAGTTGCTTTTCAGTATTTTACATTGTTGGACCTTTTCTGCTGATTTTCCCTTCTTGGGCCTTTTGAATTATAACCATTATTCAAGTATCTAGTTGATTTCCATTTTAAATGACTTCCTTATAAGTGTTCTTTCGGTTGTGGCCGACCCATTAAAAGTTAAGATCTTTGACAACTCATAGTTTTTACTTGCATGACCTTTAGCCACTATCCTTTTTCACAACGCAGATTAATGTTTTCACAAAAACGTAGAGTCCCTCTTGACACTAAAAGCAGAAAGATCTTTCACTTTCTTCTTTGACTTTCCCACATAAATGTTTTGTACAAGAGTTTGAATGCAAGATAAAAATCTCAAAAAAATAATCACAGAAAAAGAAAAAGAAAAAAGTCCAAGCTTTGGAATCTAACTTGCGTAATCTAGTAGAGTAACTAATATCCTCCATTTTCAATTTATTATAATTTTTATATTTAACATAGGAATTAAGAAATTAAAAATGATAACAATACTAATCCATGGATTAAATTTCAAAGTGACTTACCTAAAACACCCTTGAAATATTTTTTTTCTTCTCTGTCACAAATACACTTTTTGCTACCTATAGCATCTTTCACCAAGGTTTTGGGAGGCAAAAAATGCGTAATTTTGTCAAAAAATATTTATTTTAAAAAAAGGAGGTATTTGGTCAAACTTTTAGAATAAAATAAATGTTTCTGGGAGTAGCAGAAACTATTTTTCAAAGGCTACGAAGATAGTTTTTCCCAAATATACTTTTTTGAAATGTGTTACCTCTAAAAAATAATTTTAGGATAATCAATTAAATTTGTTGAGAAACAGGGTTAAATACAAGTGGATTATATGCGATCACAAACCCTTTTTATGCTCATTATGAGCCTAGTCACAACAGATAAGAAAATGCAAGAATAATAACAGAAAATAATGGAACAATCTTGGTTAAAAGTGCTAGAATTGATCTGTAGTTCAAAGCTTAAGATAGAAAAAATAATTTCTAGGGTTACAAGTCTAAGTGATGATGTATTTGTTCCTTCTCCTAGAAGATATACTTATTTACACAAACCCTAGACTTCTAAACATGCAAGTACAAATGATGTGAGGCGCCCATAGTTCCAACGTCTAGTCGCATAGTGATACACAAGCCCGAGGCTGACAGATGAAATGGGTATTGGTGAGAGTGGAAGTCAATTGTGGGCGAGTACTGAACAAGTTATGCCCTTTACAATAGCTCCTTTCATTCACCATGTCATGAACCTCGCTTCCCCCTAGGGGCATAACCATGGTCTCTTCCCTATGGGACCCCCATCCCCAAATGACGTTCGTTTATAGAACCATTTGCCAACCCTTATTTCCCCTAATACACATAGTCCCCCGCTTGCCGGGAGCTTTATAACATAGGGCCAGGAAGTTGATGAACTTTCAAGTTCTTTTGGCTAGAAAAATGAAGGAAACATTTCTGATGGTTCAGTGGAGAGATGTGTTGTCAGTGCTGCAATTAATGCCTCTTCTACCATTCGGCAGCATGTTTTCAATCACGCATATTGCGGACACATGGCTTTTCCATACTAGGGGTGACTCCTCAATTGCCGACTATAATGATTATTCCTCCTCTATTTAAATCGAGACATCATTTGGACAAAAAATATATGCTTGTTCTGTGCTTCCAGCTTTTAAGTAGTATTTTGAATATACCATCTTCTATAATATTTTTCTTCCTTTTTCTTGCAATCTAATCATGTCGTCATCCTTTTCATCCTCGTCTTCCACCCCTCTTCTATCTACCCTACTAGGGAGCATGTCAATAGGTTCTATAATTTGCTCAACCACCAATGAGGTAAGGCTCTTGTCTCTTTAGTTACCCAAGAAGTCGACCTCAGCTCTCTTACCGCTAAAATCCTATCTCTTAGTTCTCAATTCAATGGCAATTTCCGTGTCGATCACCACCAGGAGCCCATAAAGGGAATTGACTCTCTGATCATTGACAATATCTTCTTTCAAGTACGGTCAGACTGCGGTTGGGGACCCGAAGAAGAGATTTTTGCGCTAGCGATGGATTCTTGAATCTCCCACCATGTGGAAGGTTTTTCAATGACCATTCACCCTTGGTTTTGAAATCCATGTTCCTGAATTTATTGAGGGCTTTTTCCGCCATTACCAAGTATGTTTGGGCAAACTGGCTCCGTAAGTGTAGAGGTTGATCCATTGCATCCAATATCTAGTCGATCATGCTGGAATGGACTTTTCCCTTGACTACTTGATCCATCTTTACTCTCTCTGGTTGTTCCGGGGAGGAATCATTCATCTATACCCCCGGGGTTTTCAGAGTCTAATTATTTGTGTCAAATAAATTTTTTATTGGGGATGATACAACAGGTTTTTGATGATTCGCACCAACCTCCTTTTCCCAAAATTTTCCTGGAAACATAGAGGGCTGCCCATAAGTCTTTAGATTGCTTTGCTTATTCTCTTCTTCTTTTTGTCACTTCTGACCATATATGTGTGTCTTGCAGCTACTCCGATTAAGCCAAACCTCATGCCCAGGATTTTTATACGGGTAATGGATCTTTTGTGGGCCTCTCCGAACGTTGCTAGGACTTGGAGGAGCATCTCTTCCAACCAGTGGAGGGGAAAGAAATGGTGAGTAACCTCTTTCTTCAGTTCTCTTGATCTTTTCCTTCATCTTGTAGGTGTATTCGTGAGGAGGTCTACTACTCGAATATTCCCTACCTTGAGGCTGCTCTTGCCAACATTCTTTATGTCACAGTCGAGGCCTCAAGCGGTTGCAAATAGAGACCTCAAGATCTACAGTATGCTATTTAAAATTCTGAATCTCCACTGAGGGCCATGATATGCACATGTATATTGTATATGCGTATATAATGTCGTCATACATATATATGTGTATATAATGCCGTCAAGCCTCTGTGGGAATAGTATCATATCAAACCGCTCTTTGGGGCTAACATCATCAAAGCGTACCCAACTACAGTGGTGTGCACATATAAGTGTCGTACCCTGTGTCATAAAATATATATTTGTTCACAGAAGTTATTCGTATTACATGTTACGTCATTTACCTTATAATAGGATCACAGTAGATGCATGTATAGCATGGTCCATCGCACTCAGGTTTAAGGGCGTGACAAGGTCCTACACACACACACACACACACATATATATATATATATATAACATTCTGAACCTTTCGGAGTGACGTAAGGTCGTTACACCTTCGATTATCATTATGAAACTAACATCATCAACATGTTCATTAAGAGACAATGATCAATGCAATATGGATCATAAATTCATCATGGAAGATAAAGACATGATCTTCTATAACTATTGAGGGTAGAGTTGTTTATGAGTATCGTTCGCTTTATGTTTTGTTCGTTCGGACTCATGCCAAAAGAAGAATAGAAGGTTCCTTAACATATTACTACTTTATGATGCTTTATCTATGATCCTTAGAAACATATGAGATTCGTAACAGTAAGATTTGGATCACTTTCAAGGACTTGATATGACACAAATAACATCACACGAGGGAACAACTTTGTAGAAGTAGAAGCCTTGCGATACTTCATTCCTTGGAACTCACATTAAAGTCAGGAATCATATGATAAGACTTTATGTCGCTGGATATGATAGAAATATACCTACTATTCCACGACCCTATTATGACACCTTCAGAAACTATTATCTAGTCTTGTGGACCATTCTACCTTGGATAGACTATGATCATCTACGTCAATGTGGTTTATCTTAAAATAAGCTATATACCCCAACAATGGTAATCTAGATGCCTACGACATAAGTCCTTTACATTATGTTCTATGAACCCTTAACAATCATCTGAACTCAACCATATGATGATTTATTACTATAAAATTGACATCACATGAAAGGTACACCTGAGCATGAACAAGAGAGTTGCGATACGTTACTCCTAGGAACTCAAATAGGAAGTGAACATCTGATAGGACTTTATATCACCAAATGCAAGATGGACATATGCACTCAGTTTACTACACTCCTTATTGGTGTTTCCAAAGCCTATATTCTAACTCTCTATACCATCTTATCCTCAAGAAGGCTATAACATTTATATCAACTTAGCTATCATATATTTAATTCATCTTACGTAGTAATTTATCATCCAGTAGTGATACTCTGAAAGCTAACACTTAATTTATGTTAAGTAAAAATACTACAATCTGATAACGGTAATTTGGATATTATCAATATGATTCATCTTAAATAATGAACTATATTCCATTAATGATAATCTAGAACCCATCCATATAATTCATCTTCACTAGGACCTATAATCCATCGAAAACATCGGAAGCTAATGCGTGATTCATCTTACTTTATGCTCTATACCCGATGACACTTACTTAGACATTAGCCGTGAGATATCATCTACCTTAAGAAATGTGATACATCCCCATACCTATAGCCCATAGCTTGATACATATCATACCTTAGCCTTAGATCTATAATTCCCCAACTATCATCTAAAGTTATCTTATTGTCATCCTAAATTTACATCATCCATTTTGGATGACGTTCTATAACCTCTTTAAGTATGCTAATAAACCGTTATCATCATTAACAAGTATGGTTCTAATCTCATTATCAACTAGCAATCTTCAACAAGTAAGTCCTTTTTCACTTATACTATGAGTCACTATAACATATAACAACTATCAAACATGCAAGGTTCTCTTTTTCTCATCAACCCATATTCGTCACACTAGGGAAGTTCCTTTGAGGGTACCACTATGACTCACAATTACTCTCTGGTAGGAACATGGGGCTACTAATACCCTTATGAAACTCAACTCGTCGGGGTAATACCATAAGGTCCTCTATAAAGCTATTAAACATATGAGTGGAGCAACTTTTGCTAACCGTCGTGTTACACCCCATATTTTCTCACTAGAATACATCATAGAAAGTCATGTGAATCTAGAAGTATTAATGTCTTTTTAAGGTTATCTATGAGTTAGAACAATGTCTCAGGAGTTACGGTAGGATTAGAGGTCAAACAAATCAAAAAGAATAAATTTTGTCAATGTAATACCATGTACTTTCGGGTTATGGTTTGAGCCGCTCGATAAATGAAAGTAAACTCGAGTCCCGGAGAATTTTGGTCATATTCAAGTATGCAGATCAAGAGCTCGGCATATAAAAGGATGAAGTCCCGAAATGATTTACGACTTAAATATATAAAGACGGGAATTGAAAATAATTTTTGTGTGTGACCAAAAAGGCGTCGGGCTAGTGTTAAACCACATGATCATGATAGTAAAGTATATTGTATTGGGTTAAAAGTGATTAATATCTAAATTTATTCATATTAAGAAATTAATTATGTGGGAAATTGATTAAATGTTGATGGTAGAAAATACATAAATAAATTAAGGTACATGTATAGTAAAGAGTAGGTGAATCGGCTTGTTGATAGTTGTGTTCATTAAGTTAAATCTCTTCCAAACTATTAGATCTCTATTAGACTTCGTAGCATATGAGATAGTCCTAAGGTAATTGGGATTGTTAGTTGTCCTTTCTGCGATAACCACTCTAAGAGGGTAATTGTAAATACAAATCAGAAAACATAGCGAGTTTTACTCACCAGTTGGATCTCGTTGTTCCGTTTTTGTCATGTTGTTGAATTCGAATTTTCTTTGAAGTGAGGTAAGGTGAAGGAAGAGTAGTTCTTGACATACAAGATTTAGGTGCTATACAACTGGTATACGTTGTGTCGACAACTAGATCGACTAAAGGTATGTAATGGATATTCCTTCTTTCAATTGGCATGACTCAATAGAAAGCGTACTTGACAAGTGAGGTTAAGAAGCATAATTGTTATAGGTATTCCACTCTTGTAGTTGATGGTAATTCTATTGTTGATTGTGTTGTGAATAGTTGGGTTGAGAGCTCAGTGAGTACAATTTTGTTCTTAAGTTCCATAGTCCTTCATTTGATCTATTGCATAAGTGTATATGTATAGTAAGGAGTAGGTGAATCGGCTTGTTGATAGGTGTGTTCATTAAGTTGAATCTCTTCCAAACTATTAGATCTCTATTAGACTTCGTAGCATATGAGATAGTCCTAAGGTAATTGGGATTGTTAGTTGTCCTTTCTGCGATAACCACTCTAAGAGGGTAATTGTAAATACGAATCAGAATACATAGCGAGTTTTACTCACCACTTGGATCTCGTTGTTCCGTTTTTGTCATGTTGTTGAATTCGAATTTTCTTTGAAGTGAGGTAAGGTGAAGGAAGAGTAGTTCTTGACATACAAGATTTAGGTGCTATACAACTGGTATACGTTGTGTCGACAACTAGATCGACTAAAGGTATGTAATGGATATTCCTTCTTTCAATTGGCATGACTCAATAGAAAGCGTACTTGACAAGTGAGGTTAAGAAGCATAATTGTTATAGGTATTCCACTCTTGTAGTTGATGGTAATTCTATTGTTGATTGTGTTGTGAATAGTTGGGTTGAGAGCTCAGTGAGTACAATTTTGTTCTTAAGTTCCATAGTCCTTCATTTGATCTATTGCATAAGTGTATATGTATAGTAAGGAGTAGGTGAATCGGCTTGTTGATAGGTGTGTTCATTAAGTTGAATCTCTCCCAAACTATTAGATCTCTATTTTACTTCGTAGCATATGAGATAGTCCTAAGGTAATTGGGATTGTTAGTTGTCATTTCTGCAATAACCACTCTAAGAGGGTAATTGTAAATAAGGATCAGAATACATATTAGTTAATTGCATTAGTAGCATATTTTTACTAGTTGTTCATTTACGTACTTAGTTCGATTTTAGAGGGCAAGCTAGTCTAGTTGTATCTCTTGTAATTAATTGTACATATCATATGCTGTTTCCTTAAAAGAGGATTTGAGTTGAATGAGTTAACACACACAAATTAGTTGAGCTGAGGATTGCGATATGTTGTCCCTCACACCCTATTTGCTAGGTTGAGCTTACTTGCTAGACTTCGGGCTTATTTTCTAGCCATCAAAACTTAATTGACGGTCACTGGGCCTACTTGTCGGTCTATGATACCTATTTGTTTCTCTAAATGGAGCGTATTTATGAGGCCAAGATTGGTCCTGTAAGAAGATAAGATCTAAGTTGGTTGTGATATTTTCGTGATATAGTTGATAAGTGTTCTTAGTAGAATGCAACTTATAGGTAAGTGATAGTTCTTATATACTTGTTGATACTCGTTTACTTGTTTTACTTTAAGTTCCAACCCTTGTTGTTAGATTTACTCGCCTTACATACTCATAGCATTATTTATATTGACGCTCCTTTTCCAGGGACGCTGCAGGTCTAGGTTCGCAGGTGACAGGTGTGTGAGTACATGCTCTAGTTGATCAACACAGTTTTGGTGAGCTCCACTTCTTTCTAGAGTAGCTGAGTCGAGTCACTTGTGATATAGTTGTACATGCTAGTTGGGTAGTCCAGGGCCCTGTCCCGACCAAGTTATTTTGTCAAACACTTTTAGAGGCTTTTGTAGACAGATTGACACCTTTGGTCAGTAGTGTTATGAAATGTTGGGTTGTATAGTTGAGTCCTTGTAGGCCCACATACCTATATACTTGTTTGGCCTATTCTATTTGTAGGTAACTGAACGCAGTAAATTACTAGTATTGCTGAGTATATTACTCGTACAGATATGGCACTAAGCGCTTGTCCACCCTACCAAGGTTGGGGTGTGACATGTCGTTATGGTATCGGGAGTCTCATAAGGGAGCCGTTGTGGCTCGTATACACTTTCTAAGAAGAATGTAAACTTCTTATATATGAAACTCGTATTACGGAGGCATCACCCAAACAAGGAGTACATAAAGTTGTGAAATACATACGTAGAGCACCTCTAGAATTATGTTTTGAAATCGTACTCCATAGGCTACTAATGTGGCCCCACCTAAGGGAAACTCTATCCTCTTTGCGACAGCTCTAACTTAACTTATGAGAAGAATACGCTTGAGTAATGACCAAGTGTGAACCCATAACAACTCTTTTATTTAACTTTGTGTGCTAGGAACGTGTACTTAAAGAGAATTCTAATCCCACTATAGCAACTTGGAACTCGAGTCTTCGAAGTGAATGTTTGAATAACAACTGATTACGGACGGATAGCTTTGTTAAGAGATTCGTAAGACTTGAAACATGGAATGTACCTACTACACTTGGAAGCTCTTAACTTTATGGTTACATAAGAAGCAAATACCGTATGTCGTGTCATAGTGGCGAGTAAAGAAAATAATGTTACGTACCTTTTAAGCCGATCCCTCAACAATAGCCATCGAACCAGTTCCCTTTGCAACTAAACTAAAACAAGGAAGACAAGACTAGTATCAACAAGATGAACACAACACCTAGCTTATGAGCGACAAGCTTATTTTACAAATGTTTCTGCGGCAATTATCCAAGATGATGTCCTTTCTAATCCTTGCAACACTCTTAATAACATGTGAGTACAAGTCCACCAACACTTCCAGCACCTCAATACAACAAGAACAATCACACTTACCACGCAACACAATTAGCGATTCTACTATATCCATCCAATCTTCAACTTACTAACTAGTAATAACCAAGTAATTATAAATAATCAACTAGCTCATATAAAACACTATTATATTTCCAGCACCTAAACCATTACCATATATGTCCCGCCCCGAACCATGGCCTAGGCGAAACGTGACACTTGGTTCCTAGTTGCATGTGACCGAGAGAACCACATGACTTTCTTGTCAACATGGGCATCAAAATCATGCAATAGTAATGACAATAACATGTAACAATTGTATACTAAAAATAGTCTGAAATATCATAGCGGAAATATCTGAGTAAAACATGATAAGTCTTAAAAATAATACTGTCATGCCATGCTAACTAGACTATTCTATGAAACCTCTAAAACATTAGTTTGCAAAAATGTTTATCAGGACAAGGCTCTGCCATACCTCTACTAATAATGCATAATCATAAGATAGCTAAACTAACACCCTGAATGAGATGGGGCTCACCAAATAGCTGATGCCGAGGAAATCCTACTTAGCAGTCCCTAAAAATCAGCACCTACACCATGAAGTGCAGACTCCATGCAAAGGGATGTTAGTACATTTGAATTGTACCGTATGTAAATAAACTGAAATAATAAGAGACACACGATATAATAGGAACATGAAACTGAAACTAAACATGCACATGAATATAATAACATGTGTAAAATCTGTAAAACTGTATATCTATATATATTTGTGGGAGAGCATTAACAAAACCGATATGAACCACCATGCGTGAACGTGAAGTCTGATCTCTGCCCCATCAACTAAGACATCTCGTACTTTACTAGAGTCTGAGACATGAACATAAACATGATGGATCCAATAATCCCATGAGGGGTAATAAGAAAGCATCATCAACTGGTGGAGCGACCCTTATCCTATGTTGGCATACGTAGTTTTAGGCTGTCTGAGCCTTCTCGGTAATATATGAAACTCCCAAAACATGTACTTGAAAATAGTTGGCTTGGAAGCCCATGAATTACATGAAATAATTTGAAACCATAACTTGTAAATTTATAATTTAGCATATGAATAAATACATAATATAACGTGTATAAGTCATGAGTAATATATATGACTTCAAGAAACTAAGTGATAATGATCATAACTTGTATTTAAGAACCCATGGAAATAAAGACATGAGTTCATGGATTACGGACAAGTTCATGACAATCGAAATGACATATCATGAATATAATAAATGACAACATGATATATATATATATATATATATATATATATATATATATATATATATAGTTGAACATGAATATAAGGTTATTATGAACTTGAAAACAAACCCTAGGTCTGAAGAATTCTTGTTTCATGGATTGTATGTGGCATGGGGAAGAAAAATGATGTTCCACATGGATAGAAGCTCTACATACCTTAATTGCTCCAATACGTGTCTTAAAAATTTGAACTTGGAAGTATAATTCCAAGGCTTGAACCTTGAAACCTTAGGATGGGTTTATCTTCAAAACCCTAGGTTAAGAACATTGGATTCGACTTAGAATTTATTAGTATTACGTTAGAATCACATACGGTCTGCCAAGAAGTGAAGTCTGATTTTTAAAAGTGTGGGTATTTATACTTTTCAGCCCATCGTGAAATGCACGGCCAATTCAATGGACCGTCAAATTTTATAGGTCTGCCAAGGGCCCATCGAATTATGTACGGTCTGTATAATCGGACCATCAAATTAATTTGCACTTTCTAGTGACTTCAAACTTGAGAGGCTTCAGACGGTAAAAAAGGACGGACTGTCAAATATTGTACGGTCCTTAAAAATCTATTGGGTTCCGTCGACTTCAAAATGAAATCGACGGTTCATTTTGACGGACCGTAATTAATTCTACGGTCCATATAATCAGGTGTCAAATTCATTCTGCTGAACTGAAACTGGTATTCAACTTTAAACTCCCTGTTTTGGTTTTCTAAACCTCCGAATCACAAACATGGCATAATTTGAAGGTATGAAGTGTTACAATATCTTTCCCTTAGGATCATTCATCCTCGAATTATGGGTCATGGTTGAGAATGGGATTGGATATAGTATGAGTACATGAGCGTGAAGGAACATGACCTGAAATGTGAGACTGAATGACATGAAAACATGAACATGGGACATGAGTACTGAATACATGAACGTGAAATATGAGACATGGATACGCAAGGGACATTACATGACATGACTTCTAAAGGTATTTACCTTGATCATTTTCTTCTTGTTCCTCGAATAAGTGCAGATATCTGGACTTCATGTCTTCTTCGACTTCCCATGTAGCCTCCTCAACATTCTGACTTCTCCACAACACTTTCACTGAGGGAACTTCCTTAGTTCTCAACTTTCGAATCTGACGATCCGAAATAGCCATTGGGATCTTCTCATAGGTGAAACAATCCTTTACTGTAATGGAGTCGGTAGGAACAACCAACGACAGGTCTCCCACATACTTCCTCAACATGGATACATGAAACATTGGATGCAGAACAACTAAATCTTGTGGCAATTCAAGTTCATAAGCCACTTGGACAACTCTCCTCAAAATCTGGTATGGTCCGATATACCTAGTCCTAACAACTCTGCTTCGCCAACTTTGAACCAACCAATTGGTGACCTACACCTTCGTCCATACAAATCTTCGAACGGTGCTATCTGGATGCTAGCATGATAACTGGTATTGTAAACAAACTCAATGACAGGAAAATGATCATCCCAATTACCTTTAAAATCGAGAACACATGCCCTCAACATATCATCAATAGTCTAAATAGTACGTTATACCTGGCCATCTGTATGTGGTGAGAAGTTGTGCTGAGATTTACCTTGGTACCCAATCCTTTATGGAAAGACTTCCAAAAGTGAGCTGTGAACTGAGAACCACAACCTAAAATAATGAACACTAGTATCTCATGAAGCCTGGCAATTTCTCGGATATACAACTTAGCATGATCAGCTGAATCTGTGATTTTGACTAGTGAGAAGTGGACTAATTTAGTTAGTCGATCTACAATCACCCAAATGAAATCATGTCTTTGGACTGAGTGAGGTAGACCTGTTATAAAGTCCATATTTATTATCTCCCATTTCCGAATAGAAGTATCAATATTCTGATCCAACCCACCAGGCCTCTGGTGCTCGACCTTCACCTGCTGACAATTCAGACACTTGGATACAAAATCTACCACAATCCTATTCATATCGTTCCACCAATAAATCTCCCTAAGATCATGATACAGCTTGGTAGAACCTGGGTGAATAGAATACCTGGAATTATGCCCTTCTGCCATGATTCGGTCTCTGAGTCCATCCACATCTAAAACACATAATCTGCCTCGGTACCTCAAAGCGTCATCATTTCCCCCTTGTTCAAAAGATGTAGTCTTATGCTTGTGAATTCCCTCTTTCAGCTGCAATAAGTAGGGATCACTAAACTGCTTCTCTTTCACCTCGGCTACTAAGGAGGATTCCGACTTGTTCTGGACAACAACACCACCATCTTCAGAGTCCATGAGTTGAACTCCTAGACTTGATAGTCGATGAAACTCCTTCGTCATAATTTTCTTACCTTTCCCAATATGAGATTATCTTCTCATGGATCGCTGACTAAGAGCATCGACTACCATATTAGCTTTTCTTGAATGATATAGAACATCTACATCATAATCCTTTATTAATTCGAGTCATCTCCTTTGTCCAAGATTCAACTCCCGCTGCTTGAAAATGTACTAAAGGATCTTGTGATCTGTGAAAATATCAATGTGAACTCCATACAAATACTAACATCATATCTTGAGTGCAAAAATTACCGCTGCTAGTTTTAAGTCATGAGTTGGATAATTATTTTCATGAGGCTTAAGCTACCTGGATACATAAGCTATAACCTTACCGTGTTTCATTAGAACACACCCAAGACCAAATCTTGAAGCATCACAATATACAATGAACCCCTCGGTCCCCTCTGGTAAAGTTAACACTGGAGCGGAAGTCAGTCTTGTTTTCAAATCCTCGAAATTATGCTCACAAGCATCTGACCACTTTAATTTGACTTTCTTCTAAGTTAATCTAGTCAATGGAGCTTCAATGGAGGTAAAACCTCTACGAAATGTCTGTAATAGCTTTCTAGACCCAAGAAACTCCGTATATTTGAAGCAGAAGTGGGTCTGGGCCAATTCTTAACAATATCAATTTTCTGAAAATCCACCTGGACGGCTTCGCCTGAAATCACATGGCCTAAGAATTCTACTGACTTTATCCAAAATTCATAGTTGGAAAATTTCGCATAAAGCTCACGGTCCTTAAGTGTCCGCAATATAATTCTAAGATGTTTTGCATGATCATCCTCACTGTGAGAATAGACTAAGATGTCATAAATGAAGGCAATAACGAATTGATCAAGATAAGGCTTGAAGACCCTGTTCGTAAGATCCATGAAAGCAGCTGGGGCATTCATCAATCCAAATAACATGACACAAAATCCGAAATGACCATAAGGAGTTCTGAAGATGATTTTCGGAATATCAACTTCCTTAACCTTAAGCTGATGGTACCTTGATTTGAGGTCAATCTTGGAATAACACTGAGAACCTTGAAGTTGGTCAAATAAATCATCGATTTTGGGAAGAGGATACTTGTTCTTAATGGTAACCTTGTTCAACTGCTGATAGTCAATGCACATACGCAAAGACCCATCTTTTTTCTAAACAAATAAAACTGGTACACCCCATGGTGAGACACTTGGTCTAATGAATCCCTTAACAAGGAGATCTTTCAACTGGGCTTTTAGTACTCTTAATTAAGTTGGATCCATTCTTTATGGAGGAATAGATATCGGCTTATTTCCAGGAAGTAGATCAATTATGAATTCAATGTCTCTATTGGGAGGAACTCCAGGAAGATCTTCCAAAAAGACTTCTGGAAACTCATTGAGAACTGGCACTGAGTGAAAAGTTAGGGTCTGGGTATCTACATCCCAAACCCAAACTAGATGGTAAATATACTCCTTGAATATCATCTTTCTGGCCTTAAGATATGAAATAAACCTACCCATGGGTGCTACTGAATCACCCTTCCATTCTATTATTAGCTCACCGAGAAATTTGAACTTTACAATTTTGGTTCTACAACCTGTTGTGGCATAACATGAAGACAACTAATCTATACCTATAATTACATCGGAGTCTACCATTACTAACTTTACCAAGTCAGCTATTGTAATACGGTGATAGACTTTAACTGGAGAACCCCTATATATTCGTTGGCTATAACTAACTCATCAACTGGAGTGGATACCTCAAAGGGTTCATGCAACTTTTTTTATTCTATCCCAAATTTCTTAGCAACAAAAGGGGTCATCTATGACAAAGTGGATCCAAGATCCATAAGTGCATAAACATCGAAAGTGAAAATATTTAATATACATATGACCATATATACGCGGCCTCTATATCATGATGACCTGATAATGCATACAAACAGTTTGGACCTCCTCCTGTATTATCGGACTTAACTGGACCACGCCCTGATTGGGCCTGAGAATTACGAGGAACTGTAGAATTTATGGACTGAGCCACATTACCTCATATACTCTACCTTGCCGATAGGAAATCTCGGTAAAAGTGACCTCACTGGCCACACCCAATAAAGACATCCATACCCAGGCGACACTCCCCCGGGAGCCTCTTACCATACTTAGCACACACTGGGTTATTGAATGAACTTTGACCCACACTAGCCTATGCCTGAAAGCCTGATGCTCTGAAGTTCTTCCTTCTGTTATCATTCCTAAACTTTGGAGCTAGGGAAATGACTGAAGATGGAGCAGGTCCTGATGACCTGTTTTTGAAGAACTGTCTACCTCCACCTCCCCCATGACTGAAGTGACCTATAGACTTAGCTCTCTTGTTGAATTCATGGTCTTTCTCTTTCTGCAAGGCTTACTCTTCCTTTAACCTTCTCTCATTACCTTGTACAAAAGCAACCATCTTTGTAATAGTCATCTCTTTGTTCTGAGTTATGATACTAGTTGCGTCGTACAAACGTGGATCAAGACCATACATGAAACACCTAACTCTGGCCCTCATTTCTGAAACCACATGAGAAGCTCTTGCACACTTATGTCATTCTACTTAAGCTTTTCAAATTCCACAACATTTGCCTCCCTGACCTCTATTAGCAGAAAGTGCTCAATAAAGGCATCGACAAACTCATCCCAAGTCGCTGGACGTGCATCTTCCCCGTGGGACTGTGTTACACCCCATACTTTGTACGTCGTTGTTATCATAAGTTATCTAATGTAAGCTCGGAGAGGATGAAACCCCTCTACATTGGTTAAGGTGAATGAGACTTAGAAAGAGATATAATGTCCCTTATTTTTGTTCAAAAATATGTATGCCTAAGTTGAGGTTGAATAATTCACTTAAATGTAAGAAATTAGATTTCGGGCAAATAAAATTAAGTTGCTTGCTTACACATCCTACTAGCTTGAGTTATTTAACACATGTCGTGATTATTAAACAAGGACAAGACACGTGTCTAAATGTTATAAGGTATGCATCATCTACTAAGTAAGCAAGTAGGTGGCAAGTAGGTGACAAGTAGGTGCGTCACCTACTTGCAAATGAGTGGATAATGAGCTGTGTGATTCTCCAACCTGCTTCACCACCCCCTATTTAACGGGTTGCTACTTGTCATCACATTGAGGAGCAATTAGATGAGTCATATAATAAATATATGCCTACACTTCATTTTGTTTGCTGAATCCCTTCACAAAAACGTGACCAACATCTTGATAGCATCAAATAGCTTAGGAAGTTTCTCATGAACTTGGGAAGAAACCATAGCTGATATGAAAGGATTCATATACTATTTTGATGTTCTTTTGAGCAAAAAAAATGTTCCCAGCTTGTTCTTTCACTTGGAGGAGGATTCTTTCCACTTTGAGAATTGTTCTTTACCTTGGGAATTCTTTTGAAGTAAGGGAAAAAACATCCAACAACCTACAACTTCACTTTGATCAATTAAATTCTATGTAGCAACAACATTTTAGTCATTTATGGAGGCAAGTTTTATTCTTCTTCAATGATCTAAATGAGCAAAGTTGTTATTGGCAGGTTCTAGTTGAAACAAAGTGGAAATAAAGAGTTCTTGGACAACTAAGGTAAGAAATCTCCCTCCCTTCATGTGTGTGATCTTGTGTAGGTTTTAGAAGTATTAGTTCCATTAAAACATATGGGGAAGAAACTAGAAGTTGTGGACTGGTGTAGGATACTATTTTATTGGATTGTGGGAGTTGTTTTTGAATTTTTAAAGGGTTGTATGGATGGGATTGGTTATTGATATTGTTAATATCGTTGTTTGGTGCTGTTTTGAATTTGGGGAAGTGAGGAAAGGTAGGGGAAGTGTTGTCCAATTTTCTGTAAGAGGGCTACTAGATTAGAAACATGTTTTGAGTTCTTCCATGGCACTAACCATAATTCTAATACCTTGATATAGGTTTAACTATTATGGGCAACATCTATTGAGTTGTTAGCAACCAAGGTATATTAAGGCTAACTCTTCCTTCTTTTGTCATGACCCGTATGTAAAGGAACGTAAATGAATGTCCGTCTAAAGTAACTCTACTCTTGAAAGCTAGGAATGTATATGTCCTTCATTATATTGAAGAATTTTGTTGAATCATGTATATCTTGTCTTATTGACTCATAATAAAAGGTCTGTTTATACGTTAGTTCCATAATATTAATCAGAGGTACAATGACCTTACATCACTCCGATAGACTCAAAGTGTCTTATTATCATTCATGCATTATATACATGTATATACCATGACCTCAAAGGCGTTATATACGTTACTATATGATATGCATATATATATATATATATATGTATATGGGGTATGGGAAAGGTTATGGAATTATATACGCACCACCACCTGATCAGTTTGTATATGATGATGATGATTATGCCCACAGAGGCCGTTATGATATGATGGGATGCCCACAGAGGCTTGATGGTGTTATATACGAATATATATGTATGACTAGGCGTTATATACGCACATGTACGACACTTATTCATATTATGGCCCTCAGAGGCATTCTGTACAAGTGGATTCTCTCTTGTCTCATGTTACTTTCATGTCTCTATTATGCTATTCTTCATTCCTTACATACTCGGTATATTATTCATACTGACGTCCCTTTTATCTGGGTGATGCTGCGTTTCATGTCTGCAGGTTCAGGTATATAGGGCGATAGACCGCACCAGGAGGTTGCTTATTCAGCTTATATTGGATCACTCTACTTGTTCCAGAGTTAAAGTCTAAGTCTTGGTACGGTATTTTTGTTATGCATATGGGTATGGCGAGGCCCTGTCCTGACCTTATGATATCACGTACTCCAGTAGAGGCTTGTAGACAGTTATGATGTAGTAAGATGTTATGTTGCCCCCTCGGCCTATGTTTTTGTTGTATAGTCACCTATGCTAGCCTTGTCAGCTCGTACGGTCATGTCCATCATCTATGTATGTACATATATGCCTTGTCGGTGTTGCACCCTTTTCAGCTTATTATTTGTATGAGTTAGCAGGTTACGTCGTGACGACCCTCATGGCCCATGCTTATTTATGATTATGTGGTGAATGTATGTCTAGTAGTGCTCGGCAAGTAAGGTCCGGTTGTCCGTCATGGCCCTCCGATTTGGGTCGTGAAAGACTGCACCCATGACTCACCAGATATTGGCAACATCCTGTAGCTGATAATCTCCAAACTTTGCTGCCTCTATCTCATTAACATGCATAAGATGAAAGATTTTCAAAAGCCCATGAATATAATTCTGCGGATCCTCGGTCTTACTTTACTTGTGAACACCGGAGGGTCCATACGAAGAAACTCACGAGTCCTGAAACTAGATGACTCTCCATTAGTTCCCGTGCTTGGAGTCATTCCCTAACGTTGGGCTTAAGCATCCATAGGGTGAGAAACTAAATAGATCTCCTAAAATCTGAATCGGTGGAACTAGGCGGCAGAACTGGGATCTCCGCAGGCCCAGTGGTTTTGGGTGGGGATGCTGTACCCGAATTGGCTCTATGTGCTTGAGCATCCTCCTCACGAGCAACATTAGTAGCAGCTCTTTTGCTTGTAGCTGATTTTCTTTTTGCAAGCATTTTTTTGAAATACATAATACGTATGAGTTAGAAGGATATCCTAAAGGTATAGCTCTAACTACATGATCTAGAGTATGAAAGAAGTGAGACAATCCTAGATGTCTTGATGGTTAATTGTTTATATGTGTGGGACCCTCATTGACATAAAAGTGACTCCACTAGACACAGTTTCATAGACTCTCTAAGACATATGAACCTAGGCTCTGATATCAAGCTTTCTCATGCCCCGAATCATGACCTGGGCGAAACACGGCACTCGGTGCCTAGATGCATGTGACTGAGCAAACAACATGGCTTACTTGTCAACATGGACATCAAAAGCATGCAATAGTAATGACAATGAAACATGTAACAACTGTATATTGAAAATACTCTGAGATATCATAGAGGAAATATTTGAGTAAAACATGATAAGTATTAAAAATATTACTGTCATGCCATGTTAACTAGACTAGTCTATGAAACCTCTAAAACATGAGTCTGCAAAACTGTTTACCAGGACAAGGCCCTAGCATGCCTTTACTAATAATTTATAATCAAAAGATAGGTAAAATGACACCCCGAATGAGATGGGGCTTACCAAACTGCTGATACGGAGACAATCCTACTAAGCAGTCCCTGAAACTCAGCACCTGCACCGTGAAGTACATGCCCCATGTAAAGGGATGTTAACATACATTTGAATTGTACCGTATGTAAAACAACTAAAATAATAAGAGGCACATGATATAATAGGAGCATGAAACTGAAACTAAACATGCACATGAATATAATAACATGTGTAAAATATATAAAACTGTATATATGTGGGAGAGCATTAACCAAACCGACATGAACCACCATGCGTGAACGTGGAGTTTGATCTCTTCCCGATCAGCTAAGCCATCTCCTACTTTATCGGAGTGCGAGACATGAATATAATGGATCCAATAATCCCACAAGAGGTAATAAGAAGGCATCTTCCTCTGGTGGAGCGACCCTTATCCAACGTTGGCATATATAGTTTCAGGTTGTTTGAGCCTTCTCGGTAATCTGTGCGACTCCCAAAACATGTACTTGAAAATAATTGTCTTGGAAGCCCATGAATTACATGAAATAACATAACATGTAAATTTATAATTTAGCATGTGAATAAATACATAATATAACTTGTATAAATCATGAGAAACATATATGACTTCATGAAATTGAGTTATAATGATCATAACTTGTATTTAAGAAATCATGGAAATCAAGACATGGGTTCATGGATTACAGAAAGGTTCATGACAATCGAAATGACATATCATGAATATAATAAACTGAGTGATAGTTGAACATGAATATAAGGTTATTATGAACTTGAGCAAAAACCCTAGGTTTGAAGAATTCTTATTTCATGGATTACATGTGGCGTGGGGAAGAACAATGATGTCCCCACGTGGATAGAAGATCTACATACCTTAATTGCTCCAATGCGTGTCTTAAAAATCTGAACTTGGAAGGATAATCCCAAAGCTTGAACCTTGAAACCATAGAATGGGTTTATCTTGAAAACCATAGGTTAAAGACATTGGATTTTACTTAGTATCGTGAAATGTACGGCCAATTCAACGGACCGTCGGATTTTATACGGTCTGCCAAGGGACCATCGAATTATTTATGGTTCGTATAATTGGATCATCGAATTAATTTAATTAATTTGCACTTTCTAGTGACTTCAAACTTGAGAGGCTTCAGATGGTAAAAAATGATGGACTGTCAAATATTGATGGTCAGTAAAAAGCTATTGGGTTCCATCAAATTCAAAACGAAATTGACGGTTCATTTCGACGGATCGTAATTAATTCTACGGTTTGTATAATTTGGCGTCAAATTCATTCTGCAGAACTGAAACTAGTTTTCAACTTTCCCCATTTTTGTTTCCTAAACACCTGAATTATAAACATGGCTTAGTTTGAAGGTACGAGGTATTACAATATAGCACCTATCGATTCATCAAGTGGCAAGCTCATTCTATAACAAATCGGATAGCATTTTCCCTATTTCTTTTACATTCCTCAAGTTCATAAAAATATCAACAACACAAAAACACAATCAGTATACAAGTCCAGCACTTCAACACATAAACTTGACCCTAAACAACATGCTACAGCTATATCGACCATATTACTAAGTAATAAAGGAGCGACAAGCTCCCAAGGCTATAATAAAATGGTGCTCTCTGCACCCGACCTTCTTTTAACAATACAAGCTCTACAAGAGCTACAAAACCCTCCCGATCTCCATGCCTTTTACACCTTGCACTTTGTATGTTGATGTCATTGTAAGCTTAATAATGTAAGCCAGAAAGGACATGATACCCTTATAAGGTTAATGAAAGTTGTTATCAGGTGATTACTAAAAGGTTTCGAGGCCAACGAGTCAAAGAAATTAAGTTCGTCAAAATTCAGGGGAAAGCTAGGCAGAATTTCGGACAGGATTTTTGGCCCAAATTGGAAAGGGCATATATCCCCATATATAAGGCTCTATGGATTGCAGAACCTATCTAAGTTAAAGTTCAGGGAGTCTACGTTCCAATGCAACAAACCATTAGTCAATATGAGCTCTGTACAAAGAGTTATGAACGTTTTAAGAAAGAGCTGCAGGGCAGGTGTGTCTGACAGGACGTTGTCAAGGCCTAGACCCAGCCTGCGACTCGAAAGCATGGTTTTCGATTCGCAGACCACGCTGCAGGCCAAGGTTGCTGCAAGCTTATCCTCATGCTATAAAATAAGACCCAAGTTTGACCAACTCTTCATTTTTATTATATTTTAAGATCTAAGCAGCCCTATACTTTCTCTTAAAGTTCTCTATGAAGACCTTGATCATCCAAGATAATATTGGAAGCTAAGTACGCAAATTGTTCATAAGAAGGATAGTAATTCTAGTGCTCTACTTCTCTCCTCTCTTGTTGTGAGTTGAAATGTTACTTGCTGAAGATTGTGGTGTACTTGAAGTTGATTATAGTACTTGAAGTAAGCCTCATCATCTCTTTCTTGTTTTGTGGAATTTATGCTAGTTGTATCAAGTTAGAGTATCAAGAACTTGAGAAGAAATTCTTGAAGAACATGGAATTTATGTTGTATTGTTGTTGGGGCTGTTGTTTTTTAGACTATATATTGATGCAAGTGTTGAATCTTGTAGTATGAACTGAGAAGCTAAGGGAAAGGATTAAGCAAGGATATTGTGTTGATATACTTATAAGTTTCCATTGTTAAGAAGTTTAAGATCTTATGCACTTAAGGTGTTTGTTAAAATTCCTAAGAGAAGGTTATCTTTAGTTATTGATCCAAAATTGATTCGAGTCATTCATTTAATGTAGACTATCGCTCATAGAGCGTTCAAGAGCTTGTGAACTATCGACAGAAGGTATGTAAGGCTTAACTTTCCTTTCTTTTGACATGATCTTTCAGAATACGATGTACAACAAAACGTCGTGCAATAAGGATTCTACTCTTGGATGTTAAAGACATGCTTGTTCCTTATTCTTAAAATGTTCATGAATTTTATCCATCCCTTGTCAGGAGTACCTTCCCGTAGCTTAAACTATCTTTGGCTATACGAGATTATGTAATTCTTACTGCCTACATGAAAGCAGATGAATGTAGCGACAATAATGGTGGTTGGAGGAGAACGACTATAGGTCACTCTGACTCTGGTCATGGTGTCTTTGAGGTCTTGCATTGCACTTATATATATGTATATATTTTCTTACCGATCCATACTATAGTCGGCCGGGTAAGACACTTATATGTGTACACCGCTGCAGTTGGTTTTGATATTACCAAGTCCTATTAAGGTTGGGTACAACTGAGTCCTTTCGAGGCCGGGTATGATATGATATGCCCCACAGAGAGGTTTGATACTATATTATAGGGCCCTATAGAGAGACATGTTTTTACTTACATGCCCATATTCATGGTTATATCAGTGGTATGGCCTCGTCGGTATTTTTGAGTTTCAGGTTGACTTTTGTATCCTTCTCTTGATTTATATTCCTTATTTATCTGCTTTACCTACCTTACATATTCAGTATATCTTTCGTACTTATGTCCCTTTTGTCGGGGGACATAGTATTTCATACCCGCAGGTACAGATGGACGATCTAACGAGCCTCCTCAGTAGAATCACTATTCAGCTTGAGTTGGACACTTCTTTTCTTTTAGAGTTGCTATCTGAGTCTGGGTATGCATTTACATACATATTATGAGTATGGCGGAGCCCTGTCCCGACTTGGTCATTATTATATTACTCTTAAAGGCTTGTAGACTAGTGGGTTATGTAACGTCGTATTATATGGCCTGATCGGCCTTCTTGTCAATCTGATAGTACTATTGTGATGGCCTTGCCAGTCTTCTGAGGTTAGTTGTGGCCTTATCGGCTTTATGATATATTTACACATGTTGGCTTTATTGTCACTTTTTCAGGTTGATATTTTCAATATCATCACAAACAACCCACAAATAACTAAAAACAACAAACCAAAACACGAACTCACGGCTTCCGAACACCTTCCCATGAGTTCTAACTAAAACATATATATATATATAATTCCTCAACATGAGGAGAAACGAAAGAGGGTCAGTAGCCTTACCTTGTCTGGTTGGGAGAGAACAACTTAGGGCTATCTTTCAATTCAACTTAGCTTTACATATGTTTTCATGAAGAATTCAGCCAAACCCGTAAAAATTATCACTTATATTAAGCTTAAGAAGAAGGGAAACACTTGGAAACTATGGAGGATGAAGGGTCGTCCATGGCTACTTTCAATTCAAAGAAAGAGAAAGATTACATTGAGCTTATGGAGGGTGAAGGAGAAGCTTCTATGGCATCCATGAGAGCTTGGAGCTCATCATGAAGAAGATGACAAAAGAGGAGAACATTGGTTGCTGGTTGGAGAGCATCTGATGTTGATAGAGGGAGGAAATAAGATAAGAATGAGAGGAATCAGCCCATTTAAGGGTTTGGCTGACCTTCTTGGTCGATCCCCCTTCCCTTGCCCCTTAATTTGGGCCTTTCCTTTATAAGTACGTGATGCACCTACTTGTTTATATAAGAAAATATAGTCCTCTCCTTTACAAAGTGGTGATGCACCTACTTGTCACTTACTTAAGCTAGAAGGTTACTAATTAGTTCTAAACATGTGTATTGTCTTAGTTTAATAAGTAGGACGTGAAACAAGTAGTACGGGAAGTAAGTAGGTCAAGCAAGTATGTCGTGAAAACAAGTAGCTCAATCAATTAGGACGTGTAAGCAAGTAGCTCAAGCACGTAGGACATCTAAGAAAGTAAGTGAAACACACATGTGAAGCTAGTAGGTCGTCTACCTTTGTCTGACGCCTCATTCGTTTATGAACCTTATACCTTGACTAGACTTAACATTTGCATACACTTGTATTCGTAGGGCTGATTCTTCTATATTCAAGTAACCTCGTCGACTCCAACATAGTCTTACATATGTTAAGAAGTATGGGGTGTTACAAACCTGCAAGCTTTTAAGGCAGAGGTTATGTCATGTATTCGAGGCAGAAATAGTTTGTTTATACAAAGCCTAGGGGCCTCTGAGTTTTATCAGGTCTACTATAAGACTAAGTACTTGAGTCCATAGACTATTTTGCAAATTTAATGAGAGAAAAAATGAGATACTTATTTCATTCTGCTAAAATAGGCGAATGACATTATCGATACACGAACCTCGCGGGGCTGTCAAAAAGCTTTATACATAAGTCAAACTCAAGCAATATTTTTCTTTGACATGATCCCTAGACAGTCCCAGTGCCTAGCTGGTGAACCAATATGTTCCCGTTCGCCTTTCCTCATCCCTACGGATGTCCATTTCCCTCTCCCACTGTGCTTGAATGTGAAAGTTGAGGATTCTAGAACTAGAGTTCTTTCGTATGGCCTTCATTTCCAGAGTCCCAGTGTTCATCGTTGGTAATACTCTTTTAAGTTGTTTCCTCGTTAAAACCTTGTTGGGAAAACCCACTTGAGATAAAACTTTTACCAAGGAAAAGAGTGCAACACATATTTTTAGTTCCGATTTACACATGAGTGGCTATTCGTGGGACTTTCATTTGAATGGGATAGTCCCAATCCTGAAAAGATGGCCAGTAAAGACAAAAGCTAACTTTAAATCATAGTTGGTCATCTTCAGAGGTAATATCGCTTCAAGTGGCTGACATTTCAACTGTTCAATTTGGATCCACTTTTATCTTGCAATCTATATGCACATTTTCCTAGTATCTCACGATATGGTAGGGGTCTTCCCAATTTGGGCGTAATTTTCCAGTGTTGGCTTTTTTGTTGACGCCATCATTTTTCGAAGGATGTAACCTCCGATCTTGAAGTTTCTTAAATTGGCTTTCCTATTGAAATATCTTTCTACCCTTTACTTTTGGGCCACCATTTGGATGAAAGTCATTTCTCGTCGTTCTTCAAGTAGGTCCAATCCGATGGACAAGGCCTCAGAATAGATTCTTCGGTGGCCTAAGAGAACCTTAGGCTAGGCTCACCGATTTCGACTGATATTAGAGCCTCAACACCATAAATAAGAGAAAATGAGGTTTCCCCTATGCTGGTTTTTTATGTAGTCCGATAAGCCACTCCAGGCAGTTCTTTAGGCCATTTTCCTTTGGTTTCTTCCAACTGCTTTTTTATCTTCTGTATCAGGATTTTGTTGGTTGATTCATCTTATACGTTCGCGCAAGGGTGATTAGTAGAAGAAGTTATTCTATTGATTTTTAACCCTTCAAACAATTTGGTGACTTTTAAACAGATGAAATATGGTCCATTATCACAAGCTATTACCTTCAGGAACCCAAACCAACATATGATGTGGTGAAATATTGTACTGAGATCCAAGCGAGTACCTAACTCCTTTTGCAAAGTCCGCTAGAAATGCAAGGTAAACTGAGTACCCCGTTCTGAGATTATAGAGATAGAAACCCCATGAAGATGAACAATCTCACGAATGTAAATCTTAACTTTGAATTGTAAGTCATCTGGACCAGAATGAAATGCGCAAACTTGGTCAACCTATCAACAATTATCCAAATAGCATCAAACTTGCCCAAAGTCTTGGGCAACCAACACCTAATTCCACGCGGGAATGGACATCCTTTGAGACACACCACCGGGTTGCTGGTGCTCATACTTGACCTACTGGCAATTCTGACGCCGAGACATGAACTCTACAATGCCTCTCTCTATACTACCCCGCCAATAATGCTGCTTCAGGTCACGGTACATCTTAGTAGCACTGGATGAATTGAATACCTAGAGTTGTGGGCCTCCTCCATAATCAATCTAGTCAAATCATCAACTCGAGGAACACACACTCTACCCCTGATCCTCAACACCCCCTCACTATCAATCATAGCCTTCTTGGCTTCTCCACTCATCACCTTATCTTTGATTTTGCACAACTTCTCATCATCATACTTGTGGGTCTGAAACTGCTCCAAAAGAGACGACTTCGCCTCAACACAAGCCAGAATCCTACCCGAATTTGAAATATCAAGCCTCACGAAATAGTTGGCTAGAGACTGGACCACTAATGCCAAAGGATGCCTAAAACCAATCAAGCGAACTAAACGCCCCATGCTGACTCTGTCTTTCACCTCAAGGCATCCACCACCATATTGGCCTTGCCTGGATGGTACAAAATGATCATGTCATAATCCTTCAACAACTCTATCCACCGACTCTCTCTAGAATTCAAATATCTCTGACTAAACACGTGCTGAAGACTGAGGTGATTGGTATACACCTCGCAATGAACACCATACAAGTAATACCTCCAAATCTTCTGAGAAAATATAATAACAACCAACACCAAATCATGAACAATGTAATTCTTCTCGTGCACCTTCTACCGCCTCGATGAATATTCAAGCCATAACCTTACTATCACACCCCAACCTAGGTGAGGTGTGGCTGGCACCCGATGCTGAAATGGCATGAGAGAACCACTCTGTAACTCATGGCCGCTGGATGTAACTAAGACAATCTTGGGCCGAACTTGTTCTTACTATAACTTATTGTAGGCCAAGGAAGCCTCTGTAAACATATACACTGGGTAAACTCAATAAAATATAAAACGAGGGTCGACAAGGCCACTAACATACTGAACATATTGAACCTTGTGTCTACAAAGCCTCTAAGGATAACTGACATCAAGCATGGTCGAGACAGGGCCCCAACCTACCCATAGTATATATAAAATATCAGTGACCTGACTTTTAGACTCGGCTGCACCTCGAAAGAGATGGAGTCTTACCAATCTTTTATTGAATTCCAATCTGATCTACTAAGACTCATCAAACTAGTTCCCTGCACATGCATGCATGAAATGTAGCACCCCAGTAATGGACCATCAGTACAAAGAAATGTACCAAGTATGTAAGGCAGAAAAAAATATGTGTATATATAAACCCTGAAGCTGAAGAACATGAATAGATATGTTGGAGATCTCTACTGCAAGGTAAAGGCGGGAGTGGACTTACCACCAATTCTAGATTGGCTTACCTGATCATTGTCGCTGGGATCGCTTGGCCTCTCTGTCTACCTATTGTCACGACCAAAACCGGAGGGCCATGACGGGCGCCTGGGCCTTACTTGCCGAGCAGCACTAGACATACATTCATCACATAATCATAAATAAACATGGGCTACGAGGACTATTACGAGGTAATCTGCTGACTCATAGAAATAATAAGATGAAAAGGGGCAAGTCCATATATATATATATATATATGTATATATATATATATATATATATGTACATGCTAGATATGACAATACGAGCTGACAAGGCTACCATAGATGACTATACAACAAAAATATAGGTCAAGGAGGCCACAAAACATCTGTCTACATCATAACTGTCTACAAGCCTCTACTAGAGTATGTGACATCATAAGGTCAGGAAAGGGCCCCGCTATACTCATATGCATATAAAAAATATTGTACCAATACTAGACTACAACTCCGAAATAAGTAGAGTGCTCCAATATCAGCTGAACAAGAAACGTACTGGTGCGGACCGTCGCCCTATCTACCTGAACCTGCAGGCATAAAATACAGCGTACCCCAAGCAAAAGGGGCGTCAATATGAATAATGTACCGAGTATGTAAGGCATGAAAATAGCATAATAGAGACATGAAAGTAACATGAGACAAGAGAGAATCAACCTGTACAAAATGCCTATGAGGGCCATAATATGCATAAGTATCGTACATGTGCATATATAACGCTTGGTCATACATACACACACACACACACACATATATATATATATATATATATGCGTATAAAGTGCCATCACGCCTCTGTGAGCATCCCATCATATCATATCGGTCTCTGTGGGCATAATAATCATCATATACTAGCTGATCAGGTGGTGGTGCCTATTTAATGCCATAACCTTTCCCATACTCCATATACATATCATATAGCATACGCGTATATAACGTCTCTGTGGTCATGGTATATACATATAATAAGATAATCTGAGTCTATCGGAGTATGTAAGGTCGTTGCACCTATAATTAACATTATGGAACTAACATCATCATCATAACATACTTGAAGAATAAACAAGCCATAAAATAAGATCACTATCATTATATAGAAGTCAAGAACATCAGCCTCTAACATATCTAAGAGTGGAGCCGTTATGGATATCGTTCATTTACGTTCGTTTTATTCTGATCATGCCAAAAGAAGGAAGAGTAGTCTTACATTACCTTTGTTGCTAACGACTCAATAGATACTGCCCGTAGTATGTCAATCTACATCAAGGTATTAGAACTATGGTTAATGCCATGGAAGAACTCAAAATATATTTCTAAGCTAGTATCTCTCTTACGGAAAATTGGGCGGCACTTCCCCAAATTCAAAACAACACCAAACAACAATATTAACAATATCAACAACCAATCCCATCCATTCATCCCCTCAACAATGTAAGAACAATTCCAACAATTCAAAAAATAGTACAATGAGCAACAAGCTCAGTTTGTGATTAAAAACAATAGTTTTAAACCCCTTATTATTTCCAGAATCTATCAACAACATTAACAACAACAACAAAAATGACAACAACCAACAACCACACGTTCATCCCTTCAACAATACAAGAACAACCTCCATAATCCAGTAGAACAACATTCAACACTAGATTATGACTTCTAGTCGACGTTTCACCAGTTCTTGATTGACGAACTAGTAGTCATGAACTAGTGAACTAGTAGTCATGAACTAGTAAATCCTTTTCAGTGGTTGCTACTGGTCACTAGAATAGATAACACTATCAACATGCAAGGCTCCCCCTTTGTCAGCAACTAGTCGTCACACTATGGGAGTTCTTTTGAGGGTGTCTCTATGGTTCATACTTACTCTCTCATAGGAAAACGTGGCTACTAATACACTTATGAAACTCAACTCATTGGGGAAATACCAATAGGACATCTATGAAGCTATTAAACATATGAGTGGAACAACTCTTTCTAACCGTCATTATGCTATCGGGAGTCTCACGAAGGAACTATTGTGCCTCGTATACACTTTCTAAGAACAGTACAAGACTTTTAGTAGATATATGATACTAATTTTACAGAGGCGACACCAAATAGGGAGTACATGAAACTGTTAAATACATATGTAGAGCACCTCTAGAATTCTATTTTGGAATCAGACTCTATAGGCTACTAGTGTGGTCCCACCTACGGGGAAATTCTATCCTCTTTGCGACAACTCGTAACTTAATTTATGAGATGGATACGCTTAAGTAACGACCATGTGTGAGAACATAACATATCTTTCATTTCACTTTGTGTGCTAGGAACGTCATCATACATAAGGGGAATTTTAATCCTATCATAGAAACTTGGAACTCGACTCTTAGGAGTAAACACTTGAATAATGACTAATTACGGACATATCGATTTTCTTAAGAGATTCATGAGACTTGGAACATGGAACTACTACACTTGAAAGCTCTAGACTTCATGGTTTACATAAGAAGCAAATATCGTACGTCATGCCATAGTGGCGAGTCAAGAAAATATCCTTACGCAACTTTAACTTCTACCCTCGGATACCAATGAAGAAATCATCCTCCTTTTACCATCAACTACAATAAGGAAACAATACTACTGTTAACAACCAGAAACACAAGAACTAACCGACGAATGAAAAACTACAAGCTTCTATAACATATATCTTCACCTAGCTCCCTTCCAATCCTTAGAACTTCCTAAATAAACATATAAACACATACATAAACATCTCCAACCCCTTCATATAACAAAACCACCCAACTCTACCACCAAACAAGTCCCAACACACTATATAGCACAATCAACACTTCAACCACATTATCTAGTCATTCAACTTACAACTTGTATCTTCTAAGCATATTTAAATCATCAAACTAGCTTATATACAACATGATAATACTTTCATCACCTGCACACACCAAAAACAATACCAATATGTTATACCACATAGCTAGTAAGTCAACTACATCAATCAATCTCAACTTACAAACTAGCTAATGAGGGACAAGTTCATTTTATGATAAATCCAATATCATCTCCCTTGTTTCTTTTACTTTCTGCAAGTTCAAAATAATAAAAACAACAACAACAGTCAACAACTACATATCCAGCACCTTTATACAATCAAATCAGCCCCAACATACTACATAACATGTCCAGCAACTCACCTGCAACATCCCACCACCAACTTGTAACAACTCAACACATCTAGAGCTTAAACTAAGTTATACACATGGGGGAAGGGAGAAATATTACCTTTCTTTCCAATTCCTTACTTTGTCTCAACTAGCTACCCTTTAACTTTCCCCAAATAACTAGAATAGGAAAGAAAATCAACACAAACACTACGTGACAACGAGGAAGATAACCTAAGATTTAGACATGATCTTCATACCTTAACCTTGGAAAAGAGGACTGATTTTATGGACTGTTTGGTGTAGAAAACATTTTTAGAGCTTAGGAGAGAAGATAAATCACATGGAAATCCTCTCACACTATGGGAGAGGGAATAAACTGGAAGCGTTTCTACTTAGAACTCTAAGAGAAAGTAAGAAATGGCTGGTTGTGCTGGGAGAGAGAGAGAGGAGTTTCTGAATGTATTTTCTTATAAGGATATGGATAAATGACCAGATTTTGCTCATTATGGACGACCTTACCTTTGCCCCTAATGGGCCTCACTTTATACTTTCATATTGTGCCACTTATGCACTTTAATTTGGGCTTCGTATTTCAATTAAGTGGGTCATCTACTTGTCACTTACTTGCGCAAGTAGTTTACTAATTGCTCTAAACACGTGCATCATCCTCGTTTAATAATTAGGACATTAAACAAGTAGGACGTGTAAGCAAATAGGACGTGTGCGAAAGTAGATGAAGCGCATAGGACGTCTAAGAAAGTAGGTGAAATACAAAGGTGAAACTAGTAGGTCATCTACCTTTGTCTGACATCTTATTCGTTTGTGAATCTCATTTACTTTGACTAGGCCTAACATAATACATACACTTGGAAAGTATAACCTCATTCTTCCATATTCAAGTAACTTCGTCGACTTCAACTTAGTCGTAGACACAATGAGAAGTACGGGGTGTTACATGTAGCCTCCTATTTATAAATATGGTGTGCAACACATCCATAAACAACACTCTACTAGACACAACTTTGTAGACTCCCTAGGACATAACCTGCTCTGACACCACTTTGTCACACTCCAACCTAGGTGAGGCATGGCTGGCACCCGGTGCCGAACTGGCTTGAGAGAACCACTCTATAACTCATGGTTGTTGGATGTAACTAAGACAATCTTGGGTCGACTGGGCCAAACTTTTTCTTACTATAAGTTATTGTGGGACAAGGAAGCCTCTGTAAACATTTACACTGGGTAAACTCAATAAAACATAAAATGAGGGTCGACAAGGCCACTGACATACTGATCCTTTTGTCTACAAAGACTCAAAGGATAACTGACATCAAAGTGGTTGGGACAGGGCCCTGACCTACCCATAGTATGTATAAAATATCGGTGACCTGACCTTTTAGAATCGGCTGAACTCTAGAACAGATGGAGTCTTACCGATCCTTCACTGAATTCCAATCTTCTCTACCGGGAGAACTCGTCAAACTGGTACCCTGCACCTGCAGGCATGAAATGCAGTGCCCTAGCAATGGGATGTAACTACAAAGAAATATACCAAGTATGTAAGGCAGAAAACAATCTATGTATATAAAAACCTTGAAGTTGAAGAACATGAATAGATATGCTGGAGATCTCTACTATAAGGTAAAGGTGGGAATGGACTTACCACCAATTCTAGATTGGCTTACCTGATCATTGTCGCTGGGACCGCTTGGCCCCTCTGTCTACCTATACAATCTATTCTACCATGACTCTATGTATTACCCTTGCTAACTCTGATTTCTGATCAAAATTACGTTGTTATCTATCATACAGACTGAACATAATAATTTGGCCTCACAAGGGATCCACTATGTACATACATAGCCTCGAAGGCCAGTGTATCTGGATGGCCCTGAAGGCAAGCACGCGTATCTATCATGAAAGTCGGTCTATGTCAGTCCCTAATTGCCTCTATCTTCTTTGAGTCAACCATAATCTCATACTTGGATACCACATGATGCAATCTAAATCCATGAACTCCAAGCCGCAAAAGAGTCATGCATGAAGATAGGAACCACAGAGAATGACTCGGCTCTATTCCGGGGATCCCAAGTGTGGAAGATCGCATAGGAGGAGGAAGAGCATCAAGATGGCCGAATTGTGGAGAAAGAAGGTTATGCATGCAAAAGTGGCTAATTCTTAAAAATGCAAGATTTCATTTACAAAGGAAGACAACCAAACAAGGCCCTTACTTTATTAAGGGTATAATTGTAGTAGCTAGTAGTCTTCCTTCCTATCTTAGTATAAGTAGTAGACTTTTATTTCATATTGAGGGTAGACTATTTTGATGAATGATATTTGATACTCTTTTGAGAGTTTGTGAACTTGTGGAAGATTTTTGTTGAATGCTTTGTTGAGAGAGTTGTTTGCTTTGGGACTTTGTTTCTACTAGTAAAAGAGTTATTGGGTTGTGTTCTACTAGTGAAAGAGAGTCTAGATCTAAAATTTGGAGTTGATTTGAAGTGGGTTGAGGATTTGAAGTTCTTGAATATCTTCAAGTATTCATAGAGAAGAAGACCGCAAAAAGTGTGTTTGATCCAAATATTTCAAGTTAATTTGTCAAAAAGTGTTTGTTGGGTCAAAAAGAGAAAGTTCTAGGTTGGGTGGGACCTAAAAAACCCAGAAATTCTGAAATTTTTAAAAAATATTATTTCAGAAATTCCACATCAGCAGCGGCACGTTAGCGCCTCGTCAGTGCCAACGTAGCGCCGCATTAGCGCCAGCTCAGCCGCAACCCATCTAATCAACACCCAGTCAGCCTACCACGCGTGCACGATTCTCAGTCACAGCCTGCCATGCGTGCAGACCAACTTCAGAAAGTGAGACTTTCAGCACTTCAGTGCTATTTCGGTGCTATAGCATCAAAAAGACTTCAACCCATTTTCAAGCCAAAATTCACCAAATTCCACCCAAATTCTTCTGGTTTGATTTCTTATCCTAATTTCATCTTTTTAATTCTTCTAATTAATTATCAATGAGTAATTAATCCTACTTGTTTGGTAATTAATTATTGGTTTCCACTTCTTTTTGTTCTAATTCTTTTCATTCTTTTTTCGTTTAAAACGTCGTCGATACTTTCTTAATTCAAGTGCGTTAGTTTGAATTGAGTCATCTTTTTCTTTGTGTCAATAAGAATCCACTCTTGACCTTGAGTTGTAAATGGGACCTTGCAACTCAACTGAATTAACAAACATACAACCATTAGCCGAAGCAATTTGTGAGGCATTCAAAAGGTGTGCATACTTGAGCATTTTGGGAGTTATTTTAACTAATGTAATGTGTTTGCTTGTTTTGTTGAGTGTATTAAATAGGTACTAATAATGAATCAAGTGGCGAAACACAAGATCACATTGGGGAACCCACTTTGCACCAAATGATAAGTGTGTTGGCATTCATTAATCATCAAATGAGTAGTTTGGATGTAAGACTTATGAGTTTAGAGGAACGGGCAAGGGAATTGTCTCTAACACCAATAAATCATTTCCATGGTATGACAAGTAGGATGCATCATAACTCTTAACCCACTCTATCACCCTAAACCCTTTATCGAATGTACCATCCTACTCCACCAAATACCACACCACTAATCACGAAAGTAAAAGTGCAAAACCCCAATGTGAAATGGCTTACCTTGTTGATGAAAGCTAGTGGAGACGAATATGAGAAATGGAAATTCATCATGGATGAAATCTTTTCTAGATACAACTATTCACAAGGAAAGAAGGTGAAATTAGCTCATGGAGCCTTTAAAAAGAAGCTTGCCTACTATAGGGAATGCTATGAGATAGATACTTGGGATGCATTTAAGGAGGACTGGCATCGTCATTACCCCAGACCAAATGAAAAAGGTATAGGACTAAAACCATTTCCCAAAAGAAGAAGCCAAAGGAAATGAAGCAAACTGTCTCTTGTGAGATGCAACAAGAAGGGGAGGTTACCGTACCCCTTGAGGGACAAAAGATAGAAAGGAGTAAGGGAGTGCAAAGTGGCAACTCACGAGTGAAAAAATAAAAGGAAGTGTGGAGTGATGTGAGGGAGTTTCCACACAATCAAACTAACCTTTCTACTTCTTCATCTTGTTGTGATGAAGCTTTTGTAGGTACCCATGAAAATGAACTTTTAAAGGAGTCTTCATGTGAAGAAATCCCCTTCTTGGAAGAGAGAATGGAGGCCAAGACCACCTTTCCACTTGGTCAAATGAGCTTACAATTGGGAGATCAAGGTAAAAAAGATTCTTCATATGAACTTCAAGGTACAATGGCTAAACTCAACACTTCTAATTCTTTGATTAAACAAGTTAGTGATGTTAGTGTGAGTAAATATCTTGTCTTTGTGTGACTTTAATGATTCTTTACCATGTGATGATAATGTCATTGTTGAAAGTGCTCCTACACTAGTTGATCCTTTTGATGACCAAATTGATTCTTCCTGCAAGAATGATTTGTGTCCACCTAGTGTTGACACTTGTGTGTTGAATGAAAATTCATTATCATGTGATCAAATTGAGTGTAATGTTAGTCCACTAGTCGAGGACTTTTGTGATGTGATTAATGAACCTCCGATTAGTGATGATGATGTTGTAGTTGATCATTTGAATGAGGGTGACCCCACCCTTGTTTGATATGTAAGAAAATAAGTCTCTTGATCTTTCTTTAGTGTCATTTGATGAGACTCAAGGTGGTAATGGAGGTGTGTGTCATGTAGATAGTCATGAAGACCTTAAATGTTTAAATTCTTCATCATTGGTTGATTGCTTTGTCATTAAAGAAAATATCTTATTTGATGATGGCATTACTATCGAAGAAGATGTGCATAGTGACATGCGTTGTGTGGTTGAAAATGTAGTCACTTTGGGGGATTACAAGACCTATGGAAGTCCACTATGGAATGATGACCCTTTTCACTATGATGGAGATCTTTCTTTGGGAATGATAGTACAATTATGGGAAATAAATATTTTGAAAATAGATGTGATGCTTGTTCTAAAATTGCTACTTCTTTCTTATGTGTTCCAAACCCTTGTAGTATCCTTATTTGTGTCTTTGAACCGAATAGTGATGCTACATTTGAGGACACCATAGATGAAGTTACTCTAAGTGACACTTTTTTTTTTTGTTTGTATATGATTAGGGATATGTTTGTGTTGTTGAGGATAGAGATATTGATATGTTATGGAGAGAAGACATCTCTAGTTGAGCGGGAATTTGACTTGCTTGATTATTTGAGGAATCCAACTAGTGATTACTCTTTCTATAATGATCTTAATTGTGAGCCTTTGTATGACTCTTCACCGATATATGATAATGATATACATGCATGACTCAATTCCATTAACCCCTCAAAATGTGACCCATTCCTTGATGAATATACTAGTGAGGTCTCATAATTGTGTAAGGATGCATATGTGTCCCATAAAGATTTTTACTTGATTTTATATTAAGGAACACTTTCCTCTACTACTTGTTTGCTTATAATGACACTCATGTTTTCCATCCTACATTGCCATCACGGATGGGTGTTGGTGATGATATAACATTGGTAGATGCTTTCCATCCTAAATTATTTTCTTGTGAAGAACTATATGCATTTGATGATTCCATTGTGTCTAATGATGATTTTACATTTGAAATTGATCTAAGAGACACTTTTCTATGCTACTTGTTCACTTATGATGATTGTCATTGTGAGATGATCCTTGAGATCTCTCTAGTACTAATGAATCTTGTAGTGTTGGCTTGTTGTCTTCTTATTGGATGAGTGTAGGTGACCCCTTAAATTTGAGGACAAATTTCTTTCAAGAAGGGGAAATGATGCAAATCCATGAACTCCAAGCCAAAAAAGGGTCATGCATGAAGATAGGAACCCGAGAGCATGACTTGGCTCTATCCCGGGGATCCCAAGTGTGGAAGATCGCATGGGAGGAGGAAGACATCAAGATGGCTGAATTATGGAGAAAAAGGTTATGCATGCAAAATTGGTTAATTCTTAAAATGCAAGAATTCATTTACAAAGGAAGACAACCAAACAAGGCTCTTACTTCATTAAGGGTATAATTATAATACCTAGTAGTCTTCCTTCCTATCCTAGTATAAGTAGTAGACTTTTATTTCATTTTGAGGGTAGACTATTTTGATGAATGATATTTGATACTCTTTTGAGAGTTTGTGAGCTTGTGAAAGCTTTTGTGTTGAATGCTTTGTTGAGAGAGTTGGTTGCTTGGGGACTTTGTTTCCCTTGAGGTCACTCTAAGAGGTTTGGTGCTTGTGATTACTCAATTGGAGGTCTTGGTTATTGTAGAACCTTGGTTGCCAATTGGTATTTCATTTTATGTGTACCTATCTATCCTTTAATTTCCTTGTCTTTTTGAATTCCTAGATAGTTTCTATGAGTCCCTATCTTTTATTGTATCTATATATATTGGCTCTTAATCAGGCATCTTCCTTCATTAAGCCACATAGGCTTTATCATTTATCATATCCCAGTTGATCAGGTGGTCTGCGTTTCCCGTTCCCCGTCCCCAATATACGGTCTTGGGTAAAACATGAATGCAATGCAAATGAAAATGCATGAATCACAATAAAATACCCTGAATGACATAATTTCCTTGTACCTTCGGTTAACACCGTAATTATTAACATCTTTTCCATATGCCTTAATAAGGACTTAAGAACATATTTAGACATGCTTTTAACATAGGAATCAATAATATGAATATTCTTAACTTCTAAGAGCAGAATAAATTATGGAGCAATATCACTGTTATATTTCGTTACATGGAACATGCCAAAAGAAAGAAATAATTTGCCTTAACATACCTCGATTTCACTTAACACTGTATTGAATTTTGCTGGAACAATTTCTCCTTTAAAACTGAAACCAAGAAATTATTCACTGACAACCCAAGCCGACAAAATGGTCCATGTATAAATTCCAAAGAGTACACACTAGACAACACAAGGTAAATGGAGAATTGCATCTGCAATTGGGTGTTCTAATTTGCGAAATAGAGAGAGCACTTGACAATTGTTTTGGTGTAGGAATTTGTTAGGCATCAAACTGGACATTTCAATTTGGTGAATAAGAGGTCTGTAATGTTTACACTTAACATTAATGACCTTTAATTATATGGTCTCCCACCCAAATTATTCTTGGCGGTGGAGAGCACCTCTTCACGCCACATGCACCTTTACATGCATGGTCACTTAATTAATTAAGTGACCATGCCTCCGAACAATTTATCAAGCACCCACATAACTAATTTCGCGATCCCAATTCACTTAAATCTTAATAACTTATAAAACCTTCATATCCTCAATGTCATAATTTGTAATATGACACTAGTCCATAACTTCTTTGTGCACGCACCAAATTTAATTCCGCTCCCCGTCGTCACACTTATTGTGTCCAAAATTATTTCGGGATTTTATCCTTTTATATGCTAAACTCCTTATTAGCATATGTAAATAAAACATAATTTTTTCCCAACGCTCGGGTTTATTTCCTTCATTTAGGTGCTCAAATTATTATCCAAAATTCTGAGATGTTACAGTAACGATAATTTTTCTTAATCACTCCAACTAAGCGTCTCCTTAAAATATTAAAGTTTTCAGATTAAGCCGTAGCTCTGAAATTATTGTCTTGGTCATACTTCTCTTGCATGGGCTACAAATATTGTTAAGCAATCAACTATGCTGGTTAAGATGTCTCTGATAGTGCCAGAATTATTCTTCAAGAAAGGATAATGCTATTATAAACTTCCACAATGTCTTTGAATAAAATACTTAAATTATTATTCCCTTCGTTGTAATTAATGTGAGGGTATTTGACTATGTATGAGTTTAAAAAAGAAAGAAAGACTTTTGAAATTTGTAGACTTAAATATGCCATGAGATTTCAATGGCTATAAAAGCACGCCATTAAAGGTAAAATAGAAGTTTAGAGTTAAATGGTTTTCAAATATAGAAAGATGTTAATTTTTTTCATACAACAACAACATACCCAGTGAAATCCCACAACGTGGGTTTGGGGAGGGTAGAGTGTACGCAGACCTTACCTCTACCTTGTAGGTAGAGCGGCTATTTCTGAGAGACCCTCGGTTCAAGATAAGGCATAAACACAAGCAAAGAATGAAAAACAGTCAGACTTGATCAAGAAATTTAAAGCAGTATGAAGTGCTCAGGATAGAAACAAAACCTTTGTCCAAATTAAAGCAAAAAGTATGTAAGGCTGTCGAAAAGCCTTGATATATATTGCACAACTGTTCTACTTCCTAAACGGGATAGCCAATGGAAGATGGGCCGACACGCAACTTGTTAATACCTGAGTTATTATTACAATACCCCCTCAAGTTTGAGTGGAGAGAGGCGATCCCCAATTTGTCAAGAATTGGATTGTGAGTTGCAACTGATTGAAAATGATCGAACGACTATAAGAAGCTCCAATGAATCTGAAAAAAATAATCCCCTTGATTATTTTCATTTTGAAAGACTATTTATATAAGTTACATATTTTCATAATAGGAGAATCCTATTCCTATTCTACTCCTAAAACCTTATTCTACTTGGATACTAACTATACATTTATGGTAATACAATTATTATGGTAAGTGTAAAATACTAATTACATTACAATATTACCTAAATTAGGAGACTAAATATTACCTAAATATATACTCTATATACGGTAATTGCAAGGGAGAATCCGAGATCAAGATACACAATATACACATGTATATTGTGTATATTTAACACACACCCGCAGTCATAGCGGGTGGTCTTTGAACGCTGAGATTGTCCCTAAAATCTTCAAAAAGGACCGAGAGAAGACCCTTTGTAAAGATGTCGGCAATTTGATATCTCGACGGGACATGGCATACACGAACTTGACCACGAGCAACCTTTTCACGGATAAAGTAAATGTCCATTTCGATATGCTTAGTGCGTTGGTGCTGAACCGGATTACCAGAAAGGTAGATGACACTAATATTATCGCAATAAATCAAGGTTTCCTTCTGAATGGGACAATGAAGCTCTAAATTCAAATTACATAACCAATATGACTCCGAGACCAAATTTGCTACCCCTCGATATTCAGCCTCGGCACTTGAGCGGGATAGAGTCGACTGACGCTTTGCAGACCAGGAGATCAAGTTGTTGCCAAGAAACATACAATAGCCTGACGTAGACCGTTTGGCGTCGGGATAGCCACCCCAATCAGCATCTGTATACGAGACAAGTGTGGACGTCGGGGAAGGATATAAATGCAAACCATAGTCAACTGTACCTTGAATATACCGAATGATGCGTTTGAGTGCATTCATGTGCTCAATTCTGGGATTATGCATGAACAAACACACCTGTTGGACAACATATGTAATATCCGGTCTTGTAAAGGTAAGGTACTGAAGGCCTCCTGCACGACTGCGATAACGGGTCGGATCCTCGTAGGGTACGCCGGCTGCGACACTAAGCTTGGGCTTTGTATCAACTGGAGTGGAAGTGGACTTACAGGATGACATCCCAGCCCTCTCGATGATCTCAACTGCATACTTCTGTTAAGACAAGAACAATCCATCAGAATGACGAGTGACGGCAATCCCCAAAAAGTAACTCAAGGCCCCTAAGTCTTTCATAGCAAACTCAGAGCTGAGCATGGTCATGATAGACTGGCGTAAGGCATCTGTAGAGGCAGTCAAAATGATATCATCCACATACAACAGAATGTAGGCCAAGGACAAACCACGACGGTAGATGAATAAGGAATTATCTGACCTGTTGTGAGTGAACCCAATAGTCGAAACATAGTCAGCAAACCTTGTATACCAGGCCCGTGGAGACCGCTTAAGCCCATATAAGGACTTCTTCAACAAATAGACATGATGAGGATGTTTGGGATCCCTGAATCCCAACGGCTGATGCATATAAACTGTTTCCTTGAGATCACCATGTAGGAAAGCATTCTTTACATCTAACTGATGAATAGGCCATGCTTTCGAAAGAGCCAAGCTGAGTACAGTGCGAATGGTAGCTGGCTTGACCACCGGACTAAATGTCTCACCACAATCCACCCCAACCTGTTGAGTCTTACCATCACCCACAAGCCGCGCCTTATGTAGTGCAAATGAAGCATCTGAATTTTCCTTGTGAGCAAAAATCCACACAGGCCTAATAATATTAATACCAGAAGGATGGGGCACCAACTACCACGTCTTATTATCAATAAGAGCATTATATTCATCGGTCATAGCAATTTTCCAATTTGGGTCATTTAACGCAGACACAGGTGTACGGGGTAAGGGTGATTTAAGAACATTAGAATTTAAATTAAAATGTCTCTTTCGTTTAAAAATACCCCGCAGACTACGAGTGACCGGTCTATGACTGGAGGAAGAAGAGGGCGGATTTTGGGAATTTTCAGGGCTCGGGATGGACTGGCCAGCAGGCAGTGGGCCTGCTGGCCCAAGACGGTAATCAGGCGCTGGAACTGGACCAATTCTAGAATTGGGCTGGACTGGCCCAATCGCTGGAACTGATCCAGTGACGGTAGTGTGCGACGGACCAGTAGGGCCAGCGGGCAGTGGGCTCGCTGGAGAATTTTGGGTGCGGGACATGTCCAAAAAATGGTGAGTAATATACGGGGATATACCATCATCCAAAAAATTATATGAACTAGGCTCGGGAGTATGAACTTTAGTAAATGGAAATTGGGTTTCATCAAAAATTACATTGCGATTAATGATGATTTTCTTGGACGATAAATCAAAGCATCTGTAACCACGATGATTAGACAGAAAACCCAAAAACACACACGGAGTATACCGGGCCTGAAGTTTGTTAATTGTGGTGGACGGGAATAACGGATTACACAAGCACCTAAAAACCGAAGATGAAAATAAGGAGTCTTATTATATAAAATTTGAAGGGGGGAAGAATATGTCAGACCTTTGGAAGGAATTATGTTAAGGAGATATGTAGCCATTTGAAGAGCATGATGCCAAAAATATGGAGGTACGGAAGCATGAATTAAGAGAGTGCGGACAATGTTATTTATGGAATGAATTTTGCGTTCGGCTTTCCCATTTTGTGAAGATGTATGAGGACAAGAAAAATGAAAATTGATCCCATTATTAGCACAGAACTCCCGAAACACCCCATTGTCATATTCTTTACCATTATCACACTGAATATTTTTTATTTCTCGTTCGAACTGGGTTATAATGAATGCTCTAAATTTTAAGAAGACGGAAAACACTTGAGATTTATTTGTAATCGGAAACGTCCATAAAAACTTAGAATAATCATCTAAAAAGAGAACATAATACGGATGACCCAAAGAACTCAGAACAGGAGACGTCCATAGGTCACTAAGAATAATATCAAATGGCATTAAATTATGAGAATTTGAGTCTACAAATGGCAACCTAAGAATTTTTCCTAAAGAATAAGACTGACAATTTGGAGTACTATTCATACCCTTACATGAAATAAAATTATTTTTATGTAATGACGACAAAATAGAAGATCCCGGATGACCAAGCCGAGCATGCCACAAGGAAGGAGCAAGGGCTGCAAACGCTGACGGCAAGGCTGGACTCGATGGACTGAAATGGGGTGTGATAAGATAAAGATCTCCCCTACTATCATACCTCATGAGAGGACTCCCTGTCTTGAAATCCTTCACAGAGAAATCAAAAGGATCAAATTCAACAGAAACAGAACTGTCAGTGGTGAATTTTTGAACAGACACTAAGTTTTTAATCAATTTGGGAGCATGTAAAGTATTTTTCAAGATAAGGGGTGGATTGGGGGGAGACAGTTTTATGACCATAACCCTGAATTGGAATAGAGTTACAATTACCGATAATTATACCACGAAGGTTGCTCAAATTGGAATAAGACGAGAGAGTACCTTGATCGGAAGTCATGTGTGTCATCGCGCAGGTGTCCATGTACCAATTCGGATCCGGTTGCGTCAACCCAAGTGTGTGCATTGCGGCCTCAATGTCGATGTGAGTAGGTGTGGGGCCCACTGCCGAGAATGCTTGTGTGGGCCGAGGCCCAAGCAATCCACCCTGCTGCCCTGGCCCAGTGCTAAACCGAGAAGAAAACGCCTGATTGTTGGACCTAAATTGGGGCTGGCCAGCCCACTGCCCATTGGAAGGCCCTGGAAAATAGGGGTTGTTGGGCCATGGCCCACTGCCCCACTGCCATGGGCCCCATGGCTGGGACCAGTAGGGAGGTGGCCCACTGTTGACTGGACGGGGCCCACTACAGAATTGTTGTCCATCGGAACCACCGCGTTTGCCCCTACGGTTTTTGCCATTATTCTTACAATTATTTTTGCCGCCACCATGAGCACGGTTTTGGCCCGAATTATCAACAAAACCCGAAGAATTTGTGGAGGATGTCATCATGACTACATAGCTTGCTCTGGTAGTCGCCTTCTTAGCCAAACCGACTTCTTCCAAAGTAATCATGGAGCGGGCTTGATAAAAAGCCGGAAGTGGATTACTTTGATGAAGAAGAGTTCCCACGCCATTATAAGCCTCAAAAAGGCCGGCAACTAATTTTAGAACCAGACGATTATTTGTCATAGGTGCGCCAACATTACGGAGTTGGTCGGCCAACTCCTTGAGTTTCTTGCAATATGAAGACACGTTTGGAAATTCTTCCATGCGAACTTGAAAGAATTCCTGCTCGAATGTGACAACACGTGAATGTTGGTTATCTTGGAATATGTCACGCAATGTATTCCAGGTAGCCATAGCCGTAGTGTCCGGCTCAATGATCGTTTGTAAGAGGTCAACCGAAATAGTGGAATAAATCCACTGGAGAACGGTAGCATCAAGAGTAATCCATAATTGAGGATCCTCCGTGGGAATAGGGGTAGATGTAGGAATTATGTGATGGATGACTTGATGGGAGATAGCATGAATTTTAAATAATTCTACCCACGTCGCATATTGGACGTTTTCCATCTCAAGAACAATAGGGATGTTGTTCTTGATGTTAGAAACCATGAGGGCAGGACGAAAATTGTTCTTAGACATAATGAAAGAACAAAGGGATAGGAGGGGAAATTTGGGAAGAGTGGAGGTAAATAATATCACATATTCCGGTGAAGGGGGACGGAAATCAGAGACGGTTGTGGCCGTGAAAGGGCATAAAAACCGAGAGCAAAGGCGGAAGCAAGACCTAGTCTCTTGATACCATGAAAGAAATAATCCCCTTGATTATTTTCATTAATTGAAAGATTATTTATACAAGTTACATATTTCCATAATAGGAGAATTCTATTCCTATTCTACTCCTAAAACCTTATTCTACTTGGATACTAACTATACATTTATGGTAATACAATTATTATGGTAAGTGTACAATACTAATTACATTACAATATTACCTAAACTAGGAGACTAAATATTATCTAAATATATACTCTATATATGGTAATTGCAAGGGAGAATCCGAGATCAATATACACAATATACACATGTATATTGTGTATATTTAACAGAATCTGTGATCAATGGTTTGAGATGGCTCTATATGTCCCAGAATGATCTGTACTCAATTTAATGTTAGGTCCTCATTTTTTAGTTTGGTCTGATTGGAATTAGAATCCCCAATTTCTTCTATCTTCTCTGCTCATCTTGTTTGCTCAATTCTATGTTGGTGCGTGAGTTATTACTACAATATCCCCTCAAGTTGGAGGGGAGAGAGGCGATCCCTAATTTGCCAATAATTGAATTGTGAGTTGACCCAAAATGGGGCTTCATGAACAACTCTGCAAGTTGTTATGAAGAAGGAACAAAGAAAGAGAAATCAAGCTAGAGAGATATTGTTGTTTAACAAAGTGACAATCTAATTCGACATGCTTAGTTTGCTAGTGGAATACTAGACTTCGAGCAATATGAAAGTGCTGGTTGGCTTTAGAGTAAAGAGGAACAGGGAGTGAAGAAGTTATCGAAATATCTTAGACAAGTTGGATTAACCAAGTTATTTTAGTAATAGCACTGTGTATGGATCGACATTCAATCTCAAATGATAAAAGTAATGCAAAATCTTATTTCGTGGAGTTATAGGAAATGGTTGATCCTTCAAGATTGATCAAATAGATGATTGTTGATCGCTGGGTGTGTAAATAAGAAACCTAGTTTGTATTGCAAAATGCACGCATTGTAAGGGATGAATCAACACTCATTAAAATACCCATACCCGAATCATTTCGAAGATAACGAAGAACTTTCAATGTTGCAGTGAAGTGAGAAGTCTAGGTTTGCTGCATGTATTGACTGAGATGAAGCATGACATAAGAAGAATCTGACCTTGATTAGGTCAAGTAATTAAGCTTACCTACAGGACTTCAGTAAATTAGACAGTTTTATTGATTATTAGAGATTTCCTAGCTTTATTGAAAGTGTAAATTGATTCCACAATATTGTAACTGATTGTGTTTTTAATTTTCTTTCCTTATTTAGTCTCAGTAGTTAGGACTCATATAATAAGTAGTACCAATTCACATGGGATGTAAAAATATGAAGAAATACAAAGCAAGAAGCCTTTTATTTCTTCTTGAAATCTTTATGGTATTAGAGCCATTATTGTCTTTTGATGTGAGTTTTTCTCCCTCACAACACTAGGATTCCTTTTTCAAAAATGAGATCTAGCTTTTTCTCCCTCGCAATTGTCTGTAACTAAAAACTATTTATGTCATTGCTATATAAGATTAGTGCCCTCACGACCTCTAACTCATGATGACAACCAAATACCAGCCAAACGCTACTTGAAATAACCCCACACGCATAGTCATGCGCTACCATAAGGCTCAACTCCGGCATTGCACCACTTCCATGTGCCGGCGCATGAGGCCACTTTCGACGAAATGTTTTTCCGTTCATTTCTTTCTTGAGGCTCATTGGTCAATTTCAAACCTACCCATACTAGTTCTTGATTTTTTCGAGCACTATTCCGATATGTCAGCTTCTTTTCCGGCAAGGATCTACTAATTCAAGCACTAGAAGTTGCTCATTTTTTCTTTCTCTAAAAATGTAGGTTCAAAAGGTCGTCGTTCAGAGTTGAAAAATTATTTGGGTTTATTATTTTGTTCAATGGTTGACACAAAGGTAGTAGACAATACTTCAATCTCATAAATCATTGCTACAAAATTAGATGGGGCTGGTACATATCTTGGTTTGCCCAGATCTTGTTTGTTTTTTTAAATTTAGACAATTGCTTGGTTATATTACTAGAGAAGAGAAAGCACCTACTGTGGCTGATATCAACTATGGTGAATGAGATTTTGATAATTTCCTTGTTATGAAATGACTTTTGAATACTATGTCCCCTTTGAATCTCAAAGCAATATTTATTACTTGATATTGTTGAAAAGATCCATAATTCAACTAGGCGAACTTACTCTTGCAAGGAAATGATGCGTAGATATTTGAGATCTAAAATAAAATCCATACCACTAAAAAAAGTGAATTGACTGTCATTGATTATTATCCCTAGTTAAGTGGGTTATAGCAGGAGATTGGCTACTATCAGCAATCTCCAAACGAAATGTACTTGTGATACAGTTCTCTTTCAACAATTGGTTGAAAAATAAAGGGTCTGATTTTCTTGTTAGTTTGAAACCAAGAGTATGATTAGACCAGGATGCAAGTTCTCAGTAAAATTCCTTTTCTTTTCTTGAGGATGTAATACTCTTATGTTCAACAGAAAGAGAGCCCGATTAGGGATCATGCTTTATTATGCACCAATCGAGAAGTCTGGGTTAATTGTGTCTCATGAGCAACCAAGTGCATCACTTCTAAAGCCATACATACAAGGTATACATGATAGAAACTACATAGTATACCAACTAGAGGCCGTGGAGGAAATTGGACGGTCCATCAAGTGGTCATTCTTGCAGATAATATAAAGATATTCAGGTAAATTACTTTGGAGAAATTGTCTTCGGATGAAGTTTAGCATCTCCATCATATCCTGAACAAATTTGACTGTTCTTATATTGCTAGTCCTAATTTCGTGCAGTCAGATATTTTGTTTGATGCTCATATTTTTGGATTATTAATTCCGGTGCAAATAGACACATGACTGACTCCTCTAAAGGCTTTAAAAACTCCTCCTAGTTCTGAAGGTGATTATCTCAAAATAGGCAAACTCTCGAACTCTTATATCTAGAATAATTTATGTTGTATGCACACATGATATGGCATTATCATCTGTTCTGCGTGTAGCTAAGTTTCATATTTAACCTATTATCTGTTAGCTCCATCACTAAAGAACTAAATTGTAGTGTTGAGTTCTTTCCTGATCAATCTATTTTTAGGATCTTCAAATAAGGAATAAGATTGACATTGGTATATTGCATGATGGCTTATATATGATCGATGGAACTCTGGTCAAGCCTTTTTTTTTGGAGGAAACAAGAACGGTAACCAAGAAATAATACATGATAGACGGTTAGGGCACCTATCATTCTTTTGTGTTAAACAAGTTATTTTGAGAAACAAAGACTTGAGAAATATTAAGATGCATGAACCACATTATCACACTGAACCCTATCTATAGACACTGCATTATACTTCTTTTCCATGTAACACACTATATACAATTCAATTCTAACAATCCTCAAGCTAGTGCATGTAAGTGTCACGCCCCAAACCCGACCCTGGACGTAACATGCATCCGATGCCATGAACAACACCGGAAACACCTTTTGAATTAATACTATCAAGTCCCTGCTTAGTCTTTCATTGTAAAATTTAATTAAGTTATAAATAATTAAGTAAAAGGCACAGTCACAAATTATGAAATAAAATCAGTGGAAGTTTGTAATAAAAAGTTGTCAAAATGTAGCAATGCCCATGAGAGTCGAATAACGACCTCAACCAAACACCCACAAGACAATGTCTATCTATGGAGCCTCTAAGATGATAAAAGGAAATAGTCTAACTTCAGGACGCTGCCTGAAAATACTAATAAAATAAAGATAGAATGATGCCCCACGAACAATAATGTGGGCTCACTGAATAGTCGCGAAAGCAGAAAGTTCTCCTAAGTCGTAGGCATATCACGAACCTGCTCTTCTTCATTACCTGACACACCATCAAAACAACAATGGTATGCTTAAGTACTGGGTACTTAGTGAGTGTCTCCAGGACAATAAATAATGTAAAATAATATAATATTAAGTAGTATAACAATGTAAGTGAAGCTGTTCGAAACCCAGAAATAAAACAGTTCACCAAACATAGAGAAATCATTAGTAGAAACCATTAAGAGAGAATTAAATCACTTTCAATCCATTATGCTATATCTCAAGATTAAGTCTTCCATTTATGAACTTAAAATCAACATCAAGTCACTCATGAAGAACCACAATTATGCCAATACAAGCCAAGTCAATGAAATGAAAGGATGACCATTAAGGTTTCCTAAAACCGCATATAAGCACCAAATCAGAGTTATCACCCTCGATGGCTATCCTTCCTCCAAAATATCTAGGCAAAACCACATCGGGGTAATAAACTCTCGATAGCCACTCTTCCTCCCAAATGGCTAGGCAAACCACACCGAGGCTATTGGCCTTCGGTGGCCACTCTTCCTCCTGAATGGCTAGGCACACCACATCCATACTAATTACCCTTCCTCCCAAGTAGCTAGGACAAACACAGACAATAGAATCATGGTGAATAGCTTAATCACAATCATAGCATAGAAGCTGAATCACATATTATGAATTATGTTCATCATCCCGTTATTAGGGTATGTAAAGTCATTTATCGGTTTAGAAACCAATTTCAAGTCATTACATAAGTTTCAAGTTCAACAAACCCGTTCATAAAGAAAAACACATGAAATATCCAAGCTTCCAAAAATCAAGTTCAAGGAGTCCCTTATCGGGGTAAATCACGTTCAAAGTTTATAGCTTTATACACAAGTTTCAATAACCCTTTGATAGGAGAAATCACGAATACATATATAGATTATAATATACCTAAGGCTCTGTGAGGTCTTTTCCCTCACGCACATGAAACCTTGCCCAAAAACCAATTTTAAAGGTTGAAAAGTATGTTCGAAAAAGAGACATAAATAATCTTTATAGTCAGAAAGAATTTTAAGAAGAGAAATACCTTTAATCCCGCTACAATGCTACCAAACGAAATATCCAAGGTTCAACAATCACTCTACAACGGATTTAGATGAGAAAGATTAAAACTTTATTCAAATCTATGAATTTTCTCACTAATTCGAAAACTAGGATTTTTCTAGCCTTAGAAATTTTATTGAACCTCATAAGAATCATTCGTGGATCCTAATCCCGTAATATAATTTATAATAGCCTAATAATATTTAACAATATCAGAAAAATCAGAGGTCTTACCTTTAGACGAAATTCCACACACCCCTTCTCCTCCTTCGTTGAGTTTTCAAGAATCTAGTGTTTAGGAAGATGAACTAGTGTCAAACAAGATTGAATTCGGCGTATAATTGATATGAATGGATTAGGAACTCACCTTAGGGTTTGAGAGAGGTCTCTATGGCTATTTTCCTCCAAAATTTCGTCCAACATGAAGTGGGGAAAAGTTATGACGAGGTTTTAAACCTATAAAATTCGGAACCAACAAAATAGGCCATGCCATGGCCGCGCGTCGCACGTCCATTGCACAAATAGGGACGTTCTTTTCTTTTGCATCGCACACCCATCGCATGTTCCTTAGATAGTGAGATCCTGAAATATGTTTTAGGCGCGATGCTCGCTTGAGGAACGAAGGCTCTGATGCTTGTAAACGGGCATAACTGCTATAACATAGCTCTGATTGAACTCCACAATATATGGTTGGAAAGGTATTTCAAATATCTACAACTTTCATGTATTGAGTCTTCTCATATTCCCAACATAACTACCCAAAAATTGGGCATAAGTGAAAACTTCCTTTGACTTAGACAAATTTAGAACTTTTACGAACTCCGTTATTTGGTTTGACTTCAAAACGACCATCTATAACTTGAATTCATCCCAAACGGAGTAACATAACTAAAATGAAACGTCAACACTCATTTAATTCCTTCACGCCTAATCCGGATATACTAAATGTTACATTATCCCCCTCTCAGGATCATTCGTCCCCGAATGAAAGTCCTGGCTTAAGAATTTTCACTAAACCTCAAATTCTTAGAACTCTTAGAGTTCTTCTGTACGTCGAGCTATACCCAAAGACAAGAAACAACTACTTCCCAATAATAGTGACATGGTTATCACAAGGGTTCCCACAACTAGATCATGCAAGCCTAAATACAAAAATGAGGGATTCAAACCTCTAGTCTACACTTCGAAAGAATTCAATAAGGATCAACACATACATGCTTTGACAAAGAGGCGCACGAGATACCAATATAAGCAATATACTCTAGCAAGGAGGTTGATTCAACAACACACGATTCCAGCCTAAATTTACATTACTTCTAGTTCTCATTTTGTAATAATATACCTCCTCATGCACAATATCTTACTTTTGTAAATCTTAAGGTTTCATCCTTATCTAATTCCTTAACCTCCATTCACTTATTTTTCTAAAGCGCAAATTTGTCATACTCGCACCTGCCACTCGTTCTATAATTTTTGAGTTGAGTTCTTGTATTCTCTATAGAAAACCTACTAGATCAAATGTAGTTTCTACTACTCTCATACTATCATTCTTCCACCAAGATGATTTTTTTTGTTCAAGCCTAAAATATGGTTCTGCCACCAAACATCAAAAAAGCACTAATCCTTTAACCCAATAAGAACATATCCCTAATGTACAATAATACGTAATCCATCACGAGATACCCTCAAATGTTTCCTTCATTCTAATCTCTAGTACTCTAAACATATAACATCTTAATTATTTGTCATGCCCCAAAACCTGAGTGGGACGGACCATGCTCTACATGCATTTACTGTGATCTTGTAATAGGGTAAATGACGTAACTTGTAACACAAATGAATTATATGAACAAAAAATTGTGTTTTTGTACATGAACGTGGCCACTGGCTCATGGTATGCAATTGAATATAAAATAACGCACTGACTCTGTCTATGAAGCCTCTATGAGTACTTATTACTGAATGACTAATACAAGTGTTGGGACAGGGCCTCAAGCTACCCATAATCTCAACATCAATGCAATTGCTGGACCTGACTCGGCTTTAGGAAAAAATGGAGCTTGTAACTCTTCCGCTGATCATCTGTACTATCTAGCTAACCAGTCTGCCTATGTGTATAATTGGACCTGCAATGTGAAATATAACAAATGCAGCACCCCCGGCGAAAGGGACGTTAGTACATAAATATTGTACCGAATACATAAAGTAGTCTGAAATAATCATATGAAAGAGCATCAAGTGTAAAGAGAGATAGGGAAGAATCAACCTAAAACTCTGAATTGCCACTGAGGGCCATGATATGCACATGTATATTGTATATGCGTATATAACACCGTCGTACATATACATATGCGTATATAACGCCATTGGCCTCATTGGGCGTCTTCCTTACCATAACAGCCTTTGTGGGCATAATCATCATCATATAACCAGCTGATCAGGTGGTGGTGTGTATATAATGCCATAACCTTTCCCATACCCCATATACATATCATATATCATATGTGTATATAATTCTTATGAGGTCATGGTATATACATGTTTATAATGCATGAATGATATTAAGATACTCTGAGTCTATTGGAGTGACGTAAGGTCGTTGCCCCTCCGATTAACATCATAGAACTAACATCATCAACATAACTTACTTTGAAGAATCAACAAGCCATAATATAAGATCACTATCATTATATAGATGTCAAGAACATCAGCCACTAACATATCTAAGAGTGGAGCCGTTATGGATATTGTTCGTTTACATTTGTTTCATTCTGATCATGCCAAAGGAAGGAAGAGTATCCTTAACATAATTACTGCTCTATGATGCTTTACCTACGAACCTTGGAAACATTTGAGATTCATAACAATGAGAGTTAGATCACTGTCGAGGACTTGATATGACACAAATAATATCACACAGGGGGAACAACTTTGTAGGAGTAGATGACTTGCTATCTTCATTATTTGGAACTCACATTAAAGGAAGGAATCAAATGATAAGACTTTATGTCGCTGGATACGATAGGAATATACCTACTATTCTACGACCCTATTATGACACCTTCAGAAACCATTATCTAGTCTTGTGGACCATTCTACCTTGGATAGACTATGATTGTCTATGTCAATGTGGTTTATCTTAAAAGAAGCTTTATACCCCACAATGGTAATCTGGATGCTTACGACATAATTCCTCTTACGTTACATTCTATGACCCTTTTAACGATCATTTGAACTCTTAACCATATAATGACTTGTTACTATACAAATGCATCACATGAAAAAAACACCTGAACATGAACAAGAGAGTCGCGATACTTTACTCCTAGGAACTCAAATAGGAAGGTAACATCTGATAGGACTTTATCTCGCTAAATGCGAGATGGACATACACACTCACTTTACTATATTCCTTATTGGTGCTTCCAAAACTTGTATTCTAACGCCCCATAATGTCTTACCCTCAAGAAGGCTATAACGTTTATATTAACTTAGCTGTCATATAATTCATCTTACGTAGAAATCTACCATTCACTAGTGATACTCTGTAATCCAACACCTAATTCATCTCAAATAAGATACTACAATCCGATAACGGTAATTTGTATATTATCGATATGACTCATCTTAAATAACAAACTATAATTCGTTAAACATAATCTAGAACCCACCCATATAATTCATATTCACTAGGACCTATTATCCATCGAAAACTATCTGAAGCTAATACGTGATTCATCTTGCTTTACACTTTACACCCCATGACACTTACTTAGACATTAGCCGTGAGATATCGTCTACCTTGAGTAACATGATGTAGACCCATACATAAAGCCTGTAGCTTGCTACATACCATACCTTAGCCTTAGATCCATAATTCCCCAACTATCATCTGAAAGTCATCTTATAGTCGTCCTACACATCACCCATCTTAGATGACATTCTATAACCTCTTTTACTATGCTTATAAACTGTTACCATCATTAACAAGTATGGTTCACATCTCATTATCAACTAGCAATCATCAACAAGTAAATCCTCTTCACTTATGAGGGTGCCACTATAGTTCCTACTTACTCTCTGGTAGAAACACGTGGATACTAATACACTTGTGAAACTCAACCCGTCGGGGCAATACCTTGGTAGGACATCTAAGAAGCTATTAAACATATGAGTGGAGCAACTCTTACTAACCATCGTTATGCTATCGGGAGTCTCACGAGGGAACCACTATGCCTCGTATATACTTTCTAAGAAGAGTACAAGACTTCTAATAGATATATGATACTCGTATTACAAAGGAGTCACCAAATAAGGAGTACATGAAACTGTTAAATGCATACGTAGAGCACATCTAGAATTATGTTTTGGAATCATACTCTATAGGCTATTAGTATGGTTCCACCTAAGGGGAAATTCTATCCTCTTTGCGACAACTTGTAACTTAATTTATGAGACGAATACGCTTGAGTAACGACTATGTGTGAGCACATAACATCTCTTTCATTTCATTTTGTGTGCTAGGAACATCATCATACTTAAGGGGAATTCTAATCCCATCATAGAAACTTGGAACTCGACTCTTAGGAGTAAACAATTGAATAATAACTTATTACAGGCACATAGCTTTTCTTAAGAGACTCATGAGACTTGGAACATGGAACTACTACACTTGGAACATGGAACTACTACACTTGGAAGCTCTAAACTTCATGGTTTACATAAGAAGCAAATATCATAGTTGTGCCGTTGTGGCGAGTCAAGAAAATAGCCTTACATACCTTTAAGTAGATGTTCCAACCGAGATGGAAAGACCAGCCTCCTTCACAAGTCCAACTACAACCAGGAAAAGAAGACTAGCATCAACAAGAAGAACACACCAACTAGCTAATGAGCGAAAAACTCGTTCTACAAACGTTTCTATGGGATTATCCAAGCCTATCTCCTTTCTAATCGTTGTAACACCATCAACGATATATAACTATAATTATATCAATCTCCATCAACTTAACATGATAGGAGCATCCCCACATACCACGAAATCAGTCCCCAACATGTTATACAACATCACTAACAATGCAAATCTATTATTCAACCATCAATGACAAGTTCATCTTACAATCAAACGGGAAATATCTCTCCTATTTCTTCAACATCCCACTGGCTCAATTCACAACAACAACATCCAACCACCATATATACAACACCTACGAGAATAATAAGAACAACCCCAAAACTACTTAACAAGTTCACTAGCTCATTTATAACTTCAGCCATCAACCCATGAATTTGTAGCAATTAAAGCACATCTAAAGCTTAAACTAACTTATACATATGAAATGGAAGGACAGACTTACCTTGCTATCCAATTTCTTGATTTCTCTCTACTTGCCTCTCTTTAAATTTCTCCCAAATAACTTAATCTTGGAGAAGAAGGACTGCCTTATGTTGTTTGGTTTAGAAACATATTATGTGTTTAGGAGAGAAGAAAAACCACATCAAAAAACTTCCACACCATGGAAGAGGAATGAAACTTGATGTTTGTCCACCAAGAACCCTAAGATAAAGAAGGGTGGTCGTTTTGGGTTGGGAGAGAGAATTGTGAATCTATTTTGGTGATAAGGATATGTATAAAATGGCCAGATGTTTGCCTTAAAAGGACCTTTGGTCGAACTCCCTTGCCCCTTAATGGGCCTCCCTTTATGGATCAGATTTGGCCACACTAGCCCCTTTAATTTGGGCCTCTCATTTCAAGTAGGTGGGTCACCTACTTGTCACTTACTTAGGCTAGAAGGTTACTAATTAGCTTTAAACACGTGTGTCATCCCCGTTTAATAAGTATGACATGAAACAAGTAGGATATTTAAGCAAATAGGATGTGCAAGCAAGTAGGACGTGTGAGCAAGTAGCTCGAGTAAGTAGGATGAATAAATAGTAGCTCAAGCATGTAGGACGTCTAAGAAAGTAGGTGAAACACAAAGGTGAAACTAGTAGGTCGTCTACATTTGTCCGACATCTTATTCGTTTATGAATCTCATTTACTTTAACTAGGCTTAACATAATACATACACTTGGACACTATAACCTCATTCTTCCATATTCAAGTAACTTCGTCGACTTTAACTTAGTCGTAGACATGATGAGAAGTACGGGGTGTTACATTATTCCCTTATACCCACCAAGATTTTGGCAGAGTTTTCTCTGTAACTAGGACTATGCCATTTATACCTATATCAAAATATCAATAACACACCCTAAAATCACCATATATATATACACACATACAAAATACCTACCATAGAATTCCAGCAACTCTGTACCACTCATCATACTATGCATTACAACCAATGTGGATTTTATAGCACCATTGCTTACTAGGCTAGAAACTATAGCATGAGTTAAAGCCATCTCCTGAAGGGACGATTAACGAACACGTCAGAACGATCCTAAAGGAAGTTCAAGCTCTATAGCACAATCTAGAATCAAGAAGAATGAGAAACACCTTTAAATGTCCTGGTAGTCATACCTCCATACAGGTGGCCATTCTGCATAAAGAAGACTCCACTAGACACGGCTCCACAAACAATCCTAGGACACTTCTAAACCTAGGCTTTGATACCAAGCTTGTCACGCCCCAAACCTGACCCTGGATGTAACATGCATTCGATGTTATGAACAACATCAGAAGCACCTTATGAATTAATACTAGAAAGTCTGTAATAAACATAAGTTGTCAAAATGTAGCAATGCCCATGAGAGTCGAATAATGACCTCAACCAAATACCCACAATACAACGTCTGTATATGTAGTCTCTAATATCATAAAAGGAAATAGTCTAACTTCAGAAGCAGCCTGAAAACTAATACTAATAAAATAAAGATAAAATGGTGCCCCACGAACAATCATATGGGCTTACCGAATAGTCTCCAAAGTAGAAAGTTCTCCTAAGTCATAGGCGTATTAGGAACCTGCTCTTCTTCATTATCATACACACCCTCAAAAAACAATGGTATGCCTGAGTACTAGGTACTCAGTGAGTGTCTTTGGGACAACTAATAATGTAAAATGATATAATATTAAGCAGTAAAATAATGTAATTAAAGTAGTTTGAAACCCAAAAAAAAAAAATAGTTCACCAAACTTAGAGAAACCATTAGTAGAAACCATTAAGAGAGAATTAAATCACTTTCAATCCATTATGTTATTTCTCAAGATTAAGTCTTCTATTTATGAACTTAAGATCAACATCAACTACTCACGAACAACCACAATTATGCCAATACAAGCCAAGTCAATGAAATGAAGGAATGACCATTAAGGTTACCTAAAACTGCATAGAAGCACCACATCGGGGTTATCACCCTCGATGGATATCCTTTCTCCCAAATAGCTAGGCAAAACCACATCGGGGTAATGAACCCTCGATGGCCACTCTTTCTCCCAAATGGCTAGGCAAACCACACCAAGTCTATTCGCCTTCGGTGGCCACTCTTCCTCCTGAATGACTAGGCACACCACACTAGGATCCATAGTGACTACCATTCCTCCAAAGTAGCTAGGCTAAACACAGACAATAAAATCATGGCAAAATAGATTAATCAAAATCATAGCATAGACGCCGAATCACATATTATGAATTATGTTCATCATCCCGTTATTAGGGTATGTCAAATCATTTATGAGTTTAGAAACCAAGTTCAAGTCATAAAATAAGTTTCAAGTTCAACATACACGTTCATAATGCAAAACACATGAAGTATCCAAGCTTCCAAAAATCAAGTTCATTGTGTCTCTTATCGCGGTAAATCACGTTTAAAGTTTATAGATTTATACACAACTTTCAACAACCCTTTGATAGGAGAAATCATGAATACATATACAGATTATAATACACCTAAGGATCCGTGAGGGCTTGTCCCTCATGAACATGACACCTTTCCCAAAAACCAATTTTAAAGGTTGAAAAGTATGTTCGAAAAAGAGACATATAAATAACTTTATAGTCTGAAAGAATTTTAAAAAGTGACATACCTTTGATAGGTCGCCAAACTACGACCGAGAGTTTTGCCTTTTGAAGCGCCAGTCGCGTAGGGCGACCGGGCCAGGCCGAGTCATATCCCGTTATAATGCTTCCAAACGAATTATCCAATGTTCAAAAATCACTCTACAATAGATTTAGATGAGAAATATTAAAAGTTTATTCAATTCTACGAGTTTTCTCACTCATTCGAAAACTAGGGCTTTTTCCTAGCCTTAGAACTTGTTCTTGAACTTCATAAGAATAATTCATGAATCCTAATCCTGTAATATACTTTATAATAGCCTAATAATATTTAATAATACCTGATAAATCAGAGTCTTACCTTTTAGAAGAAATCCCACACACCCCTTCTCCTTCTTCATTGACTTTTCAAGAATCTAGCGTTTGGGAAGATGACTAGTGTCAAACAAGATTGAATCTAGCGTATAATTGATATGGATGGATTAGAAACTCACCTTAGGGTTTTAGAGAGGTCTCTAGGGCTATTTACCTCCAAAGGTTAGTCCAAAATGAAGTGGGGAAAAGTTATGACGAGGTTTTAAACTTATCAAATCGGAACCAGCAAAATAGGTCATGTCATGGTCATGTGTCGCACATCCATCGCACAAATAGGGTCAAGCTTTTCTTATATATCACACACCCATCACACGTTCCTCTGATAGTGAGATCGCGAAACACGTTTTCGGCGCGATGGTCGCACGATGCATAAAGGCTCTAATGCTCATAAAATGGGCATAACGCCTAGCAGAGAGCTATGATAGAGCTGCACAATACATGGTTGGAAAGTTATTTCAATGATCTACAACTTTCATGTTTTGAGTTTTCTCATATTCCCAACGTAACTATCCAAAAACTGGGCAAAGTGAAAACTACCTTAGAATTAGACAAATTTAAGAACTTTTATGAACTCCCTTATTTAGTTTGACTTCAAGATGACCATCTATCAATCTGAATGCATCCCAAAGGGATTCACATAACTAAAATTACATGTTAATAGTTATTTAGTTCCTTCACACCTAACTCGAATTTATGGAATGTTACAGTAAGTCATATATTAAGCTTGTTACAAATGTAACTAATATGAGGACCAGTGAGAGACTTGGTGAAAATATCTGCAAATTGATTACTTGACTTTACAAATTTATAACAATATCTCATAGGAGTGTTTTTTCTGATTAAGTGACAATCAATATCATGTGCTAAATCTTCTCATGAAATATCAAATTTGATGCAATATGAAGAGATGCTTGATTATCACACAAGTTCTATTTGATTGATTTCTTCAAATTTTAATTCTTTGAGCAACTTTTTGATTCAAACTAGCTGACAAGTTGCTACAATCGTTTCTTGATATTTTGCTTCTGCACTAGATTGAGAAACCATATTCTGTTTCTTACTCTTCCAAGACAACATATTACCTCATACTAAAACACAATATCTAGATGTTGAATTCTATCTGAAGATGATCATGCATAATCAATATCTATATATCCAAATATCTACTCATAGCCTCAATCCTCTAAGAGTAGTCCTTTGCATGTAGCTAATTTTATTTATCGCAAAATATGAACTAGATGATTTTATATATCCCTTAATACGGACAACTTTATCCCAATGATTATCAGAGGGAGAATTCGTAAACTGACTTATAACATTCACTGGAAAATAAATCTCAGGTTTTGTTAATGTGGGATAATTCAACTTACCAACCAACCAACTATATCTTTCAGGATCACTAAGTGGCTCTCCCTATTTAGCATGAGTTTAGCATTTAGATCCATATGAGTGTCAGTGGGTCTACATTTCATCATTCCTCTCTCCTTAAGAATATTTTTATCATACTTTTGTTGTGCAATAACAATACCTGATTTGGACTGAGCAACCTCGATACCTAGGAATACTTTAATCTGCCGAGGTCTTTAGTCTGGAAATACCGAAAGGGTGTTTCTTTAAATTAGTGATACAATCCTGATCATTGACGGTGATAGAGATATCGTCAATATAAATCACAAATAAATATCCAGATTTGCAATAGAATGTCGACAAAACACAAAGTGATTAGCTTCACTATGAGTCAAACCAAACTCTTGAATTATTGTGTTGAACATTCCAAATCAGGCTCAAGGAGACTATTTTAGACCATAGAATGACTGACGCAATTAGCATACAAGGCAACTAGACTCCCCTGAACAACAAAACCAAGTGATTGATCCATATAGTTTATCTTCAAGGTCACCATAGAGAAAAACATTCTAATATCCAATTGATAAAGAGGCTAATGATGGACAGCGATGGGTAGAAAAAGACGGACATGGCTATTATAGCCACGGAGAGAAAGTATCGCTATAATCAAGTCCAAATACCTGAGTATACCCCTTAGCAATAAGCAAGCCTTAACCGATCAACTTGGCCATTCAAACTAACTTTGATCGCATAAACCTAATGACAAGAAATAGTAGATTTATCTTAAGGAAAATGAACAAGCTCCAAAATACCACTCACATGTATAGCAGACATATCATCAATTATAGCCTGTCACCATCCTAGATGAGAAAGTGCTTCGCCTGTAGATTTAGGGATGGAAACAGAGGACAAATATGATATTAAGGCATAATGGGGTGATGACAGATGATGATAACTAGAAAAAGGTATAACGAGGGTTAGTATTACAAGTAGATTATATATTTTTTACCTTTCCAAAGTGCAATCAATTGACTATGAGGAGACAAGTCTGCAGTAGGTGCAGGATACAATGCAAAATGTGAATCATATACGCTTAATGTTGGACGTGGACAATGATGATAAGTTAGGAGTTGTGGCATTAACATCGGAGATATAGAAGTAATTGTAGATTCCTCAAAAGTTAGTACAGGTAAGACCTGAGAGATTTGCATGATTAGAAGAAGTACAACAAGGTCGAGATTAAAAAAATCTGACATCAACTGACATAAGGTACCAACGAAGATTAGGTGAGTAACGGCGATACCCCTTTTGGACATGAAAATAACCAAGAAAGACATATTTAGAGCATGAGGAGCTAATTTATCTTTCTCAGGGGCTAAGTTATGAATAAAACATGTGCTCTTGAAGACACAAGGGGTAACAGAGTATATATATGACTTAGGAAACAATACCAAATAAGGAATCTCACGTTTAGTGGAAGATAAGGGCGTCCGATTACATCTTGAATAAGCATCAATGAAACTAATAAAGTTATATTGTAAGGTTGAACTGACTTTACTAGGACCCAAATATTAGAATAAACTAATGAAAAAACAGACTCGATCCGACTCACAACACTATGTAGTAAGGTAGTATGGGTGTGTTTCCTAAGTCGACAACTCACAATCTAATGTGGATAGACTAGATAAACTAAGCACCATCGTTTGTAGCTTGAATAAACTCGGATATCCCAAATTATTGTGAATGAAGTCTGGAGGATTTGTAATTGGACATGCTATAGATGAATTAAGGGAGGTAAGGTAGTAAAAGCCTTTTGATTCATGTCCTGCGCCAATAGTTTGTCCCATACTACGGTTCTTCATAACAAAAGAATCATTAAAAATATTATAGTACAATTCTGGGCATGAGTCAAAGACTGACAGATGGAAGATCAAATGAACAACCAGAGACATAAAGAACATAGTTTAAAGTGATAGATGATAGAAGGTTATCTTGTCTAACTACTTTTGCTTTTATTTGGATCCCATAGGCTAAAGTAACAACATAAATATACTTTGAACAAATAATATTTGACAAATGTGATTTGTTACCAGAAATATGATTAGAAGTGCTTGAGTCCATGATCCAAGGGTATTAGGCTGTGAAACACAAGCAAAAGAATTACTAGCAATGGAAGTATCAGGCCGAGCAACTGAGGCTATATGTGGAGATGTTTTCTTACTTGCTTGATATTGAAGGAGATCATTATATTCTCTTTAGATAAAGAAAAAAATAATTACCTGCCGTGTCAGAGTGAGCAATATGAGCATTCTTGGGTGGTCAACAATGCAGAGAATAACATATGTCATGAGTTTGGCCAAGACTATTATAATAACTACATTTAGTCTGAGATCTTCCAAAATGACCTCTTGCTCGTTGATTCTCCATAGACGGAGATGTTCGATTTTCTATTATTTGAGATGGGAGAACATAAGAGTTAATGATTGGTGATGAAACCACTATGTGATTGGGAGGCATAACAAAGTGAATAATTGAGAGAATAGTTCAACTATAGTGACCGTAAAACTAGCCAAAATTTGATGACACAACTACTCAAGGTTATTAGGAAGTCCAGCAAGCGTAAGAACTAGAAACATCTTCTGTGATTTCTCTTGTTGTTTTTCAACACTAGCAGTGACTGGCAGCAACCTCTCAAATTCCTTCATGACTGCCTGTATAGCCCAAATAAGTCATCATCCAATTCCTATTTCTTTAGGTTTGTCATCCTAGATATCACATCATAAAAATGGGATATGTCATTAGTGTATAAAGAACGAGTCTTTTCCCAAATTGAATTACATGTCTGGATGGACGAAACAAGGGCACTAACTTGAAATCAATAGGTCGCCACATAACAACAATAACACATACCTAGTGTAGTCCCATCAAGTGGGGTTTAGATAGGGTAGGATGTACACATACCTCAACTCTACCCTTGTGGGGTAGAGTGTCTATTTCGATAGACCCTTGACTCAAAAGAAAAGTAGTCGATGTAGGATTGCAAGGAAAATAAGACAACAAAATATCGATGTACAAAACCAATGAAGCAACACAATGTGAAAATACCACTAAGAAAATGACAAGAGGAGATGAAGAGGGTAACCCGTACCTCTCCTACACAATGCAACAAAAGCTCAACTGCTTGCCAATTTTCTACCCTATTTCTCGACGTTCAGATCTTCCTCTCTAAGGTCATGTCCTTAGTCAGCTGAAGTTGTGCCATGTCTTGGCTAATTACCTCCCCCTAGTTCTTCTTTGGCCTACCTCTACCTCTCATAACTCCTACTACCGCCAATCTCTCACACCTCCTAATTGGCGCATCCTCGCACCTTCTCTTCAGATGTTCAAACCATCTCAGCCTCACTTCCCTTATCTTTTCCTCCATGGATGCCACTCCAAGCTTGTCCCATATACCATAATTTCTAATCATAATTGTACTAGAATAATCACACATCCATTTGAGCATCTTTATCTCAACTACCTTCATCTTCTGAACGTGGGTATTTTTGACTGGCCAGCATTCTGCCCTATATAACAGTGTTGGTCTAACCATCACTCTGTAGAAATTCCTTTCAGCTTGAGCGATACCTTCTTATCGCAAATCACATCGAAGGCGAGCCTTCATTTCGTCTATCCTGCTTCAAATGGCGTGTGACATCATCGTCAATCTTCTCATTTTCTTGTATTATAGACCTAAGATAGATGAAGCTCTTTTTGGTATTTCTTGGGCCTCGATATTCACTTCCACATCTACCTCCTACGTCAAATCACTAAATTTTCACTCCATGTACTCCGTCTTAGTCCTGCTTAACCTAAACCTTTAGACTTCAAGGTCATCATCCAAACTTTCAGCCTATCGTTAACTCCACATCATGTCTCATCAATCAAAACTATGTCATCTGCAAATAATGTACACCACGACACCTCCTCTTGAATATGTCGTGTCAATTCGCCCATCACTAAGACAAATAGAATAAGCTAAGGGTCAATTCTTGGTGCAACTCATCACGATCGGGAAGTGTTCTAAATCACCTGTCATTTTCCTAACCCTGGTGTTGGTACTCTCGTACATGTCCTTAATTGCCCTAATATAGGTCACAATCACACTTGTAAACTCCAAATATCTCCAAAGAACCTTCCGATAGACTTTATTATATGACTTCTCAAGATCAATGAACACTATGTATAAGTCTCCTTTTTTGTCCCTATACTGCTCCAATAATCTCCGAACAAGATGAATAGATTTTGTAGTCAATCGCCCCGGTATGAATCTGAACTGGTTCTCGGATATAGACACATCCCTCCTCATCCCCATCAACTACCCTCTTCCATAATTTCATAGTGTTGTTTAGCAGCTTTCATAGCTCTATAATCATTGAAATTCTGAATGTCGTCTTTGTTCTTGTACAACAGGTCCATTGTACTCCACCTCCATTCATCTGACATCTTAGCTGTCCTAAGTTAACATTAAATAATCCAATCAGTCACTACATACCTACCTCCCATGCGTTCTTTCAAAAGTCTACAGAAATCTCATCGAGCCTCGCTCTACCCCTCATCATCTTTCGAATAGCGCCCCTTACCTCTGCAGCCTTTACACACCTACAATATACAAAATCTCTATGACTCTCAAAATGCTCTAACTCTCACAACACGATATCCCTTTCCTCCGCTTCATTCAAGAGTTTATGAAAATACATCTGCCATCTTCATCTAATGTGTGCCTATTTTATCAATACTTCGTCATTCTCATCCTTGATGAACTTCACTTGGTCTAGGTCTCGAGACTTTCTCTCTCTCATCAAAGGAAATACAACTTTATATCCCCGCCTTTGCACTCGAGCTCTTCGTATAAGTTCTCAAAAGTTGTTGTTTTAGTTGTCATGACTGCTAGCTTTGCTTCCTTCTTCTCCATCTTATACCTTCTTATTCCTCCTCTTCGACGCTTTACACTAGAGCCGCATAACCAACCTTCTTATTATCTTTTCATTTCCTTGAACTCTCCATTCTACTCCACTTAAGTTGCCCCTTGAGACCCTAGCACCTCTCTAGCTGCTTCCCTGATGCATTCAACTCTCCTAGATCACATATTATCTGTGTCCCCACTACTCCCCCAAGCCCCCATGTCCACTAACATCTCCCTCATCTCCTAAGCTTTTACCTCAGTCAGGCATCCTAATCCTTGGCCGGTCGTAAGCAACCTTTCTATTCTTTTTTCTCTTGACCTTTAAGTCCATAACCACGAGTTTATGTTGGCTTTTCAGATTCTCGCTTGGGATAACCTTGCAATCTTTGCATACACCTCTATCACCCTTCTTCAATAGCAAGTAATCTATCTGTGTCTTAGCCACCGCACTACGGTAGGTCACTAAGTGCTCCTTCTTTGCAGGAAGCTCGAGTTGACTATGACAAACTCAAAGGATTTTGCGAAGTCTAAAAGTGAAACTCCTTCTTTATTTATATCCCCAAATCCAAACACGCCATGCACATCATCATATCCTCCTGAAATATTCCCTATGTGACCATTAAAATTTTCTCCTAACACTGGTTTCTCGGTTTGCGGGATACCTCTCACAACCTCATCCAATTCCTACCAGAAGCACCTTTTGTCCTCCTCGACCAAACCCCCTGCGGCGCATATGCATAATTACATTGAAAGTTAGCCCTCCCAAACTAGATTAATAGACATCATCCTATCATTCACCCTCCTAACCTCTACTACTTGGTCCCTGAGTTCCATGTCCACTAAATTGCCTACTCCATTCCTACCCCTCGAGCATCCTGAGTGCCACAACTTAAAGACGTAAACCCGTCTTCAACCATAGCCTTTAGTACCATATGAAAGAATAGATGATTTTTAAAATTTCCAAAAAAGAATAAAGAAGAGATGATTTTTCTTGTTCCATTATTGAAGTCACTACCACAAGAGAATGAAATTGGAGAAAGAATTCACGAGGAGTCTATTAAGGTTTGAATAGACCTAATTTGAGAACTTACTCAAGGAAAAATAAAGCAGAAGAAATAGAATAAATCATCACGCAAACTGCCGAAGATGAACCTTATTCTATTGGTAAGTTATCTACATATCCTAATGAGTTAGCTTTGTCTATTTTTCATAGAAAATGAGTCAAATCTCGTAGCAACTATCCTTTATATAATTTTGTCTCCTGTAATTCTTTGTGTCCCTCCTATAAAGCCTTTTTGATTTCTTTTGTATCTATTCCCAGATGGAGGTAAGCTTTTGAAAATCATAAATGGAAGTAAGCTATGATTGAAGAAATGAAAGCTTTGTCAAATAATGAGACTTGAGAACTTGTCACATCACCACTAGACAAAAAATTGGTTGGATGCAAATGGGTCTTTTGTGTGAAACATAAAGCTGAAGGTTTGACTGAAAGATGCGATGCACAATTGGTGGTTAAGGGATTCACTCAAACTTGTGTATATAAAAAAACTTATGGAGCGGGGTATCAAGACACATTTGTCCCTATTGCTAAAATGAATAATATTTGAACTATTGTCTTGTGCATCTAATCTTGATTGGGACATACAACAATTTGATATGAAGAATGCATTTCTTTATAGAGACTTAAAAGAAGAGGTGTATCTGGAGATTCTTCTTGGATTTGATAATGAACAAAGCTAAGGAAGGATATGCAGACTAAAGAAAGCCCTCTACATAGTGAAGCAATCCCTTAGAGCTTGGTTTTCTAGATTCTGCATTCCATTGGTTACCAACAAAGCAATGTTGATCACACCCTCTTCATAAGACATCAAAAGGGTAAACTCACTTTTCTCATAGTTTCGCTGATGACATAGTAATGAAAAGATATGATATAGAGGAAATGACTCGATTGAAGAAGTTGCCATAAGAATTTGAGTTCAAGGATCTAGAAAAACTGCAATACTTCTTGGAAAGTTGTTAGATAAAATAGATGGATCTTATTTTTAAAAGGGAGTACATTTTGTACTTTTGAAATAAATTGGTATGATAGATTCCAAACTAGCATATTCGCCTATTGAAAGCAATCACAAATTACAAAATAGAGTTGGAGAGTCAGATGATAAGGACAGATATTAGAGGTCGGTTGAAAGACTCACTTCTCTCTCACACACAAGACTAAATATAGCCTATTCAACTAGACTGGAGAGTCAGTTTATGCATAATCCCTGAGATCTTCATATGATAATTTTTTTCATATTGTGAGTATCAGAAGTATACTTCAAGGAAAGGTCTACTTTTCTCCAAACAATGGTCACCTCCAAATAGAAGTCTTTACAGATGCGGATTGGGCTGGATCTCTATATGGTAAAAGATCTATATCCGATTACTATAGAAACTTTTCTTGTATTGTGATAACAAGGCTACAATCAGTATAGCTCATAATCCAGAACCAACATGACCAAGTAAAGCATGTGGAAATTGATCGACACTTCATGAAAGAAAAAGTTACGAGTGGTGTCTTCAGTTTGTTCTATGTGCCATTAGAAAAAAAATTAGCTGATATGTTTACCAAAGGTCTCAACAAACACTGGTTTGCAAGTTGGGAATATGTAACATCTTTGCACCAACTTGAGGGGAAGTGTTGATTGATTATATATTTCTAGCTTAATTGTAGGAGTAGATTGATTATGGAATATTGTAATTTATTGTGTTATTAGTTGACTTTCCTTTGTTAGTTTTAGGACTCATTATAATGGGATGTTAAGATCATGAAGAAATACAAAGAAAGAAACATGTTCTTCTTCTTGAAATCTTCATTTTTGAATTAAGATCCAAGAGAGTTCAGAAATGGTCACAATTGAATTCATCGGGAAGCTCCAAGGTGAATTTCCTTTGACAATTATAAATCTATAGTCTTCTCGTAAAATCTCCATCCTCGGAGAATAATGAATATCTCCAAGATCGTTAATTTTGACTTTTGAATCTAGAAAAGGCTCCAATTGTGAAATTTCAGTAGGGACATTACTTGTGAGTAAAATGTCATCGACATGTACTGCAACACTAGAATTCAGATCCCCTACCCTTTTGAAAAGTAATGAATGGTCATTCATTGAAGAACAAAATCCTTGTGAATTAAGAGTTGATGTATGTCTGACATGCCATTGGCGATAAGTTTGCCTCAAATCATATAAGAATTTCGTGAGTCTACTTTCATAATTAGGACTAGGCCTTATCATACCTAGTGTTTTAAAAGGCGCAGGCGCAATGCGAGGCGTTTTACCTGATACGGGGGAGGCACTAGGGCGTACGCGTTATGGATCTTTAATTTTTAATAGTTTATAAAAAATATAATATAAATAAACACGAAAAAACGTCAAAATTACATAGAGATTAAAAAATTCAAGAAAATATAGAATAAGTGACATATACATAGAACGTTTCATCTTAAAATGCTAATCAGAACTAGTAATTGACAAACAATAACCAGAATTGTTTCCTCTAAAATTAAATAGAAATTTCTAAACTAACTTGAGAGAGCAAAAGAACTTGAAAAGAAAGAAAAGTGAATAAGGAATCTACAATTATGTCATGACCCAAACTGAAGGACCATGACGGGCACCCATACCTTACTTGCCAAACACCACTAGACATACATTCACTACATAATTGTAAATAAGCATGGACCACGAGGTAACCTGTTGACTCATAGAAATAATAAGTTAAAAAGGTGCAAGACTGACATGGCATATATGTATGTACATAGATGCTGGACATGACCGTACGAGCCGACAAGGCTACCATAGATGACTATACAACAAAAACATAGGCCGAGAAGGCCATATAACATATGACTGAATCATAACTGCCTACAAGCCTCTACTAGAGTATGTGATATCAAAAGGTTGGGACAGGCCCCGCCATACCTATATGCATATCAAAAATACTGTACCAAGACTAGACCGCAACTTCGGGACAAGTAGAGTGCTCCAATATCAGTTGAACAGGAAAGCTACTGGTGTGGACCGTCCCTTATCTACCTGAGCCTGCGGGCATGAAATGCAGCATCCCCCAAGAAAAAGGGGCATTAATACAAATAATGTACTGAGTATGTAAGGCATGAAAAGTAGCATAATAAAGGCATGGAGGTAACTTAATACAAGAAACAATCAACCTATACAGAATGCCTCTAAGGGCTATAATATGCCTAAGTATAGTACATGTGCATACATAATGTCTGGTAATACGTATACATATGCATATATAATGCCATTAAGCCTCTGTTGACATCCCATCATATCATATCATCATGTGTGGGCATAATTATTATCATATACCAGTTGATCAGGTGATGGTGCGTATATAACACCATAACCTTTCCCATACCCCATATACATATCATATAGCATACGCGTGTATAATGCTTGTGAGGTCATAGTATATACATGTATATAATGCATGAATGTTACTAAGACACTCTGAGTCTATCGGAGTGATGTAAGGTCATTTCTCCTCCGATTATGGAACTAACATCATCAACATAACTTACTTTGAATAATCAACAAGCCATAAGATAAGATCACTATCATTATATAAAAGTCAAAAACATCAGCCACTAACATATCTAAGAGTTGAGCCATTATGGATATTTTTCATTTATATTAGTTTCATTCTGATCATGACAAAAGATGGAAGAGTAGCCTTAACATACCTTTGCTGCTAATGACTCCACATACTTCCTGTAGTACTTCAACCTACATCACGCTATTAGAATTGTGGTTAATGCCATGGAAGAACGCAAAACACATTTCTAAGCTAGTAGCTCTCTTACGGAAAATCATGCAGCACTTCCCCTACATTCCTCACTTCCCCAAATTCAAAATAGCACCAAACAATGATATTAACAATATCAATAACCAATTCCAACAATTCAAACAATAGTACAATGAGCGGCAAACTTAGTTTGTGATTAAACAACTATAGTTTTAAACCCCTTCTTCTTTCCATAATTTATCAACAACATTAACCACAACATATTCAATTATCCCTTCTCATTTTCAACCACAATACCACTTTAAAATGACCCCATAATAGTCCCACAAGTTCAGCAACTCAAAACTGATTTTTTTGATTATTAAAACACGTTTCCGACTTGTCTTTTCTTTCAAATCGAGTACCACAACCAATAGTAAATAATTGAGCCTCTTCTCACATAAACTAGCCATGAATTTAACTTTAAAACAAGTTCACCACAAGCCAGCAGTGGCGCAACAACAAACAACATACTACTCTTTCGAAACATGCAAGTTCTAGTCTTTCCGATCGAGCTACAACTCATAGAAGCTTAGCTAAGGGAAAGGGAAGCATAAAATTACCTTGTACTGAGTAGAACCCACGAAACCTAGGTCCTCTTCACCTGAAAACAACCTCCAATGCAGCTACAAGAAAGAGGAATAGAAACTAGCAAGCAGTCCGGGTTTTCTTCGGCACTAGAATCACTTGTAACCTTCGAAATCGCATAGGGTTTGATGGAACTTTTAGGAGAGGAGTTGCAGGGGTTTTTATCTTGTTTTTATCTAGAAATTATGGTGGAATTATGAGTGAATCATCTCATATAAAGGGCTCCTTGGTTGCCCTCAATCTGCCCCTTTTTGGGGAATTAATCTTGGCATTTCCTTTTAAGCAAGTTAGGTGATGCACCTACTTGTCACCTACTTGCATAATTAATATGTGTCACTTGCTGGTCCATTGAATTTAACACGTGTGTCATCCTTACTTCGTAGTTAAGATACGTATCAAGTAGCTCAAGAAAGTAGGACATAAGATAAGTTGGTGAAGCAGGCACATCGGGTAAGCAAGTAGCTTATTTTTATTTGCCTAAAATTTCATTTCTCACGTTTAAGTGCATTCATCAACCTCAACTTAGTTTTGTATATGTTGAACAAAAATATGGGATGTAACAATAGGCATGTCTAATATCGTATAACCTCAAAAATAATTCTGATGTCCAAGACTAGGAGGACTAGCATACGACGAATCTCAATATACAAAACTACGAGGTGTACCAAATTAGAAGTGTCAAACTAGAACAAGTGATGATCGATGAAGTGTTTCTTCTTTGTAATTGACAAATTGATCATTTTCTCAGTTATCAGCTAGAAGACGAAGAAAAAGAATAAAAATTAGGGCTAAAATTAAAAATATCTTTTGTCTTGAAAGTTTCTTAAACTTTTAAAATTTAATAAAGATAGTTTTTGCAGTTAAACTAAAGATTTATTTCTCAATTTAAACTCTAATTTGGAGAGATTTTCTTCGTGTACACCCCAAATAAAAAGTTTACCCCAACACCTAAGCGTACGCCCAGAACAATGGGGCTTACACCTCGCAGTACTTTCGCCTCCCCAGATCACCCCTGTGTGTTTTTGGTAAGCCTAGTCCTGAGGCTTGCCCCAGAAAAGCCTTTTAAAACACTAATCATACTCATTTCATATATACTTTTTAGATTTCTTGGTCACAATACTGAGGAAGGAAAAATTATTCCGATCAACCAAAGCATTGATTTTGCCTCGAAATTTCCAGATGAAATAAGGGAAAAACCCCAATTACAAAGATTTTTAGGGAGTTTAAATTATATTTCTCCTTATTACAAAAAATTATCTTTAGATACTGCTATCTTATATGATAGACTAAAGAAGACTGCTAATCCTTGGACAAATGCCCATACAGAAGCAAAAAGAAATCTCAAAGAAAAGGTAAAATCTTTTCCATGTCTTATGCTTGCCAATCCAAATTGGGAAAAGATTATTGAGACAAAAGCCTCAGATATTGGTTTTGGAGGAATACTCAAACAAATTAATCCCCAAACCAAACAAGAATACCTTGTTCAATTCCATTCAGGTAAATGGTCAAAAGGGCAGCAAAACTATGCTACTATAGTCAAAGAAATTCTTGCTATAGTCAAATGTGTCCCGAAATTCCAGAATAATCTTTACAATTCTAAGTTCTTAATAAGAACTGACTGTCACGCAACAAAATTTATGTTTCAAAAAGATTTTAAACATAATGTATCCAAACAAATGTTTTCTAGATGGCAGGCTCATTTAGCCTCATTTGATTTTGAAATTCATTATCTCAAAGGTGAAAATAACTCACTTCCTGATTTTCTTACCCGTGAATGTTTACAGGGATAAGATGCGCCCCAATTGGGGCACCACCCACCTCTAATAGAGGTAGAGAAAGAAGAGGCAGAGGGTCAGGTCGAGGCTCAGCCCGAACAAGTTCGTCAAGGGATAATATTCCTAAAAATATTCCATAGGTTATACTCATGGACAAAGAAGGCTCATCTAGCCAAACAAAGAGCTCATATGCTCAAACACTCCAGAAATCGGAGACAGAGGATAGAAACTAATATTTGGATAAGACTCATGAAGAGACAATTCTTTACCTACATCATGAGGATAAAAATTATTTAAATGGTTTTTGGATTCTCATGAATCGATATTTGAACATTTCTACCACCCTTTTCCAGATGGAAAAAATAGGATGTATTATGAAAACATCCTTACAGCAACCAACACTGCTGAAATCACACCATTCCCGGATCCTAAGCCAGGACAAGAGAGAAATTTTTCAAAAATCTATATTAAAAAATTATTTATCCATATGAATGGAGAATTAGCCCATTCCGACCAAAAGAATTTATAATTCCTCAAACATCTATACAAATGGCCTTCAATTACTATGATTATATCAATGCATTTACAATTGTATTTTATTATGAAAATTATAAACATTCCTATTCTTGGTGGATTAAAATTAATCCAGATATTTTTAAAAATAGCCAGAATGGCCAATTACTTCCCTATTGGATATTTCCAAGGTGAAACATATTGGACCTAAAATACAGGTGTTACAGGAACCTTATATGAGTTTCTACAAAGATTGGGTACAGGTAACACCCAGTTTTACACCTGATAAACTTTTAGATTATATCGAAGGATCCACATCATTCTTCTTCTTCATGCAGACATGAATCCCATGGATTTGGAAATGGATCCCTAAGGTGGGAAGAAATCAACAAGGTATATTATGTCTTGTTAGGAAATTCCTCTGCAAATTCTGGTCTAAATTATTAGCCTTAAAAAATCCATTATATGGAAAAATAGGACAAGGAAGAAGAATCACCATTCTTTGCCAAATTGGCAAATCCATGAAAATTTAAAATCTGCATGCTTCAGAGGCAGATCTCATCTCCATCTACCTTGATAAGCTAAAAACAGAATTTGTCCAAAAATTTAAGCTAAAAATGGATGATAATCCATATTCGAAAGCATCTACAACTTCCATGAAGGAGATTCCGGATGACAACCAATATGCTTGCCTAGCTGAAGCATCACAAGCTCCAGAGGATTATACCCCATTAACAGAAGATCTATTTGATAGCCTAATTGAGGCATTGTAACAAAAATACAGTGCCAAACAAGAGGACAAGAACTCCAAAGGAGAATCCAAAATGTCAGAATAACGTGAGATTAAAAGTGGCCACGCGGACTGATAATAGGACAAATGTCCTTTTCTAACTTTAATAAAGTTATTTCTTTTTCAAAGATAGATTCCTTTCTTATCTTTCTTTTGTAAAGTTATTTTGTTTCCGCAAAGTTGTTTGTCCAGATATAATTATTAGATTATTTTACTATTTATTTATAAAATTGTAATCTCTTTTGATGTCCGCCTTTCATCTATAAAAGATGACTCCTTTCCATTGGTAGAGTAGAGCTCGACGGAGCATCGTAAAAACGTAGTAAATATTTTAATAATATTGTTTATATTTTCTATACTCTCCTGCACACAGTTTTGGTAACTCTCTCCCCTCTACTTTTAATTTTTAGTCCTTCATTATGACAGACTAATAAGCCTTTACTGTCAGGAATACTCTGTGATGCGATGGTAATGAAAAAAAGTATTTTCTAGAATTCACAGTCTAGAATTAACAGTATAGATCACGCTGGTCCTAAGATGTTAAAGGTTATGCAAAGGCGTATGGGGTGCCCTTTTCACAGTTTGACTCGTTATAACTATTAGAAAATGCTTAGATAAATCCTCTTTTGTGAACTTCTGCCTCTCTTGACTATGATTCAATTTCTTATTTCTAATAAAAATCCTAATAGACCTCTACCGAGTATGAAAGGCATGAAAAATAGCATAATAAAGGCATGGAGGTAACCTAAGACAAGCAAAAAAATCAACCTGTACAAAATGCCTCTGAGGGCCATAATATGACTAAGTATTGTACATGTGCGTATATAATGCCAACTCCTACGTATACATATACGTATATAATTCCATCAAGCCTCTGTGGGCATTCTATCATATCATAGCGGCCTCTGTGGGCATAATCATCATCATATACCAGCTGATCAGGTGGCGGTGCGTATATAATGCCATAACCATTCCCATACCCCATATATATATCATATATCATACGTGTATATAACGCATGTGAGGTCATGGTATATAATGCATGAATGATACTAAGACACTCTGAGTCTATCGGAGTGACGTAAGGTTGTTACCCCTCCGATTAACATTATGGAACTAACATCAGTAACATAACTTACTTTGAAGAATCAACAAGCCATAAGATAAGATCAATATCATTATATAGAAGTTAAGAACATAAGCCTCTAACATATCTAAGAGTGGAGCCATTATAGATATTGTTTGTTTAAGTTCGTTTCATTCTGATTATGCTAAAAGAAGGAAAAGTAGACTTAACATAGGGTAAATGATATAACTTGTAACAGAAATGAATTCTGTCAACAAAATTCTTTTTTTGTACATGAACGTGGCCATTGGCCCATGGTATGCAATTGAATATAAAATAACCCACTGACTATGTGTATGAAGCCTCTATGAGTACATATTATTGAATGACTAATACAAATGATGGACAGGGCCCAAAGCTACCCATAATCTCTAACATCAATGCAATTACTAGACCTAACTCGGCTCCAAGTGAAATTAGAGCTTGCAACTCTTCCATTGATGATCTGCACTATCTAGCAAACCAATCTTCCAACCTGTACAATTGGACCTGCAATGTGAAATGTAACAAATGCAGCGCCCCTAGCAAAAGGTCCGTCAGTATAGAAATATTGTACCGAATACGTATGACTGACTGAAATAATCATATGAAAGAACATCAAATGTAAGGAGAGATAGGGAAGAATCATCCTGAAACTCTGAATTGCAACTGAGGGCCATGATATGCACATGTATACTGTATATGCATATATAATGCCATCGTACATATATATATATATATATGTATATAACGCCATTGGCCTTATTGGGCATCTTCCTTACCATAACATCCTTTATGGCGTAATCATCATCATATAACCAGCTGATCATGTGGTGGTGCGTATATAACACCATAACCTTTCCCATACCCCATGTACATATCATATAGCATACGTGTATATAACACATATGAGGTTGGGGTGTATACATGTATATAATGCATGAATGATACTAAGACACTCTGAGTCTGTCGTAGTAACGTAAGGTCGTTTTCCCTCCGATTAACATTATGGAACTAACATCATCAACATAACTTACTTTGAAGAATCAACAAGCCGTAATATAATATCACTATCATTATATAGAAGTCAAGAACATCAGGCTCTAACATATCTAAGAGTGGAGCTGTTATGAATATTGTCCGTTTACGTTCGTTTAATTCGGATCATGCCAAAAGAAGGAAGAGTAGCCTTAACAAACCTACTGATCTATGATGCTTTCTTTTTACCTATGAACCTTGGCAACATATGAGACTCATAACAAAGAGAGTTGGATTATTGTCGAGGACTTGATACAACACAAATAATATCACACAGGGGGAACAACTTTGTACAAGTAGAAGACTTGCGATACTTCATTCTTTGGAACTCACCATTAAAGGAAGGAATCAAGTGATAAGACTCTATGTCGCTAGATACAATAGGAATATACCTACTGTTCTATGACCCTATTATGACACATTCGGAAACCATTATCTAGTCTTGTGGACCATTCTACCTTGGATAGACTATATCGTCTATGTCAATGTGGTTTATCTTAAAAGAAGCTTTATACCCCACAATGGTAATCTAGATGCTTACGACATAATTCCTCTTACGTTACATTCTATGACCCCTTTAATGATCATCTGAACTCTTAATTATATGATGACTTGTTACTATACAAATGACATCACGTGAAAGGAACACCTAAGCATGGACATGACAGTCGTGATACTTTACTCCTAGGAACTCAAATAGAAAAGGAACATCTGATAGGACTTTATCTCTCCAAATGCGAGATGAACATACGCACTCACTTTACTATAATCCTTATTGGATTTTCCCCAAGCCTGTAATCTAACTCACTATGTTGTCTTATCCTCAAGAGGGCTATAACGTTTATATCAACTTAGTTCACCTTATGTGACAATCTCTAAACCATTAACGATCACCTAAAATCTATCATATAATTCATCTTAAGTAGTAATCTATCATCCATTAGTGATACTCTGGAAGACAATATCTAATTCATCTTAAGTAAGATACTACAATCCGGTAATGGTAATTTGAATATTGCTAATATCATTCATCTTAATTAACGAACTATAATCCATCAACAATAATCTAGAACCCATCCACATAATTCATCTTCATTAGGACCTATAAACCATCAACAAACATCTAAAACTACTCACGTGATTCATCTTACCTTATGCTCTACACCCCTACAACATTTACTTAGACATTAGCCGTGAGATATCATCTACATTAGGCAACATGATGTAGTCACGTACCTAGCATACCTTAACCTTAGATCTATGATCCTCCAACTATTATCTGAGTGTCGTCTTATAGTTATCCTAGACAACCTACTGTAACTTCTTCATTTATACTTATAGGCTATAACGTTCGTTAACAAGTAAGGTTCCCATCTCATTGTAAACTAGTAGTCATGAACTATTAAACCCTTTTCACTGGTTGCTACTGGTCACTAGAACAAATAACAACTATCAACATCCAGGGCTCCCCTTTTCGTCATCAGCTAGTCATTACACACGGGAGTTCTTTTAAGGGTTCCACTATGGTTCATACTTACTCTCTCATATGAAAACGTGGCTCCTAATTCATTTATGAAATTCAACTCATTGGGGAAATACCAATTAGGATATCTATGAAGCTATTAAACATATGAGTGGAGCAACTCTTACTAACCATCGATATACTATCGGGAGTCTCACGAGAGAACTGATGTGCCTCGTATACACTTTCTAAGAAGAGTACAAGACTTCTAATAGATAGATGATACTCGTATTACAGAGGCGGCACCAAATAGGAAGTACATGAAACTGTTAAATGCATTCGTAGAACACCTCTAGAATTCTATTTTGGAATCAGGCTCTATAGGCTACTAGTGTGGTCCCACCTAAAGGGAAATTCTATCCTCTTTGAAACAGCTCATAATTTAATTTTATGAGACGAATACGCTTGAGTAACGACCATATGTGAGCACATAACATCTCTTTCATTTCACTTTGTATGCTAGGAACGTCATCATACCTAAGGGGAATTCTAATCCCATCATAGAAACTTGAAGCTCGACTCTTAGGAGTAAATACTTGAATAACAACTGATTATGTACATATAGCTTTTCTTAAGAGATTCATGAGACTTGGAACATTAGAACTGCTACAATTGGAAGCTCTAAACTTTATGGTTTATATAAGAAGCAAATATCGTATGTCATGTCGTTGTGGCGAGTCAAGAAAATACCTTACGTACCTTTAAGTAGACGTTCCAATCGATATGGAAAGACCAGCTTCCTTCATAAGTCCAACTACAACCAGGAAAAGAATACTAGCATCAACAAGAAGAACACACCAACTGGCTAATGAGCGACAAACTTATTTTATAAATGTTTCTACGGCAATTATCCAAGCCTATCTCCTTTATAACCCTTGCAACACTCTTAATAACATGTGAGTACAAGTTCAACAACACTTCCAGCACCTCAATACCACAAGAACAGTCTCACTTACCAAATAATACAATTATAAGTTCCACTATATCCATCCAATCTTTAACTTACTGACTAGTAATAACCAAGTACTTCTAAAATATCAACTAGCTCATATACAACACTTATATTTCCAAGACCTAAATAATTATAGGAGCAGCTTCACAACACCATATAGAACTCAACGGTGCATCACGTGGCAAGCTCGTTCTATAACAAATCAGACAAAATCTCCCCTGTGTCTTTTACATTTCTCAAGTTCAAAACAACAACAATAACAACTACATGTCCAACACCTTTATACAATCAATTCAACCCCAACATGCTATACAATACAATTATTAACTCAACTACATCAATCAACCTTTAATCTTACCAACTAACATCAACTAAGTGTTTCTACAACATCAAACTAACTCATATATAACATACAACATCTCCAACACCTTAACATGATAAGAACAACCTCACATGTTATACCCCACAATTAGTAACACAACTTCAACATACAATCACCAGTTCATACTTCTATAGCCACTAAACATATCTAGAGATCGAGTTAACCTATAAACATGAAAGAAAAATGATTCTTATGTTAAACTTGAGGCAAAGAGGCAGCACCTTGACTGCAAACTCTACTACTCCTTCCACTTATTTATATTACAAAAGTCTCTCAATTATTTGAAGCCCTAGAGGAGAGGAGATGATTTATGGGTTGTTAATAAAAAAATTTAAGAACATTCAAGAACCCTAAAGGAGAAAGAGGGTCGCTGACTTGCTTGTAAGAGAGAGAAGGGAAAACAATTACCTTGAGCTATAGAGAGGAGAAGAATGATTTTCCTTTGCTTGAACTATGGGCTGGAGAGAAAGGAAGATGAAAGGAGCACCATGGCCGCTGGACCAGATCATACCAAGAGAAAGAGAGAATGAGAGGTGGTTGTTTTTATCTTGAAGAGAGTGGATAAATTAGAATATCTACAAGGGATTATGTATCTATACTAGCCCTTAAATGGGTTGGGCAAATTGGTCTTGGATCAGCCCCATCCCATATTTGCTTTCCTTTTTATTTGGGCCTTTCACTTTACGTAGGTGATGCAAGTGCTTATCTAGCAAGAAATCTGGTCCTCTCATTTGTTAAGTAGGTGATGCACCTACTTGTCACTTACTTAGGCTAGAAGGTTACTAATTAGTTCTAAACACGTGTGTCATCCCCGTTTAATAAGTAGGATGGGAAATAAGTAGGAAATTTAAGTAAATAGGACATGCAAGCAAGTAGGACGTGTGAGAAAGTAGATGAAGCACATAGGATTTCTAAGAAAGTAGGTGAAACACAAAGGTGAAACTAGTAGGTCGTCTACCTTTGTCCGACATCTAATTCGTTTATGAATCTCATTTACTTTAACTAGGCTTAACATAATACATACACTTGAACACTATAACCTCATTCTTCCATATTCAAGTAACTTCATCGAATTCAACTTAGTCATAGACATGATGAGAAGTACAGGGTGTTACATGAAACTTCTATACATGTGTTTTATTATAAAATCTGCCTTCGGCTTATAGCCCGAGGTGTTTAAATTAGGTACTGCCCTCAGTGATAGCATCCATGCAAGCCTAAATATATAAAAATACTTGGATGAATCTTTGGAAGCTCTTAGAAGCCCTATGACAAGATCTCAAATAAAGAAATTTCCAGACAAGCTGATTGGGCTTTACTTTTAGATCGATTCAGACACCTAAATTGTGATAGAATTTCACCCCATGATGCTCCCACTTGTGTCACATTTTAAGCCCTTAAAATGGGCTTCCTTGCTGCACAACAAAGGTCAAATAAGCATGCATAATATAGGAAAGTTGCTGCCCAACTTGCCTGCAAGTTGACTTCAAGATTCCAAGATTTTCCTTAATTTTAGTCTTCAATTAAGGAAGCCTATAACATGGTTTCTTTAAGGCTATGGATTAGTCAAACCTTCCATATTTTATCCTAGTTAGTTATGAAAAAGTTTCCTCATTTATTTTTCTAGGTTGTTATGATTATTTTCTTTTTCTTTTCCTAGAATAGATGGATTTGTTTATCTAAAGTAGATTAGGATTTTATTTCCTTGTATTTTAGGAGTATAATTTCGTGAGACCTCCTCTATATAAAGGGGTTTCTTTTGTTTTCTTCGGGACACAATTCAGATTATTATCAATAATATTGAGAGGACTTTTCCTTCAACTCTTGCATTGGCTACTCTTGGATTTATTCTTCAACCTTCAAGAATCATCTTAAGGTGGTAAGTTTAGTTCCTTATAAATCTTAGATTACTTTTAGGTATTCAAGAAAGGTGATAAGTTTCGGCTTATTGTTGTTCTTGTTACTCTACAAGGGGTCAGGATCCTTAATATATCTCTTAGATTAATTCTCTACCCAAGGTGATTAGTTCCTTGTTGGCTAATTGTTGTTGTTAGGAGTAAATTTCAAGAAGAGACTTATCTTGACGTTCTTGAATCTTTCTTGAGCTTCTTGATCCGTTCTTGAATTCAAGAATATCTTTAGGTTCAGTTTAGTTTTGTTTCTTTATTTTGTTTTAGCTTCCGCATGTTTCTTGATATTTCTTTAGTTTATTTATTTTTATTTTCCAAGTTCTTGGCTTCCTAACGTGAATCTTATCAAGTGGTATCAAAGCGTTAACCATTGTGATCAAGTGGTATCAGAGCGAGTTTAATCGAAATTTCGTTCTTCATTATTTGGGGATTTCTTGAAAAACAAAGTAAAAAAAAATGAAAATTAGTTCAAAAAAAATATTTAATAGAAGAATCTTGTTTCCTTTTCCCTAAGAAACCATATTAGTTTAAAGTCAAGAAATGACACAAGAAGAGGAGGAATCCAAGATCTTGAAAGTTAAGGTAAAATGTCTTTTCCTAATTCCTTTGGGTTTGGATTTCTAAGTTCATTCCTTTTTTTGTTTCTACTAACCAATCCTACTATTTTTAGGTTTGGTCCTTCACTTTCCTTTTCCTTCTCTAACTCCCTAAATTTATCCCTTGAGATTGTGACTTCGGTTTATTTATAAATCTAAAGATTACCAATCAAGAGTTGCTTTGAGTAAGACAGAGAGAAAGAGAGAGAGAGAGAGAGGTGCTAAGAGGGAATAACTGATTTTGAGAGAATAAGATATACACTTGCTTTGATTTGTTGGTCAAGATGTCTCTTTCAGGTAGTGATGATGAAAAGAGATCTCGTAGAGAGGTTGCACTAAAAGGGCAGAATGACATGTTCCAACAAGTTCAAAGGATATCTGCTCAAATGGCCAAGATGAGCACCACTATAACTGAGATGAGAAGGAGAAAAAATACTTTTCAGACAAGGTGTGGGGTAAAAGATAAAATTTACTCTATGATTATTGATAGTGAAAATTGTGCTAATGTGGTGAGTTCATACGTGGTGGAGAAGTTGACACTTACATGCATCAAACACACTACTCCTTAAAAGCAACAATGGATGAATGATTTCAGTGAACTTAAGGTGACTAAGCAATGCATGACTTCTTTTAAAATTGCAAGGTATTCCAATAATATTCTTTGTGATGTACTTCCAATGCAAGATTGTCATATTATACTTAGGTGTCCATGTTTATTATAGGAATGCAATTCATGATAGGAGAAAGGATAGAGTTTCTCTTGAGATAAATAAAAGAAATATATACTTGCACCTTTTACACCATCCCAAGTTTATGAAGATCAGAAATGTTTGCGGAAAACAATGAAAACTTTTGAGAGAGAAAAATTGAGAGAAGTAAGGAAGTGCATATTGACATCCCAAGAGAGGAAAAAGGAGAGGATATGTTGTGTGAGGAGAATGGGATGTCAAGTGCGAAAAAGTGATATTGAGAGGAAAGAAAAGAGAGATGATTATGAAATAGAAAAGGAGAGTGACGGTTGTGAGATTGAGAGAGAAAAAGAAAAGAGTTTGAGTGAGGTTATTTCTTATTCTAACACTAACCTTCCTACTTCTTCTAGTTGTTTTGACTCTCTTGTAGGTACTCATAGGAAACTTTGTATTAAAGAACGATCATTAGATGACCTTAATCCTAAGGTGGTCAAAACTACATTTTCCATGGAGCAAGTTGTAACACATCATACCTTCAAACTAAGCTATGTTCATGATCCAGGAGTGTGGCAACCAAGACTGAGGCTATGATGTTAAAACGTGTTCAGTTCAGTGATGCGGAGAATTTCACGCCAGGATTCTATGGATCGTAGAATGTTTTATGGACCGTAGAATCCCATTGTACCTTGTCCCTTGAAAACTAATGAAATACGGTGGCTTATACGGACCATACAATTTGACTGTAGGACCCCAATCCTTTTGATATGATTCACGCGGAATTGAAAGGATAGAAGATTGACACAATCAATGACATCCAAAGAAACCTAAACTATATGAAAGCTTAGACCTCAATGAAATAAACCAAATCAAACATCAATTAAGGATAGGAGTAAGACACAAGAATTGAAATCAATAGGCAACCAAAGGTATATTAAACCAAAGACCTCCTAAAGATTAATCAATAAAAGCATCTATACTATAAATATGATTCCACAAGTGAATGATCTCATGTGAGAATTATGAACAAGTTCAATAGAAAACTAAGGAATCCACCATAATTGTTCTATCACTCTATAATCTAACACTAATCTAGCTATCACTAAGCTAACACTATAAAGTAGCTATCAAGAGAATTGATCTCAATTCATCAATCATTAAAAGTCCCTCTTCTAAGCCTTGAGAACTACTATTTATAATATTAGGATTATTTACAAGCTAATCCCAAAAGTGACTCAAACCTTCAAATCGCAAAGATTTCCAAAATGGCTAATTGATCATCTGCTAGCAAGATGTGCGAAACACATATTGTGATGCAAGTGATGCCTGCATTTCGCAGATGAAATGCACATGCTGCCTTTTCTCCTCTCTTGAGCATGTTGTGCGAAATGCATGGGGGGTCGCAAACTGTGACAGCTTCAATTTTAGACTCCTCTTCACTCCAATGGATCATTCAAATGTCGTGTGCCCTTATGTTGGCCCTCAAGGGTCTCCAAAGCCTTTCTATGCATCAACATATCTTTTCAAAATTAGAGTTCCTTGACTCATTCTGGGATGAAGGATTTTGAGGGATTGTGCTCCTTGATATCATATCATCATCCCCTTCTTGAAAAAGATTCGTCCTCGAATCCGAACCTTGCAAAAACCAAGGAGAGATACACACAAGCATAGTCCTCATAGAATGAGGGTTAGCACAATCAATAATAATCTCATTAGAATTCCAAGGATGCACAAATTTATGATATAACCATGCATCAATAAGCAACATAGTAAAATTATCCACATAGGGGGCATCAAGAAGTTGAGCCCTCCCAATAACTTGAAACGAGGATAAAGTAAAGAGACCAATGGATTAAAAATGACAAGCATGTGATACTATGGTTCTAGAAAACATAAAGCACATTCGATCCTCATTTCTCAAACAAGATCAACCACACAAGTTTAATACATATCCGTGGTCAAAAGGGTAGGCATAACCTTTAGGGACACTCATAAACATGTATGTCAAGGAATCTAATAGTTTTACTATGGTATAGCCACAAGATATTACAAAAACACTACTCACCTTGGTTTTGGAATACTCAACAATACATGCACCCTCAAAACAACTATATGTTCCATAAGGACCCCTCCCAACATGAAATGTACCCTCAATACAAGCATGAGTGTCAAAGAAAGGTGACACTTAAAAAAACTTCATCTATGGTGATCTCACATGTAGCATTTCTATTAGGTTCAATGACACAAGCAAGCATACTACAAGGATTTGGAACACCCAAGGAGGAAGTAGTAATTTGGAAATAAGAATCACCTTCTTTTTCAAAACATTCCTTCACATGAGGATTTTCATGTCACACATCTCCACCACGTCCTTGGAACTCATCACTTGACACAAGGACAAGATCAAGAGATTCATTTTCACATCTATCAAACAAGGGTGGGGTGTCACAGTCATTTAAATGATCAACTATATTTGCATCATCACTAATCGAAGGTTCATTAAGCACATCACAAGTTACCTCAATTAGTGGATTAACAATATAATTAAATTGATAATCTGTATCACATGATAATATACTATCATTCAAATCACAAGTGCCAACATTAGGTGGACACAAATTGACCTTGCAAAAAGAATCAATTCGGTCATCAATAGGATCAACTAGTGTAGGGACACTCTCATTAATGGCATTATCAATATATGTGTGAACAGAAAAGGAAAAAGAGACACTTAAACCTTAGAGATGAGGCTTTCTCTTTGTTATCTCCTCAGGAATCATATCATTATTTGCCCACAAAAGGGAATAGACTATACTAGGCAAATTGCTAGTATATTGGTTTGTATCAGCTGCTTTCAAGCGGTCACTCATTTTAATAAGTGCACAAGTCTTAGATTCCTCATGAACTCCCCTTTGGCTCTCTTGATCCAATATTTCCTCCCTCTCTCGTTTCTCAATTTTCTCCCTTTGGGCTCTCTCCCGAAGCTCCGTCATGATTCTATAATCTTCAATTACTTGATAGGGTGTTAGTGGGATGAGGATATGCTTTCAATCCTCAAACATAAATGACTACTTATTAGTTTTCTCATCATGTTGCACACCTCTATCAAATTGCCAAGGTCTCCAAAGTGATATATGACATGTTTGCATTGGAAACACATCACACCACTTCATCTTGGTACTTGCCAATACTAAATTTGATGCACACCTACTTGGAAACCTTCAGTTCACCACCTTTATTGAAGAGTTTGTATGGACTAGGATGTTTTTTTTATGGGAAACTTCATGCGTCCAACCAAAGTAGTGCTCACCACTTATGTGAAACTCCTACCATCAATGATCAATGAACACACCTTATCCATTATCTTGCACCTAGCATAAAATAGATTCTGTCAAACACCTCCCTAGTTATAGCATCCATATGCCTTTGTAATGCACAAGTCAAGTTTGTTCTTTCCTGCAATCACTCTTCATCACCCCTTAAGGGTTCTTCATGTTCATCCCTCGATTATTCACCCTTAGTTCCAATACCACACTCTTCGTCATCATTGATGTGGTAGCCATTAGGTATAGCCACAATGTATCTCTGATTGGGACATTCTTTTGCAATGTGCCCATTACCTTGACATTCCTGACATTGAATAATAGAAAGGTGAGGGAAGTTAGATTTTGCATTGTTACCTCCCGTTGTCTTGTTACTCCATTTGCTTGGCAATCAACCTTGGTTTAGGAAGAATGAATAATGGTTTTGGGTTCCTCCCAAGTTGATGAGGGTTTCCTTTTGTATGCATAATCTTGCAACTATCCCGACCTTCATGCACATAGTGTCTTCCAATACCTCTTTGCTTTCTGACACCTTGATTGACAAAATTCCATGTATCTCCCCATGTCGTGGTTGTGACTCATCTTGGAATGGTCGATATAGGTGGGTTGGGATGAGGGTTTGTTCGCCTCACATGTGTTTGAACATTGGTTCTTTGGAGAATAGGTTGTTGGGTGTATTGGCAAGGTGTGGGGGTAGGTTGAGGAAAGCATAACGTACGCACTTGTCCCAGCGGAAGAGTCGATGACATAGTTGGTGTTTGGTTCAACTCTCCTCCTACATTAGATTGTGATGTCCCCCTTCGACTTGTATGTTCAACATTTCCCCACCTAGATGCAATATTTTTTTTCTCCCCTTCTTCTCACTCACATGCTCTTCCATTCTACTCATCACCATCCACATCTTCGTCAACTCCCTAAGTATGAGGGACATTGATTTCTCTCCTGCATGAGATTGACCTCCGGAGTTAGTCATAGTACCTGCAAAAATGCAACAAACACGTTATAAGTAACGTTCCTCACATTGCTCGTATTTGCACTCCACTCACCCCACTAGTGTTTCACTCAACTCTCCATACTCTAGTGTCTTCCGAGGTTGGTAAAGAACTTTGTCCAATCAATTCACAAGGTCACTTAGCCTATGTGGAGGAATAGATTCTTGTCAAATCGAAAGGCTGACAACTCAATAAAGTTGACGGATGGAGCTAAAGAAATTCCACGAAATAAAACAGAAAAATTTAAGAAAAATTAGCACGGAATGAAAATGATACTCAAAAACTAATTAACAATCAAATAGATCAATTACTTAATGTTAAACAGTTTGGAGAATCAAAGAAGTGAAAATGAATGGATTCAGAAATAAAAAGAGATCACAAAACGTGAAAAAGCGAGATCTGCTAAACCTGTGCACAATTTGCGGTTCTCAGATGCATAGTTTGCATTTTGCAAATGCAAACTGCAGATCCAAAATTCTCTGTCACAGTCTGCGATTCAAGTGCAGTTCACTGGTCCCACCTGCGATGCAACCTGTGATTCGCAGGTTGTGACTATACCAAAAATCGTTGGTGACGTCAAAATTCCTTGGGACTCGTTTTGCTGAGTATTTTTTGATTATTTCCTACTATTTTAATGACTTGGGCCCACTGTCTTCAGATTTTTGCTAGCTTTGGGCCCAAAAATACTTTTTAAACTTATGCCCTAGGGTTTTTGGATCAAACAGTATCTTTTGGCCTTCTTCTTCACAAGAACTTGATGCACTTTGTAGAACACTTTAAATTTCTAACTAGTATCAAATCAACTCCAATTTGGCTCAAATTTCAGATCTAGCTTTCTTTCAACAAGGAGAACAAATCTCAATAACGTTTGAAGACAATAGCACACTAATATCTATAGACCCACTTGATGTTCTTCAAGGTTGAGGGTCCTTCAATGGTGTTCTTGCTCAAATCAACCCCAAATCAATTGAAATTTTGATATGTGATAGATTTAACCTCTAGGAGTGAATCTATCAATAGAAACACCCAATTCAAACAACACAATTTTTTGTGGATTTTTTGGACTTTTCAGATTTTTGTGGATTTTTAAATAAGAAGAACCTAGAATTGAGAATTGTAGAAACAAAACTCTAGCCTAAGCTTTCATAACAAATGACACAATTCCTGTGGAATTGAAAGGATAGAAAATTGACATAATCAGTGGCATCCAAAGCAACCTAAACTATATGAAAGCTTCGACCTCAATGAAATAAACCAAATCAAACATCAATCAAGGATAGGAGCAAGACACAAGAATTGAAATTAATAGGCAACCAAAAGGTATATTAAACCAAAGACCTCTTAAATATTAATCAATAAAAGCACATATACTATAAAAGATGATTTGACAAGTGAGTTATCTCATGTGAGAATCATGAATAAGTTCAATAGACAACCAAGGAATCCACCGTAATTGTGCTATCACTCTATAATCAAACACTAAACTAGTTATCACTAAGCTAACACTACAAAGTAGCTATCAAGAGAATTAATCTCAATTCATCAATCATCAAAAGTCCCTCTTCTAAACCTTGAGAACTACTATTTATAACATTAGGATTTATTACAAGCTAGGCCCAAAAGTGACACAAGCCTTAAAATTGCAAAGATAGCTAAAATGGCTAATTGGTCATCTGCCGACAAGATGTGCGAAACGTACATTGTGAGACAAGTTGTGCCCGCGTTTCACTGATGAAATGCACATGCTGCCTTTTATTCTCTCTTAAACATGGTGTGCGAAACACATGGGGGGTCGCAGGTCACACCTGCGCCTCGCACTTCATCCGCAAAGATAGCTTTAATTTAAGACACCTCTTCACTCTAAGCAATCATTCAAATGTTGTGTGCCCTCTTATGTGGGTCCTAAAGGGTATATAAAGCCTCTCTATACATAAACATAAATTGTAAAGCTTGGAGTTCCTTGACTCATTCTCGAATGAAGGCTTTTGAGGGGTTTGTGCTCCCCGATATCATATCATCACCAAATGATATGATTCATGCGGAATTGAAAGAATAGAAGATTGACACAATCAATGGCATCCAAAGAAACCTAAACTATATGAAAGATTAGACCTCAATGAAATCAAACATCAATCAAGGAAAGAGCAAGACACAAGAATTGTAATCAATATGCAACCAAAGGTATATTAAACCAAAGACCTCCTAAAGGGTAAATCAATAAAAGCACCTACACTATAAAGATGACTCCAGAAGTGAGTGATCTCATGTGAGAATCATGAAAATTTTCAATAGACAACCAAGGAATCTACCCTAATTGTGCTATCACTCTATAATCTAATACTAATATAGCTATCACTAAGCCAACACTACAAAGTAGCTATCAAGAGAATTAATCTCAATTCATCAAAAGTCCCTCTTCTAATCTTTAAGAACTACTATTTATAGTATTAGGCCTTATTACAAGCTTGGCCCAAAAGTGACCCAAGCCTTCAAATTGCAAATATAACTAAAATGGCTAATTAGTCATCCACTGATAAGATATGTGAAATGCACATTGTGATGCAAGTTGTGCATGTGTTTCGCATATGAAACGCACAGGCTACCTTTTATCCTCTCTTGAGCATGTTGTACAAAACACATGGAGGGTAGCGGGTCACACCTGCGGCTCGCACTTCATCAGCAAACTGTGCCAACTTTAATTTCGGACTCCTTTTTACTCTAAGTGATCATCCAAACGCCGTGTGCCCTCTTATTTGGGCCCTAAAAGGTCTCCAAAGCCTCTCATGCTTCAACATATCTTGTAAAACTTCGAGTTCCTTAACTCATTCTCTAATGAAGGCTTTTGATGGGTTTGTGCTCCCTGATATCATATCATATTTGGTGATCACTAGAATTCGCAACTCGATGATGGTCAATCTAAGCCATATGAAGTGCCTACGCCGGTTGGTGAGACAGTTGTGGCTAGACAAGTCTATTGGGATTGTATGGTGACAATTTGTAACTGCCATACTTCGATTGATCTCGCAGAATTGCTAGTAGTTGATTTTGATATAATTATGGGTATGGATTGGTTGGCTTCATGTTATGCTAATGTCAATTGTCGAATAAAAATTGTCAAGTTTTGCTTCCCAGGTGAGCCGACCCTAAAATGGAAGGGTAATTTAGCTTTGCCAAAGGGCAGGTTCGTTTCCTACCTTAAGGCACGAAAAAATTTCCAAGGGTTATATATATCACCTAGTATGAGTCTGAGATGCGAATGTAGAGCTTCCGACTATGCACTCTATTCCTGTAGTAAATGAGTTTCTAGATGTATTTCCATAGGAACTTTCGGGTATTCCTCCAGAGAGGGAGATTAGGTTTACTATTGATGTGCTTCCAGATACTCAGATGATATATATTCCTCCTTATAGAATGGTTCATATTGAGCTAAGCGAGTTGAAAGAGCAGCTGCAAGATCTATTAGAAAAGGGTTTTTATCATGCCTAGTAATTCACCATGGGGTGCACCGCTATTGTTAGTTCATAAGAAAGATGGTTCTCTAAGGATGTGCATTGACTATCGACAACTGAATAAGGTTACTATCAAGAACAAATATCCACTTCCGAGGATCGATGATCTATTTGATCAATTTGTAGGGTGTTAAGTACTTTTCGAAGATTGATTTGAGATCTGGGTATCACCAGTTGAGGGTGAAAGAGAAAGATATACCCAAGACAGCTTTTAGGACAAAAAATGGTCACTTCGAGTTTCTTGTGATGTCTTTTGGCCTTACTAATGCACCAGCGGCTTTTATGGACTTAATGAATCGGGTCTTCAAGCCGTTCTTAGATGTCTTTGTGATTGTATTCATTGATGATATTCTAATTTATTCGCGTAAGGAGGCAAATCATGTGGATCATTTGTGAGCGGTATTACAAATACTCCAGGATCATAAGTTGTATGCCAAGTTCTCTAGATGCAAGTTTTGGTTGAGCTCAGTTGCTTTTCTGGGCCATGCAGTTTCTTTAAAGGGATTTAAAGTGGATAATCAAAAGATTGAGGTTGTAAAGAATTGGACGAGGCCCACGACTCCTACAAAGGTACGTAGTTTCTAGGGCTTGGCAGGTTATTACCGGAGTTTGTGGAAGGATTTTCTTCTATCTTCATACCTCTGACAAAGCTAATACACAAGGCAGTCGAGTTCTAGTGGTTAGATGCGTGTGAACGATGTTTGCAAGAGTTAAGAATAGGTTGGCATTCGCACCTGTCTTGGTACACCCAGAAGGTAATATGTTATTTATTGTGATGCCTATAGAGTTGGCCTATGTTGTGTCCTAATGTAGCATGGCAAAATTATGCATATGCTTTGAGAAAGCTGATGAAGCACGAGCTAAACTACCAGACTCATGATCTTGAGTTAGCGGCTACAGTATTTGCCTTGAAGATATGGTGTCATTACCTATATAGGGTTCATGTTGATCTGTCTACCGATCATAAGAGCTTGCAGTATATATTCCAGAAGAAGGAGTTGAACTTGAGGCAGAGAAGATGGCTTGAGCTATTGAAGGATTATGATATTGATATTCTATACCATCCCAGCAAAGCTAATGTTGTAGTCGATGCCTTGAGTCGTAAGTCCATGGGTATCTTTAGCTATGTTAAAGCTGACAAGTTGGAGATGAACAGAGATTTGTGTCGATTGGCCAGCTTAAATGTACACTTACTTGATACAAGTGATGGAAGTGTTGTGGTCCAAAATACGGCAGAATCATCCCTGATAGCAAGAGTGAATGCAAGGTAGTTTGATGATCCTGAGTTAGTTAGAATGAAGGAAGGAATTCTTCTGTTGAAGAAGCCAATGTTAGAGCTTACGGAAGATGGGGTTCTTAGATACCGAGGCTGGTTATGTGTACCCAATGTTGGCGGGCTTCTGTCAGACCCTAAATTGGAAGGGGCACGACCGGCACCCGGGCCTTACTTGTCGAGCGCCAACATACATGACTTAACCTTATTCTTTAATATACAAACGGGTTGTCAAGGCTGCCATAATAGACTGAATGACTTATGAAAGCAATTAAAAAATTGACGATACCATCCTAACTTGAATATACATAGATACGAGCCTACATGGGCACTATGAAGTCTATACATCAAAACATATACCGATGAGGCCGTACATGACATTTATACACAGTACTAGTGTCTACAAGCTTCTAAGAGTAGATCATCATCATCATAAGTCATGATAGGTCCCCGCCATACCCATAAACATGTACATAATATCACACCTACTCCAAATAAGCAACTCCGGAACAAAAAGAGTGCACCAACCACAGCTGAGCTAAGAACCTATTGGTGCGGTCGTCAATCTGAACCCGCAGGCATGAAATGCAGCGTCCCCTAACAAAAAAGGGCGTCAATACAAAAGATGTACTGAATAGGTGAGGCATTAAAAGCATAATGAAACATCAATGTAAAAGAGAGTCAAGAAGGATCAACCTATAACTTGTATTTCCCACTGAGGGTCGTGATATGCATTATACAACATATACATGCATATAGCGCCATCATAAATCATTAAGCCGCTCTTTGGGGCTAATATCATCATCATAACCAACTGATCATTGGTGTTGTAACATATATATATATAAAACGCCTTCATGAGAACCATATGCATGAGTGACATAATATACTTCTTTGAACTTGTCGTAGTGACGTATGATCGATACACCTCCGACTAATGTTGTGAAGTTAACATATCAACATACCTTTCATTATGAGTCAATAAGACAAAATATACATAAATCAATAAACTTCTTCAATAGAATGAAGGACATAGACATTTCTAGCTTTCAAGAGTGGAGTTACAACTCATAGTTTTGTATGTTGAGATTCATCGTATGTTAGTCCTCCTAGTATTGGACATCAGGATTATCTTCAAGGTTATACGTTATTATACATGCCTATTGTTACATCCCGTACTTCCATTCAACATATACACAACTAAGTTGAGGTTGACGAATGCTCTGAAACGTGGGAAATAAGATTTGGGTAAATAAAAAAATAAATGAGCTGCTTGCTTACCCGACGTGCTTGCTTCACCAACTTACCTTCTGTCCTACTAGTTTGAGCTACTTAACACTTGTCGTGATTATTAAATGAGGATGTGACACGTGTCTAAATGATTAAGTGCAACATATGACACCCATTAATTAAGCAAGTAGGTGACAAGTAGGTGTATAACCTACTTGCTAAAAGGAAAGGCCGAAATTAAGCCACCCAAAAAGACATGTGTAGGTCAACCAAGAGGGTATTTTTAGAGGCTGACCCTCTTCATTTCTCCTCATCATTTTCTAAGTAGTAGGACTTAAGAGGAACCACGAAATTCTCCCAAAATAATCAGCTCCAAAACCCTTAAGAAGCTCTAAGTAATCTTCTTCTTCTTTCAATTTATATTAAAGGGTTATCTCCAATCTTAAAGGACCTGAAGTGATGCAAGTTGATGGTCATCCATGGCAAGGTTGTTTCATCCATACAAGATCTGATTTATGTGAGAAAATCCTCCCTTCGTCATGTATTAGAGTTTATCTAAGTTCTAGCTAGGTTGTTTGGTGAAGAACTTATGAAGTAGGGGTTGGAAATTGGGTGGAAATTGTTGGACTGTTATGATTTCGTTTTAATGTTGGGTTGTGGCTGAAAATCAATAGGAGTAAGTGGATATGTAGTGGCTTATGTTGTTAACATGATCTAGAAGACGAAAAGGGGTTTTAGAGATATAATTGTTTAATCGTAAACCAAGCTTGTCGCTTGTTATACTATTATTTGAATTGTGGAAATTTTTCTTACGTCGTTGAGGGGCTAATGGATGGGATTGGTTATCGATATTGTTAATAACGTTCTTTGGTGCTGTTTTGAATTTAGGGAAGTGAGGAAATGTAGGGGAAATGCTGCCCATTTTTCCGTAAGAGAGCTACTAGCTTAGAAATATATTTTGAGTCCTTCCATGGCATTAACCATAGTTCTAATACCTTGATGTAGGCTGAAGTACTACAGGCAGTATGTGGAGTCATTAGCAACAAAGGTATGTTAAGGCTACTCTTTCTTCTTTTGGCATGATCAGAATGAAGCGAACGTAAACGAACAATATTCATAACGGCTCCACTCTTAGATATGTTAGAGGCTGATGTTCTTGACTTCTATATAATGATAGTGATCTTATCTTATGGCTTGTTGATTCTTCAAAGTAAGTTATGTTGATGATGTTAGTTCCATAATGTTAATCGGAGGGGCAAGGACCTTACGTAACTCCGATAAACTCAGAGTGTCTTAGTATCATTCATGCATTATATACATGTATATACCATGTCCTCACAAGTGTTATATATGCGTATGCTATATGATATGTATATGGGGTATGGGAAAGGTTATGGCGTTATATACGCACCACTACCTGATCAGCTGATATATGATGATGATTATGCCCACAGAGGCCGATATGATATGATGGGATGCACGCACAGGCTTGATGGCGTTATATACGCATATGTATATGTATGACCAGGCATTATGTATGCACATGTATGATACTTAGGCATATTATGGCTTTCAGAGGCATTTTGTACAGGTTGATTATTTCTTGTCTTAGGTTACCTCCATGCCTTTATTATGCTATTTTCCATGCCTTACATACTCGGTACATTATTCGAACTGATGCCCCTTTTGCTTGGGGGATACTGCGTTTCATGCCTGCAGGCTCAGGTAGACAGGGCAATGGTCCACATAAGTAGGTTGTCTGTGCAGCTAATATTGGAGCACTCTACTTGTCCCGGTGTTGCATTCTAGTCTTGGTACAGTATTTTTGATATGCATATGTGTATGGCGGGGCCCTGTCCCGACCTTATGATGTCACATACTCCAGTAGAAGCTTGTAGACAGTTATGAGGCAGTTAAATGTTATGTGTCCTTCTCAACCTATGTTTTTGTTGTATAGTCATGTATGGTAGACTTGTCGGCTCATACGGCCATGTCCAACATCTATGTATGTAGATATGCCATGTTGGTCTTGCACCTTTTTAGCTTATTATTTCTATGAGTCAATAGGTTACCTCATGATGGCTCTCGTGGCCCATGCTTATTTATGATTATGTGGTGAATATATGTCTAGTGGTACTCGGCTAGTAAGGTTCGGGTGTCCGTCATGGCTCTTCGGTTTGGGTCATGACAAACATGGTATTACAGCAGGTTTGTCCTAGAGAGTCTGCAAGTCGTGTCTAGTAAAGTCTTATTTATGGGTGTGTTGTGCACCACACTTATAAACATGAGCGTACGAGGCATTTAGGATGGTTACCAACTTCTTGTTCTAGATCGTGCAGTAGAGCTGAGTTATAAGCATTCCACTCCTAATTTGTCTCATGTTTATGATTTCAGTAATGCCTACAGCAAGGAAGAAGTCCCAAAGTAAGAGGGCGTTGAATACGGCTGCGGACGAGGGTACCATCTAAGTGGCACCCGCTAGTGATGTCCAGAGTGAGGCCCACAATGTGACTCCTCCGTATGATTCCCTAACTCCACTACCTCTAGAGGAGCTTAGTGGGGTTGCAATACCCCAGTTCCTCAACTTGATACTCCGAATGAGGATCTTGATATACAAAGTGTTGTATAATTATTGACTCGATTGGTGGCCGCTCGGGCCTAACGTCAAACTATCGATCCTTCTGATAGAGCAGCTAGTATGAGAGCTCGGGATTTCATCAATCTAGACCCTCCGGTATTCACAAGATCAGACCTGAATGCGAACACACAGAATTTTTTGAATCAGATGCGGCGTACCTTGTGGGTGATGGATGCCACTAATACTAAGTCGGTACATTTTGCTTCTTATAGATTGTGGGATGTCACGATGAACTGGTATGAGAAATGGGAGCATTCTAGGGGACCTCGTGCCCCACCAATAGGATGGATAGAGTTTTCAGAGGCTTTCTTACAACATTTTTTGCCGGTAGAGCTCCAACGGGCCAGGCAGGATAGATTTTTACTTCTTGAGTAGGGTAATATGAGTTTTCGGGAATATAGCTTGCAGTTTAATTCATTGTCCAAAAATGCTCCTATGATCATAGCTGAGACGAGCTACCGGGTATAGAGGTTTGTTAATGGCTTGGGCCGCACTTAGTTAATAGCCTCTCTAAATCTGAAGGATATTGCTCGTATTCAGGCTTATGTGCAATACCCCGTACTTCTCATTATGTCTACAACTAAGTTGAAGTCGACGAAGTTACTTGACTATGAAAGAATGAGGTTATAGTATCCAAGTGTATGTAGTATGTTAAGCCTAGTTAAAGTAAATGATATTCATAAACAAATAAGATGTCGGACAAAGGTAGACAACCTACTAGTTTCACCAACTTTCTTAGACTTCCTACGAGTTTGAGATACAATTTATTCATCCTACTTACTCGAGCTACTTGCTCAGACGTCCTACTTGTTTGCACATCCTATTTTCTTAAATGTTCTACGTGTTTCACGTCCTACTTATTAAACAGGGATGACACATGGGTTTAGAGCTAATTAGTAACCTTCTAGCCTAAGTAAATGACAAGTAGGTGACCCACCTACTTGAAATGAGAGGCCAAAATTAAAGGGGTTAGTGTGGCCAACATCTGGCCATTTTATACATATCCTTATCACCAAAACAGATTCACAACTCTATCTCTTTCCCAACCCAAAACAGCCACCCTTTTTTCCCTTAGGGTTCTTGGTGGCCAAACTTCCAAGTTTCATTCCTCTCCCATGGTGTGGAAGTGTTTTAATGTTTTCTCCTCTCTCCTATACTCTTAATAGCACAAAGCAATCCCTCTCCTCCAAGGTTAAGTTATTTGGGAGATATTTAAAGGGCGGTAAGTAGAGAAAAATCAAGAAATTGGACAGCAAGGTAAGTCCCTCCTTCTACTTCATATGTTTGTTTAAGCTTTAGATGTGTTTTACTTTCTACAAGTTCATGGGTTGATGACTGAAGTTATAAATGAGCTGGTGGACTTGTTATGTAGTTTTGGAGTTGTTCTTGTTGTTCTCTTAGGTGTTGTACATATGTTGGTTGGATGTTGTTAATATTGTTGTGAATTGAGCCAATGGGATGGGCATGAAATGGGGGAGATGCTACCCGTTTGATTGTAAGATGAACTTGCCCTTGATGGTTGAATGATATAGTTGCATTGATAATGGTGTTGTATAACATGTTGGGACTAATTTCGCGATATGTGGGGCTGTTCCTATCATGTTAAGTTGCTGGAGATTGATATAATTATAGTTATGTATCGTTGATGGTGTTAAAAGGATTAGAAAGGAGATAGGCTTGGATAATCCCGAGGAAACGCTTGTAGAACGAGCTTCTCGCTCATTAGCTAGTTGGTGTGTTCTTCTTGTTGATGCTAGTCTTCTTTTCCTGGTTGTAGTTGGACTTGTGAAGGAGGCTACCATCTTGATCAGAACATCTACTTAAAGGTACGTAAGGCTATTTTCTTGCCTCGCCACAGCGACACGACATACGATATTTGCCTCTTATGTAAACCATGAAGTTTAGAGCTTCCAATTGTAGTAGTAGTTCCGATGTTCCAAGTATCATGAATCTCTTAATAAAATCTAACTATCCATAATCAATTGTTATTCAAGTGTTTACTCCTAAGAGTCGAGTTTCAAGTTTCTATGATGGGATTAGAATTCCCCTTAAGTATGATGACGTTCCTAGCACACAAAGTGAAATGAAAGAAATGTTATGTGCTCACACATGGTTGTTACTCAAGTGTATTCATCTCATAAATTAAGTTACGAGATGTCGCGAAGAGGATAGAATTTCCCCTTATGTGGAACCAATCTAGTAACCTATAGAGTATGATTCCAAAATGGAATTCTAGAGGTTCTCTACATATGCGTTTCATAGTTTCGTGTACTCCTAGTTTGGTGTCGCCTCCATAATATGAGTTTCATATATCTATTAGAAGTATTGTACTCTTCTTAGAAAGTGTATACGAGCCATCGCGGCTCCTTCATGAGACTCCCGATAGCATGGCGACGGTTAGTAAGAGTTTCTCCACTCATTTGTTTAATAGCTTCATAGATGTCCTAATTGGTATTTCCCCCAATGAGTTGAGTTTCATAAGTGTATTAGTAGCCATATTTTCGTATGAGAGAGTAAGTATGAACCATAGTGGCACCCTCAAAAGAACTCCCGTAGTGTGATGACTAGTTGATGACAAAAAGGGGAGCCTTGGATGTTGATAGTTGTTGTTTGCTCTAGTGACCAGTAGCAACCAGTGAAAAAGGTTTACTAGTTCATGACTACTAGTTTACAATGAGATGGGAACATTCATGACTACTAGTTTACAATGAGATGGGAACCTTACTTGTTAACGAAGGTGATAGCCTATAAGTATAAACGAAGAAGTTACAGTAGGTTGTCTAGAATAACTATGTTTAGAATGACAATAAGATGACTCTCAGGTAATAATTGGAGGATCATATATCTAAGGTTAAGGTATGATAGGTATGGGAATACACGATGTTTTCTAATGTAGACGATATCTCGCGGCTAATGTCTAAGTAAATGTTGTGGGGGTGTAGAGCATAAGGTAAGATGAATCACATAAGTAGTTTCAGATGTTTGTTGATGGTTTATAGGTCCTAATGAAGATGAATTATGTGGATGGATTCTATAATATTGTTGATGGATTATAGTTCGTTAATTAAGATGAATGATATCAGTAATATCCAAATTATCATTATCGGATTGTAGTATCTTACTTAAGAAAGATTTAGTGTTGGATTACAGAGTATCACTAATGTTACCTTAAGAAAGATTAAATGCTATGTGGCTCATATACACTTTCTAAGAAGAGTACAAGACTTCTAATAGATATATGATACTCGTATTACAGAGGTGGCACCAAATAGGGAGTACATGAAACTATGAAATGCATATGTAGATCACCTCTAGAATTCTATTTTTGAATCATACTCTATAGGTTACTAGTGTGGTCCCTCCTAAGGGGGAACACTCTATCCTCTTTGCGACAACTCGTAACTTAATTTATGAGATATATGCTTGCGTAACAACCATGTTGCACATAACATCTCTTTCATTTCACTTTGTGTGCTAGGAACGTCATCATACATAAGGGGAATTTTAATCCCATCATAGAAACTTGGAACTCGACTCTTAGGAGTAAACACTTGAATAATGACTAATTACAGACAAATCACTTTTCTTAAGAGATTCATGAGACTTGGAACATGGAACGACTACACTTGGAAGCTCTAAACTTCATGGTTTATATAAGAAGCAAATATCGTATGTCGTGTCGTTGTGGCGAGTCAAGAAAATAGCCTTACGTACCTTTAACTTCTCCCCTCGAATACCAATGAAGAACTCATCCTCCTTTTACCATCAACTACAATAAGGAAACAATAGTATTGTTAACAACCAGAAACACAAGAACTAACCGATAAATGTCAAACTAAGCTATACAAGCTTCTATAACATATATCTTCACCTAGCTCCCTTCCAATACTTGAAACTTCCTAAATCAACATATAAACACATACATAAAAATTTCCAGCCCCTTCATATAACAAAAACACCCAACTTTACCATCAAACCAGTCCCAACACACTATATAGCATAATCAACACTTCAACTACATTATCTAATCATTCAACTAACAACTTGTATCTTCTAAGCATATTTAAATCATCAACCTAACTTATATACAACATGCTAATACTTCCAGCACCTACCCCCACCAAAAACAATCCCAATATGATAAACCACACAGCTAGTAACTCAACTACATCAATCAATCTCAACTTACAAACTAGCTAATGAGCGACAAGCTCGTTTTGTGATAAATCAGACACCATCTCCCTTGTTTCTTTTACTTTTCTCAAGTTCAAAACAATAACAACAACAACAGTCAACAAGTACATCTCCAACACCTTTATACAATCAAATTAGCCCCACATACCACGAAATCAGTCCCAACATGTTATACGACATCACTAGCCCTATAACATTCAACTATCACCAGCAAGTTCATCTTACAATCAAATGGGCAGCATCTACCCCATTTCTTCCACCTCCCAGTGGCTGAAACTCACAACAACACCATCCAACCACCATATGTACATCACCTAAGAAAACAACAAGAACAACCCCAAAACTACATAACAAGTCCATTTATAACTTCAGCCATCAACCCATGAACTTGTAGCAACTAAAATACGTCTAAAACTTAAACTAACTCATACATATTAAGTAGAAGGAGGGACTTCCCTTGCTGTCCAATTTCTTGATTTTTCTCTACTTGCTGCCCTTTAAATTTCTCCCAAATAACTTAACCTTAGAGGAGAGGGACTGCCTTGTGCTGTTTGGTTTAGAAACATAATAAGAGTTTAGGAGAGAAGAGAAACTACATTAAAACAATTCCACACCATGGGAGAGGAATGAAACTTGAAGTTTGTCCACCAAGAACCCTAAGAGAAAGAAGGGTGGCTATTTTGGATTGGGAGAGAGAGAGAGTTGTGAATCAGTTTTTGGTGATACAGATATGTATAAAATGGCCAGATGTTGGCCTTAAAAGGACCTTTGGTTGAACTCCCTTGCCCCTTAATGGGCCTCCCCTTTATGGATCAAATTTGGCCACACTAGCCACTTTAATTTGGGCCTCTCATTTCAAGTAGGAGGGTCACCTACTTGTCACTTACTTAGGCTAAAAGGTTACTAATTAGGTCTAAACACGTGTGTCATCCCCATTTAATAATTAGGACATGAAACAAGTAGGACGTGTAAGCAAATAGGACGTGCAAGCAAGTAGGATGTGTGAGAAAGTAGATGAAACACATAGGACGTTTAAGCAAGTAGGTGAAACACAAAGGTGAAACTAGTAGGTCATCTACCTTTGTCCGACATCATATTCATTTATGAATCTCATTTACTTTAACTAGGCTTAACATACTGCATACATTTTGGACATTATAACCTCATTCTTCCATATTCAAGTAACTTCGTAGACTTCAACTTAGTCGTACATATGATAAGAAGTATAGAGTGTTACATCATTCCCCCCTTTGGATCATTCGTCCTCGAATGAGAAGCGTGACTCAAGGAAACATTAACTTTGGGATTCTGGCACAATACGTGCATATGTAGGGAACATCTAATTTGACAAGAACTTCGCGATTACCGATCGCTCTAGTCAAAATCGCATGAAATATAATGATCTCTTAAGCCATGCATGATCTAGAGTATGAAACAAGGGTAACATTTTCTAAATGCCTCGTAGATTTTCAATTATAAGTGTGGTGCCCAACACACCCATAAGTGAGACTCTACTGGACACGGCTTCATAGACTCCCGAGGACTAAACTGTTGTACTACCACTCTGTCACATCCAAATACATGAGTTGGATGGACCATGATCCATATGCATCTAGTATGATCTTGTAATGTGGGTAAATGACATAACTTATAGCATAAATGAATTCTGTCAACAAAATTCCTTTTTTGTACATGACGTGGCCACTGGCCCATGGTATACAATTGAATATAAAATAACCCACTGACTCTATCTATGAAGGGCCCAAAGCTACCCATAATCTCTAACATCAATGCAATTACTAGACCTGACTTGGCTCCAGGTGAAATTAGAGCTTGCAACTCTTCCGCTGATGATCTGCACTATCTAGCAACCCAATCTGCCAGACTGTACAATTGGACCTGCAATGTGAAATATAACAAATGCAGCGCCCCCAACAAAAAGGACGTCAGTACAGAAATATTGTACCGAATACATAAGGCAAACATAAATAATCATATGAAAGAACATCAACTGTAAGGAGAGATAGAGATGAATTAACCTGAAACTCTTAATTGTCATTAAGGGCTATGATATGCCTAAGTATCGTACATGTGTGTACATAATATCTGGTCATACATATACATATGCGTATATAACGCCATCAAGCCTCTGTGGGCATAATCATCATCATACACCAGTTAATCAGGTGGTGGTGCGTATATACACCATAACCTTTCCCATACCCCGTATACATATCATATAGCGTATATAACGCATATGAGGTCATGATATATACATGTATATAATTCATGAATGACATAAGACACTCTGAGCCAATCGGAGTGGCATACAATCATTGCACCTTCGATTAACATTATGGAACGAACATCATCAACATAACTTACTTTGAAGAATCAACAAGCCATAAGATAAGATCACTATCATTATATAGAACTTAAGAACATCAGCCTCTAACATATCTAAGAGTGGAGCCATTATGGATATTGTTCATTTACGTTCGTTTCATTCTGATCATGCCAAAAGAAGGAAGAGTAGCCTTAACATACATACTGCTCTATGATGCTTTCTATTACCTATGAACCTTGGAAGCATATGAGATTCATAACAAAGAGAGTTGGATCATTGTCGAGGACTTAATATGACACAAATATTATCACATGGGGGAACAACTTTTGTAGAATTAAAAGACTTGCGATAATTCATTCTTTGGAACACACATTAAAGAAAGGAATCAAATGATAAGACTTTATGTCACTGGATACAATAGAAATATACCTAATGTTCTACGACCCTATTATGACACCTTCAGAAACCATTATCTAGTCTTATGGACCATTCTACCTTGGATAGACTATGATCGTCTACGTCAATGTGGTTTACATTAAAATAACCGAACAATGGTAATCTCGATGCTTACGATATAATTCTTCTTACGTTACATTCTATAACTCCTTAACGATTATCTGAACTCTTTACCATATAATGACTTGTTACTATATAATTGACATCACGTGAAAGGAACACCAGAGCATGAAAAAGAGAGTCGCGATACTTTACTCCTAGGAACTCAAATTGCAAGGGAACATCTAATAGGACTTTATCTCGCTAAATGCGAGATGGACATACGCACTCACTTTACTATATTCCGTATTTGTTCTTCCAAAACCTGTATTCTAACTCCCTAGAATGTCTTATCCTCAACAATGCTCTAACATTATATTAACATAGTTGTCATATAATTCATCTTAAGTTATCTATCATCCATTAGTGATACTCTGGAAGCCAACACTTAATCTTTCTTAAGTAAGATACTACAATCTGATAATGATAATTTGTATATTAATGATATCATTCATCTTAATTAACGAACTATAATCCATCAACAATAATCTAGAACCCATCCACATAATTCACCTTCATTAGGACCTATAAACCATCGACAAACATCTGAAACTACTTACGTGATTCATCTTACCTTATGCTCTACACCCCCACAAAATTTACTTAGACATTAGCCGTGAGATATCGTCTACATTAGGCAACATGGTGTAGTCCCGTACCTATCATACCTTAACCTTAGATCAATGATCCTCCAACTATTATCTTATAGTCATTCTAAACATAGTTATACTAGACAACCTACTGTAACTTCTTCGATTATACTTATAGGCTATCACCTTCATTAACAAGTAAGGTTCCCATCTCATTGTAAACTAGTAGTCATGAACTAGTAAATCCTTTTCACAAGTTTCTAATGGTCACTAGAACAAACAACAACTATCAACATGCAAGGCTCCCTTTTTTGTCATCAACTAGCCATGACACTATGGGAGTTCTTTTGAGGGTGCCACTAGGGTTCATACTTACTCTCTCATAGGAAAACGTGACCACTAATACACTTATGAAACTCAACTCATTGGGGAAATACCAATTAGGACATCTATGAAGCTATTAAACATATGAGTGGAGCAACTCTTACTAACCATCGCAATGCTATCAGGAGTCTTACGAGGGAGTCGTTGTGGCTCATATACACTTTCTAAGAAAAGTAAAAGAATTCTAGTAGATATATGATACTCGTATTATGGAGGCGACACTAAATAGGGACTACATGAAACTATGAAATGCATAGTAGAGCACCTCTAGAATTCTACTTTGGAATCGTACTCTATAGGTCACTAGTGTGGTCCCACCTAAGGGGGAAAACTCTATCCTCTTCGCGACAACTCGTAACTTAATTTATGAGATGTATGCTTGAGTAACAACCATGTGTGAGCAAATAACATCTCTTTCATTTTACTTTGTGTACTAGGAACGTCATCATACATAAGGGGAATTCTAATCCCATCATAGAATCTTGGAACTCGACTCTTAGGAGTAAACACTTGAATAATGACTAATTACGGACATATCGTATTTCTTAAGATATTCATGAGACTTGGAATATGGAACTACTACACTTGAAAGCTCTAAACTTCATCGTCTACATAAGAAGCCAATATCGTATGTCGTGTCGTTGTGGCGAGTCAAGAAATAGCCTTACATAGCTTTAACTTCTGCCCTCGGATACCAATGAAGAACTCATCCTCCTTTTAACATCAACTACAATAAGGAAACAATACTATTGTTAACAACCAGAAACAAAAGAACTAACCGATGAATGTCAAACTAAGCTATACAAGCTTCTATAACATATATCTTCACCTAGCTCCCTTCCAATACTTGAAACTTCCTAAATCAATATATAAACACATACATGTTCCAGCCCCTTCATATAACAAAACCACCCAACTTTACCACCAAACTAGTCCCAACACACTATATAGCAAAATCAACACTTCAACCACATTATCTAATCATTCAACTTACAACTTGTATCATCTAAGCATATTTAAATCATCAAACTAACTTATATACAACATGCTAATACTTCAGCACCTGCACCCACAAAAAACAATCCCAATATGATATACCACACAGCTAGTAACTCAACTACATCAATCAATCTCAACTTACAAACTAGCTAATGAGCGACAAGCTCATTTTATGATAAATCAGATATCTCCCTTGTTTCTTTTACTTTCCTCAAGTTCAAAACAACAACAACGGTCAACAACTACATCTCCAGCACCGTTATACAATCAGATCAGCCCCACATATCACAGTCCCAACATGTTATACGACATCACGAGCAACATCCCCCCCATTTTGTATCGATTGCTAGTGATGTTGTATAATATGTTGGGACTGATTTCGTGGTATGTTGGGTTGTTCCTATCATGTTAAGTTGCTGGAGATTAATATAATTATAGTTATGTATCATTGATGGTGTTAAAATGATTAGAAAGGATATAGGCTTGGATAATCCCTTAGAAAAACTTGTAGAATGATGTTGTCGCTCATTAGCTAGTTGGTGTGTTCTTCTTGTTGATGCTAGTCTTCTTTTCCTGGTTGTAGTTGGACTTGTGAAGGAGGCTTCCATCTCGATCGAAACGTCTACTTAAAGGTACGTAAGGCTATAGTCTTGAATTGCCACAACGGCACAACATACGATATTTGCTTCTTATGAAAACCATGAAGTTTAGAGCTTCCAATTTAGTATTTCCAATTTTCCATGTATCATGAATCTCTTAAGAAAAACTATATGTCCATAATCAGTTGTTATTCAAGTGTTTACTCCTACGAGTCAAGTTTCAAGTTTCTATGATGGGATTAGGATTTCCCTTAAGTATGATGACGTTCCTAGCACACAAAGTGAAATAAAAGAAATGTTATGTGCTCACACATGGTAGTTACTCAAGCGTATTCGTCTCATAAATTAAGTTACGAGCTGTCGCGGAGAGGATAGAATTTCCCCTTAGGTGGGACCAATCTATTAACCTATAGAGTATGATTCCAAAATAGAATTCTAGAGGTTCTCTACATATGCATTTCATAGTTTCATGTACTCCTTTTTTGGTGTCGCCTCCATAATACGAGTTTCATATATCTATTAGAAGTCTTGTTTTTACTTATGAAGTGTATACGAGCCACCGCGGCTCCCTCGTGAGACTCCCAATAGCATAGCGATGGTTAGTAAGAGTTGCTCCACTCATATGTTTAATAGCTTCATAGATGTCCTAATTGGTATTTCCCCAATGAGTTGAGTTTCATAAGTGTATTAATAGCCACATTTTCCTATGAGAGAATAAGTATGAACCATAGTGGCACCCTCAAAAGAACTCACGTAGTGTGAGGACTAGTTGATAACCAAAGGGGAGCCTTGCATGTGGATAGTGTTGTATGTTCTAGTGACCAGTAGCAACAAGTGAAAAAGTTTTACTAGTTCATGACTACTAGTTTATAATGAGATGGGAACCTTACTTGTTAACGAAGGTGATAACCTATAAGTATAAATAAAGAAGTTATAGTAGGTTGTCTAGGATAACTATGTTTAAAATGACTATAAGACGACTCTCAGATAATAGTTGGAGGATCATAGATCTAAGGTTAAGGTATGATAGGTACGGGACTACACCATGTTGCCTAATGTAGACGATATCTCACGGGTAATGTCTAAGTAATGTTGTGGGGTGTAGAGCATAAGGTAAGATGAATCACATAAGTAGTTTCAGATGTTTGTCAATGGTTTATAGGTCATAATGTAGATGAATTATGTGGATGGGTTCTAGATTATTGTTGATGGATTATAGTTCGTTAATTAAGATGAATGATATCATTAATATACAAATTATATCTCTTAAGAAAGATTAAGTGTTGGCTTCCAGAGTATCACTAATGGATGATAGATAACTTAAGATGAATTATATTATAGATTTTAGGTGATCGTTAATAGTTGATAGATTTTCACATAAGGTGAACTAAGTTGATGTAAATGTTATAGCCTTCTTGAGGATAAGACAACATAGGGAGTTAGATTACAGGCTTGGGGAAAACCCAATAAGGATTATAGTAAAGAGAGTACATATATCCATCTCGCATTTAGCGAGATAAAGTCCTATCAAATGTGCCCTTCCCATTGAGCTCTTAGAAGTAAAGCATCGAGACTCTCTTGTTCATGCTCATGTGCTCCTTTCACGTGATATCAGTTGTATGGTAACAAGCCATCATATAGTTAATAGTTCAGATGATCGTTAAGGGGTTATAGAGTGTAATGTAAGAGGACATATGTCGTAAGCTTCTAGATGACCATTTTTAGGGTATATAGCTTCTTTTAAGATAAACTACATTGACATAGACGATCACAGTCTATCCAAAGTAGGGTGGTCCACAATACTAGATAATGGTTTCCGAAGGTGTCATAATCGAGTCGTAGAATAGTAGGTATTTTCCTATCCTATCCAGTGACATAAAGTCTTATCATTTGATTCCTTCCTTTAATGTGAGTTCCAAAAAAAAAAGAAGTATCACCAGTCTTCTACTTCAAAGTTGTTCCCACTGTGTGATATTATTTGTGTCATATTAAGTCCTCGACAGTGACCCATCTCTCATTTTTATGAATCTTCTATCTTTCGAGGTTCATAGGTAAAGCATCTTAGAGTAATAAGTATGTTAAGGCTACTCTTCCTTTTTTTGGCATGATCAGAATGAAACAAACGTAAACGAACAATATTCATAATGGCTCCACTCTTAGATATGTTAGAGACTGATGTTCTTGACTTCTATATAATGATAATGATCTTATCTTATGGCTTGTTGATTCTTCAAAGTAAGTTAGGTTGATGATGTTAGTTCCATAATGTTAATCGGAGGGGCATAGACCTTACGTCATTCCGATAGACTCAGAGTATCTTAGTATCATTCATGCATTATATACATGTATATACCACGACCTCACAGGAGTTATATACACGTATGTTATATGTTATGTATATGGGGTATGAGAAAGGTTATGGCATTATATATGCACCACCACCTGATCAGCTGGTTACATGATGATAATCCACAGAGGCTGTTCTAGTAAGGAAGATGCCCAACGAGGCCAATGGCGTTATATACGCATATATATGTTAGACGGAGTTATATATGCATATACACTATACATGTGCATATCATGGACCTCAGTGGAAATTCAGAATTTTAGGTTGATTCTTCCCTATATCTCCTTACACTTGATGTTCTTTCATATGATTATTTCAGTTTGCCTTACGTATTCGATACAATCATTCTGTATTGACGTCCATTTTGTCGGGGGCGCTACATTTGTTATATTTCACATTGCATATCCAATTGTATAGGTTGGCAGACTGGTTTGCTAGATAGTGCATATCATCAGCTAAAGAGTTGCAAGCTCCTATTTAACCTAGAGCCGAGTCATGTCTATTAATTGCATTGATGTTAGAGATTATGGGTAGCTATGGGCCCTGTCCCAGCACTTGTATTAGTCGTGAAATAATAGGTACTCATAGAGGCTTCATAGACAGAGTCAGTGGGTTATTTTATATTCAATTGCATACCATGGGCCAGTGGCCACGTTCATGTACATAAAAAAAATTGTTCACAGAATTCATTTGTGTTACAAGTTATGTCATTTACCCTATTACAAGATCATAGTAGATGCATGTAGAGCATGGTCCGTCCAACTCATGTTTTCGGGCATGACATTATGGACAGAATCTAGAGAATCGTAAGAGACAAAAATGAGTAGATAAAAAACGTGACAGGGGCCAGCACAAGAGGGATCGGTCTGTAGGTGACAAATGAGAGTTTAGAGGTGGGTGTACGCCACAGTTTTATAGGCGCCCATCCTACCCGGCAGCTAGTGCACCATCACTATATTCGAGGTCAAGGGTTGATCGGTTTTCTCAATCTGGACCAGATCAGAATTCACGAGCATTAGGGTCCTATTATAGAGGGGATTCTAGTTAGATGAGGCTGCCTTTGACTCGATGTGAGCGGTGTGGTAAGGCCCATCTGGGGCTGTGCCAACGAGGATCAGATGTGTGTTATTCTTGTGGTTATCCTGATCATATTTTGCAGGAATATCTGACAAGAGGCGAAGGTGTGAGGGCCCAGCCGGCAAGATCTATAGCAACTTCATCATCTTCAGCACGCCCATTAGGGAAAGGTCATCAAACGTCAGCAAGTCGAGGCAGAGGTAGGGGTAAAGCAACTAGCGTCGGTGGTGGCCAGAACCGCATTTATGCATTGATGGGTTGACAGGATCAGAAGTCTTCACCTAATGTTATTACAGGTATATTATCAGTTTGTTTACATAATGTATATGCGTTGTTAGATCCAAGCTCCAGTCTATCATATGTCACACATTTCATTGCCTATAAGTTTGGTGAAGAGCCTGGGTTGATAAGAGAGACATTTGCGGTATCTACACCAGTTGGTGAGTCAGTAGTTGCTAGACGGGTCTATTGGAATTGTGCAGTGTTAGTTTGTAACCATCAGACCCTAGCGGATCTCGTAGAGTTAGAAATGGTTTATTTTGATATTATTATGGGCATAGATTGGCTGGCATCGTGCTACGCTAATGTTGATTTCCGAACAAAGATTGTTAGATTTCAGTTTCCAGGCAAGCCAGTCCTTGAATGGAAGGGTAATATTGTGACGCCAAAGGGTATGTTTATTTCATACCTTAAGCCAAGAAAGATGATTTCCAGAGGTTGTATATACCATTTTGTTCGGGCCAAAGATGCCAATGCTGAACCACCTATTCTTCAATCAATTCTGATGGTTAATGAGTTTCTTAATGTATTTGCAGATGAACTTTCAGGCCTTCCTCCCGAAAGGGAGATTGAGTTTGGTATAGATGTGTTGCAAGACACTCAGCTGATATATCCCTCCTCAGTCGGTGGCAAACACACGTAAAGTTTAGGAGAACGAATGGACTTACTCTAACTCCTACTTGGGAAGAATTAAATATGATGATGACAAGAAAGTATGTATCCGATCGGTACAAGCAAGAACAACTAAAGAGGGTCTACACCTTGAAACAAATTCTCAAGAGTGTAAAAGAGTATTATGATGAGTTTCGACTTATAAAAATGAGGATTGATTTCGAAGAAGAAGAATTGAATATCGTAACTCAGTTCAGAGCTGGGTTAAATAGAGAGATCACATCCACAATGAGGCTTCATAATTACAATGACCTTGACAAAACTCTTGAAGCGGCAATTGAAATTGAGAAAGGTCTCAAGGAGGATAAAGCGATCAAATCCAAGGGGTATTCATCTTCGTGGAGAAAGAACAAAGAAGGGAGAACTTCTTCCTCTAATTGGGAAAAGAACAAGGGAAACATGCAAGACTCTAAGAAGCCCTTTTTCAAGAACAATCAAGTTTAGAAACAACCTCCAAAGCTTACGCCATAAGAAGGAGGTACTAGTGCTCCCCTCCAATGTCATAGAATGAGTGAGTGTCCCAACCGAAGGGCAATCGTTGTAAGGATTGAAGATCCTTGTAGTGATAAGGATGAGAGGGAGTATGAGAAGGTTATTGAAGAGGGTACTCAAGAAGATGATGATTGTGTAAATGATGAGGAAGTGAGCGAGATGAGGACGTTACCATTCCATGTGAGTTAGCAAGAAAATCCTTGTTAATCAAGAATATACCTCAAGAAGGGAGCTCACCATGTCAAACTACGTAGTGAGAAGGGCAATAATAAGTAAAGTTATGGATGATCTAAGCCAAAGGGAAAAACTCATCCATTCCAAATGCCTCATCAAGGGAAATGTATGTTCCTTGATCATTGATAGCGGGAGTTGTGCTAATGTAGCAAGTACCACATTGGTGGAATTCTTGAAGATTCCAACCACCAAACACTCAACTCCATACAAGCTCCAATGGTTGAATGAATATTGGGAGTTGATGCAAACCGAGTTCCATCAAGAATGTTCATGAGTTGTCAAGCCCATGAAATTCAAGTACTACAAGGCCTATGCATGAAGATGGACATCCTTGAGCATACTCTAGCACCATCCCAAGGTTTCCAAGTGTTTATGATAGCATGGGAAGGTAAAAAGACAACAAATGGTGCAGAAAACACCACATGTGAATCACAGATGGTCACATGTGGAGTCTACAAATAGCAGACTGTGTCAAGAAGCCGCAGATGAAGCAATCACTGAAGGACATAACCTGTGAATACAGATCATGTAATGGACGCAGCCTGCCATTCGCAGGTCAATAGCAGAGTGTGACAACACGGCTTTTTAGTTATTTTTGCAATTCAAGAGTGTCACTTTTGGACCTCTTGTGTAATATTAGTCCTACACTATATATAGGAACCTTAAGTCATTTCCATAGCTTAGACTATCTTGAAAATTGTTGTTTATGATTCTCTTTGAGAACTGGACTGTTGAGAACTTATTTAGGCTTTTCATTGAACCTTTGATCGGAAAGGTGGGTTACTTGGGAATCCAATTCTCTTGAGGTCATCCTAATAGGATAAGGTGCTTTATGTTGGTTTAATCAATTGAGATCCATAGTTTAATATACTTTGGGTTGCTTTTGGTTCCATTTTATTGTGTCTTCCTCTTTATCTTTCAAATTCCTTATTGTTTGATTTTTTTTCTGCAATTTGGTATGTATCAATTGATATCAGAGCTTGATTGAAGGGTTGTTCCAATAATCAATGTCTTGGATTTTGATTACTATAAAAAAAAGTGTTCCAGAGTCCAAAAATCTAAAAATAGTTGTTTGTTTTTTATTCTAGTGTCATCATTGAGTTTCTTAGTGTTAGGAGAGTCTAGATCTCAAGTTTCAAATCTTTTGAGTCAATTTTGAGTCATTTATAATTGTTGGCCATTGAAGAAATGAAGAGCGTGAGGTGGGTCTTGTGAAGAAGGGGAATTGAAGCTTAAAAATGATTGGGCTTTGTTCTCCTATTGAAGAAGAGTGGGAATCTGAAATTTGGGTGATTTGAAGAAGGATTGAAGGTCTTAAAATTTTTGAATCTTCAAGTGTTCTTGAAGACCTTCATAGAGTTTTTGAGGAAGAAGGAGCAAAAACGTCTCATTTGATCTTCCAAAACCTAATTTCAAGTTGAAAAGTTGTATTTGGGCCAAAAGAGGTAAAGTATCAAAAAAAGTGGGCCCTAGTCATTAGAAAAATAAAAAAAGGCCCATAGCACGGATCCCCAAAAATATTTTATGTCACAAAAGTTGTGCAGCGAAAGCACAACCTGACAGCCGCAGGTTGTATCGCATGTGACACTTGCGAACCGCAGAGCAGCTGCACACTACTGCAGTGATTTCTAGGAGTTCAGCAGGAATATTTGCGGCAGCAGACTAAGCCGCAAGCACTGTCTTCAAACCGTAGGTCCTGCAAAATAAATAACATTCTGCAAACGCAAAACGTGGTATGTTACAATCGTACTACTTCTTTCGTTCTTTTCGCTTTTTAACTTTGTCGATCACTTCTTGAATCAAGTCTGGTAGTTTGAGTCGAATCGTTCTTTCATCGAGTCGACAAAGATCCACTCTTGATCTTGAGTATTGAACCTTTGTAACTCAGCAGACTAAACAAGGTACAATCATTAGCAGAGACAATTTATTAGGCAATCAAAGGTGCGCATACTCGAGTGACTTTTGAGGTTTATTTGTACTAACCTAACATGTTTGTTTTGATCGGTTGTTCTAAAACAGGTACCATGACAAGTTCGAGCGATTAGACCCAAGTTTCAACCGGGGTACCTACTCTTGAATGATAGTGTAGACTAGCCAACTATGTAATGTAGTATAATGTTTGTTTCATTTTTGTGAGTCATAATTTGGGATGGTTTGATCATGTGATTATGATTATATTTTTACATGTCCTACGATTGTATGAGTGTGGGATATGTTTATCTCAGAATGCATATGAAACCTGTTTGTTCGAGTCTAGGGTGATTGAGATGAAGTCTTATGTGGGCCTAGATCATTGTGGTTTAGTCATAGACTAAGAAATGGTTAGAATATGCTAAGGTTCAGTAAATTTCAGTATTTAGACTAGTTGTGAGATGAATATTTGAATTAGGACCCTCATAGAAATAATGAACCATGTTACCCATATTTTACTCATCTTGATAATACGTGCATGTTTTGTTCAGCCCGCAAGTCTTGTGTTTGCAGAATGTTATGTCGGGCTAGGTCTGGTTTGGCTTCAAGCTATTAATATGCTTAAAAGGGTCTAAGTACGATTGTATGTGTTTGTATATGTCTCAGTTTAGTCCTTGGTTTACTTGGCAAATGTTATGTGCTGAAGATGTTTTTGAAGACACTAGGTGCAGTAGCTTTTGGTATAGAAGGGTCAGTGCAAGTTTTATGTGTAAGTGTCTTACTGATCACATCACATTTATTTAAAAGGGGATTTAGCATCACCCAACTAGGCTGTAATCATAAGTATGCATATGTGATTTCCTGTAAATGCCTGCATTGGCTATTGTTTGCATTTTCTGTTCATGTCCAGTGTGCATATAGTCTGCCCAAAGTTGAACAATGTGTTTCTTCTCATTTTCTTCCTATTTTGATTAAAGTCATGGTCATGTCCCTAGTTTATCATTCTCCTTTCTCTTCACAATTGAGGGTGTATATCATGTCATATATCTCAAGATATACGAAATATAAGAGTCTAGGTATACACTAAGTGTATATCAAGACTATATATATTTTGTATATACGCATCTGGAAAGTTTTTGTATATCAACCCTTTATATGTCTAAATATGCTGAATGTGGGCTTGTATACTCAGTGGATATTAAGGGAGTTAGATCTAATGCGTATTGGGCATGCTTTCCTCCCTTTCTCTTTGGAATCTGAATATATACATTCATTGGGCTTATCATCTTTTCCTCTCTTTAATTCTATTTCATTGGGCCTGCTTTGTATGTTAGTGTCAGGTTGTTTGCGCCCAAGTCCGAACTAATTCATCTGAATTGTTGTCTTTGGGCCTGTTATTTCACCTAGTCCTAATTAGTTGATCATATAAGATTAGTGTTTAATTTTTATTCACAAATGAGTATTTATGATTGATTTAATTAGGTATTTTTAACTCATACCTTGTTTCCCCCCTCTTTGGTTGGCCCACGAGGCCCACTTTTCTCTGGTTTTGCCGAGCATTTGAGTTGTTCGGCCTGAGGGCCGAACATTATATTCTTCACCGAGTCCGAAACTGCTTGAAGTCCCAGTCATAGGTGTAAATGACATAACATTTGCAAGAATCCCAACCATGGGTGAAAATGATGCAGAAAATTAGGGTTCTCTTTTATACGGTAGTTGGTGGGCCGGTATACCCATCAACCCATTTCTTTATGTTGTTTTCTATCTATTTGCTACTTGTAAAAATTCTTTAATTATTATTGGAGTCCTTAGTTAGAACTTAATAACATAAGTTGCCTCTTTTATACCTTAAAAAATAAACACATTTTTCATTTCGGATAAGTTAACACAGTTGGCTTTTTCAGCTATTTAGTTATATATTCTCAAATCTTCAAAATACAAGCTTTTGCAAAATAAGGAGTACAAATAACTTGGTTTAAATTTTGCAAAAAAGGATATGATTTCCTTCATCAATTTGGTATAAATGTTTAAACTAAGTTTGAATTATTGTGTTTTTAATTGAATTGGTGATTAATTGCCCTTTTAAATAAAAAATGGAAATTTTCCTTTATTAAGCTATAGTTTGGGTAGGGGAACAAACCCCTAAAAGGTTGATCTCCTTTAAAATATATGCTTATCTTTTTTAAAAAATGAAAATTCAGGAAAATTCTACTATTTCTAAAGAGACTTTATATTTTTAAAGGATTTTCAAATAAATTATTTCATTTTCAAGTGTGTGAAGATTTTGAATGTCTATATATTATTGCAATAATTTTAAACACTTAAGCAATTTTAAACAATTTATATTATATAAGACCTGAGGTCAACCGTATTTTATAGATCCTTAATACCGGGGTGCCAACACCTTCCCCAGGGGATCATTTGAACCCGTACCCGAACTCTAGTTTAAAATTAGGATTTTTTTTTGTTCTTGAAAAACCCTTCAAAAAATGGTTTTCCTATTTTTTCTTATAAAGTAGGTGGCAACTCTAAATAAATAATAATTCCAAGAGTCCACAAGTTATCCAATAGCTTTTATGCCTCTGTGTAAAAGTGAACCGTAACAGATGGCGATTCCACTGAGAATAAATTAGATTCTAACAATAAGGGTTTTAATAATATAAAATTACTTTTTTAATTACTTATGTGTTTTTTTATTGTAATATAAATTGTCATTCATGCATTCATCTTCCGCCACATGACAAATCACACACTTACTTGCATCTGTACACAAAGACGATTATGCGGATTCACAGTCATCCTCTAGTAAAAACCCAAAATATTTTCTTGGAACTTGTTGAAGATTTAGTTGGTTCGTTGTCGTCCAACATTTAACAACGGTTCACCTAGGACAGTCTCTGGGGTACCTAAGTCATTTGATTAAGCCCACTCTAGTCAACCTAGGTTAGAGCTAAGAAAAATTCCACTTGATTAGCGCATATTGACCCTGGAAGGGCTTTGAACATTTGAGACATGTTTGAAGTCCAATAGAAGACTACCTTTCGTATCTGTGTGGTCGTTGATCTGAGGATACGTTCATCCAACTATATGCTATGTGTGAACATGACTTGTGCCACATGAGTTAAACCATTGTCCGAGGGACGAAATCTAACTGTGTGTTATCTGTGTAGATGTATACCAACCTGCACTTCGACATGGTTTTGAGAGCTCCAGATATGCTGAAAGTATGGTGGTTTGATTTAGATGACAAGCATCGTACAAAAATCACTTGTTGCCTAGGTTACTTACCCTCCCTTATGACTATGAAGGGTTGTAAAGAACTTATCGAGGTCTTAACCGAATACTGGGACAACGATAGGATGGTGTTTAAGTTCGGGCTTATAGAGATGACCCCGACCTTGGAAGAAATCCGGGATTACATAGACAATAATAAAACATGTCTAAGAAAGAGAAAGAAACCCGATCACAACCTCTTAGCTCCAAACAATCCCACTCCAGTCGAAATCATGAAAATGTTATCATTAGCCCAAGCCTCCTGAATCTCCGGGGAAACAGTAGTCTTCCGGGATTTATACCAATATTTCTGAAGTAAAGAAGGGTTCATAAACCATTCCTTAGAGTTTCACACTTTCAAATATTGGGATGCTACCCGACCCTTAGCCTTTGCCATTTGTTTGTTTGGTACCATGATATTCCCCCAAAATCCCTACTTTGCCATAAATACCTGAGTCATATCAGTCCCATGCCATCTTCTACGACATAACCAACAATGGGGAAGCCAAATACTTTGACATAGTCTCACTTATCCTTGCTGATATATATCGAGCCTTGGGTAGATGCAGAAACCAGATTATGTACTTTCAGTGGTGCACCCTATTGCTATAATGGTGGATTCTCAAACAGCTTTGGAAAATCGTAGGTCCCCCAGTCTTGCCTACTGATAGTGGAAAAGATGACGTCAAAAACCACGTATCAGATTTCCCTTACCGAACCAAAAGAGAGTGGTTTTTTTTCTTCGCGAGTCTTAGAGAGAAGGATATACAGTGGAGGTTCGCCGACTTCATCACAACATGGGTTGTATTTCTGGGTAGGAAGTGTCCATTCTTGCCACTTATGGGTATCCGAGGGCTTCGCCCTTATGCACCACCCCGTGTTCTGAGACAATTTAGGAGAAAGCAAGATGTGGCTCGGGTCGGGAGTATGAGAGACTCTGTTATTGACTATGAGGAGGATAATATCCGAAATGCTGGAGAGTATATCTGATAGTGGAACAGTCGTTTCATATATCAAGTAAAGGAAATTACCATGGACTGTGACAAGCATTACGAAGATTAGTTGAGAGTGGATTTATTAGGGATTGCTGTGCCAGATATCAACCAGTATCAGCGTGTCAGTGACAGAGAGTCTAAGGTCCAGATCAAAGTCATACGGATTCAGAGGTAGGCCGATGACCGGGATGCTAAGTACCGGGATAAGATATAAGCTGACAAACAGACTATAGCGAGCCTGAAGGAAGATTTAGGGTTTGCACACGGATGTCTAGAGGGCCTGAGGAATCACATCAAAGGGGTTCTGGAGGATACCCGCTAGATGACCTTTTAGGAGAAGTGGTACATAGCTGATGCTTTGATAGTGGTGACATATCAGCAGATCCAGATCGCACTTCCGCAGGCCAAGAAGGCCTGGACAGATGGGGGGTCGACATCGACCATTGGAGGACAACTCTTATGATTTTCATTTATGCTTTTATTTTTATGATGTAACCCTTCAGGGATATTATTATTATAATGAAATGGTTATGAGGGCAATGGTTTGATTTAACAAATTGGCACAATTTATGTTCAAACGCTAGAAATGGTCTTAGTTCACGAGGCCCAAGGGCGCGTTTAATATATTGCAACTATGTGATTATGTGCAAATATCTATTTATGTGCTTCTTTCACGGATTTACATTGAATACAAATGATTCAATGTTTTGGGTATCACCTCAAAAGGAAAACACAAGAAAGTGCCTTAAACTACCAAAACTCCACTTTCTGAAAATGAAACCTACTTACCTAAACCATTAACATCTCCCAGAAATGATTGACGTGCTGAGATGGATTCCCGATGAAGTTTGGGTGCTGATGTGCCCGCTACCAGTGTGAATAGCGAAGAAGAGAGTGAAGCTTCACTCAGGAGAAAGATCGCTGAGCTCGATGGAAGAATTGTCTTGGTCAAGGTCAAGTTGAAGAAAGTTTACCATTTGTTGAACCTCTCAAAAGAAGTGAGAGGAATGATGGAGAATTATGTACCCCTATTAGGAAATTTGGGGACATCTAGAACTGTGAAGGTTGAATCTGAGAGTCAATCACTTAAGGAAGCTACAACTGTCGCGTTTGATGCCGCTTCTGAGAGCGATGAGGACCCGATATCATTGAGCGAGTTACCTACGCCAACCTGGTAGGTTGTCACTCTGAGGACCTATACTTGTCCTTACTACGTGACACCAGTACCCGTTGAGCTCGGAGGTTTATGAGACTATGAGGGCAATGGGGACTGCACACCCCAGTAATATGAGAATACCGACGTGTGCTTCAACATACGCGCACAAGAGATGCGCGTACCACATAAACTAACGGGAACACACCACTGATGAGTGTGTACCCCTCAAAAAGAAGCTACTACAACTGATCGACAACAGGACCATTCGCCTCATCTGGGGGCCCTATTCCTTGTTGTCACATGATCCGATCACTGGTATAGAAGGAACTAATGCCGATATGCATCTGTAGAGGTACGACTTCACCATCTTCGAAGACTTCTACACTGAGATCTTCAACAAATTGGTCACCATAGAAAAGGCGATCCCATTAGGCCCTCGTGGAAACCCTCATCCTCCACAGCTAGTAAAGGAAGAGGTTGTTTGTACCACTCTGGGGCACTAGGCCACAATATTGGGTAGTTCTCTCTCCCCGTCATGAGTTAGTCTAGGGCCGAGGGTCGAACGTGCGGTTCTAAGAGTGACAACTGTCCATGACTTCAAAAGAAAAACCATCTTTTGGGTAGATCTAGGTACCCCCCCTAACTAATTAAATGTAAATTCCCTCCCCTTTTACTTGTAAAAAACTGCGCTGGACCAGATGTTCCCTAGATGGGATATGCAGGAAGCCTATATCGGGCCTAGTCCTAGGAATTTTGGGTAAGAAAACCGGTGGGAGTTGGGTTTATTTTATGTAAAATGAACTAGGAACGGGCCTGACTTCCCCTGGCGGGATGCATAGGTAGTCTATTTAAGACTCAGTCCTTAATATAAATAAATATTTGCTCCTCCTCCCCTTTCCCCTTTTATAGAAATAAGTGGATCCAGCAGGCGGACCAATCGTTGGGGCTATTGTATGAAGTAAGTCAATCAACCCCCAAAATTATCAAAATACCCCTATAAACCCTAAAATACCTTAAACAGAGAATCAAACGAATATTCGCATATGAATACGTGAACTCGTATGTTATGTGCTTATTCTTGCATTTTATTCATTCGACTAACGTACTAACGTCATCTGCCTTTGAGTGATTTTTCTCTTAATAGAAGAAGAGATTAGTTCGTGTCATGACGCTGACTTATTATACAAGATCAAAAGTAGAACAACATCTCTATCCGAATAAAATATAAGGGAAATAACTGGTAGGTTAGACGACAAGAGAAGCATCAGAAACTCCAGGTCTCTTGTACGACGGAAGGTGACTCATACTGAGGATATGGTTAAAATGCGGAAGGACATTCAGGAGAAATCAGCCAGGGTGGAAAAGGCCCAAATCACTCGAGAAAAGTAGACGGAAGAAAGGCATCCACCGTCCTTCCCATCTCAATCTTTTCCAATTCATGAGAACTTCTCGAATCACCCTACGAGGACTGACCCGCACCATATCGGTACTTCATATCAAACTCCTCCACCCTTAAATATCACCCATATACCCAAGACCATCCATTCTATGTAGGTTCCCCTAGCCACAAATACCACCTCAGATCCAAATACCACTACTTACATTCCCCAAAATAACCCGACACGTCAAAACGTCTCTTTCCAAACCCCAGTCACTCAAAGCCACCTTTTGCCAGAATGTGGTGAACTGGACCACTATGAGGAGATCGAGAGGGTCTGGAGGGCCGAACATAAGAAGTTAGCAGAAAAGATGAAAGAAGAGTTAGCCCAAGGCATAGAGCAAAGATTGAAAGAGATTGCTCGAACTGCTCGAAAAAGTCCCAGACTAAGTTACGATGACATGTGCATATACCCAGGTATGGATCTACTAGAGGGCTTCAAGATGCCCAATTTTGAGATGTTTACTGGGTCGGGAAACCTGATGGCCCATCTATGATCATACTGTGATCAGCTGGTAGAGTTTTGAAATAACCTCGCTTTGATTATGAGGTTGTTCAGTCGAAGTCTGACTGGAGAAGCCTCTCATGGTTTGCCGCACAAAATATGCGTCAATGGATTACTTTGGAAGATATGGCGAAATCGTTCATGGAATGGTACAAGTTCAATATCGAAACCGTGCTTGATCGATACTATTTAGAGAATATTAGGCAGAAGTCCACAGAGACCTACAGAGACTATGCAAGCAGGTGAAGAGTGGAAGTCACTCGCGTGCAACCACCTGTTACAAAGAAAGAATTGGTCGCCGCTTTTGTCAGAAGAAGACCAAGATTGTTACGATAGGATGCTTTTCATGGCCGAGTGTCCATTTTCAGAACTAGTTGAAATGGGAGAGGCCATGAGGATGGTCTCAAATTCAGAAAGATTACCAGCGTGACGGGTAGAAGCTCCCAGTCAGGAAATAAGAAAACGGGAAGAACCCCGCTCACTATGGAGGTATATCAACCGCCACCCCTAAGCGGTTATCTAAGTCCCCCATATAGCCCAATGCCCATTTACTACGCCCAACCCGGCTACCAAACCTCCCCAAGCTTCCAAAGCCATTCGCCAAACCCACAAAAGGTTGCACCGATCTTCCAAACACCGGTGTTAGCCCTCCAAGCTCCACAAAATTATCAAGCTCTAACAAAATTACCAAGCTCCACCAAATTATCAAACTCCCCAAAATTATCAAACTCCGCAAAACTACTAGGCTCTTCAAAACTACCAAGCTCCTCAAAACTTCCAAGCTCTTCAAAATTTCAAAGCTTCACAGAATTACCAAGCTTCACAGAATTACCAAACCCAAAATTACCAAAATCAACCACCTCCGACGAACTATAATACACTACATCCAAAGTTTGAAAAGAAACCGGCCGAAGTATTTACGCCATTGTTGAGAATATGTACACGGTTGCTTGAAGAATTACTTTCCGCTGGCATGATCCAAATGGTACCTCCAAAGAAGGTTGACCTCGGGAACTGCTTATACTTCCCCGACCAAACATGTGCCCATCATTCTGGTGGAGCCAGGCATAGTATTTCGAGGATTGCCTCAACCATAAGCATAAGATTCAAGACTTGATTGACAAAAGAGAAATCACATTATAGACAGCCGCTCCAAATGTGAATACCAATCCTCTACCAAATCATGGCAATGCCATTATTCACATGATCGAGAGAGAGGAAGACTGGACAGTTCGTAAACCTTTGGGCCTAGTACCCATGAAAGCTCTGGAGAAAACTGTGACGTCACTAACTATACATGAGCGACCAAGGTTTAATTTGTTGATCCCTACTCTGATTATTGCGCAAGTAGCATCGGGTGTCATTAAACCACCCAGAAAGGAGTTCATTATTGAGGCTGCCATTGCACACGGTATGACCAGATCCGGGCAATGTTATACACTTGAAGAGTTAGCCCAAGGGGACAATAAAGGAAAACAATCAAAGAAGGCCAATGACGGAAGGTGAAGCTGAAGATTTTTAGCGCAGAATATTGCCCAAAGAGTATTCCATCGTTGAGCACTTGAAGAAAACTCTGGCACATATATTAGTGTTAGCATTGTTGATGAGTTCTCCCCAACACCTTCTAGTATTGTGAAAGTGTTGGATGAAGCACATGTTCCTGCTGGCACAAACGTTGAAAGTCTGGCTACCACAATAGCCTATATCATGGGAAATCACCGACTATCATTCAAGAAGGATGAATTTCCCAATGAAGGGTTAATGCATAACAAAGCATTGTACATCACTGTTGAGTGCATGAGTAAGATCATAGAGCGAGTCCTCGTGGACAACGGGGCCTGATTGAATATTTTCCTAACAACCATACTGGAACAGTTAGGGTATAATATGGAAAATATAAAAAAAGAGTTATACAAATGTGAGAGGATTTGATGAGGCTCAGAGCGACCCAGTCAGAGGGTCGACCAGTGTATCCAAATGGGACCTGCAGAGTTCATCATCGAGTTCCAGGTCATGTCAATCTCTACCAACTATAATTTGCATTTGGGAAGGCCTTAGATCCATGCGGTTGGAGCCATACCATCTTCTCTACACTAGGCCGTGAAATTCGTATGGAAAGGACACAAAGTGGTAATACATGGGAAAGGAAGTATCCACAACTATCCCAACAACTTTATCCCTGTAATCGAGGGAGTTCCTAAGGAACCAGATTTCCACATGGTCAAACTAGTAGGGGTTGCATATGCAAAAGATGCAACACAAGTCCCAATGCCGACATCATATAAAATGATTTCCTCTATAATGTTGTAGAATGGTTTAGAGCCATAGAGGGGTCTCAAGAGAAATTTTCATGGCACACAAAGCCAATCGAGATCCTTGAAAATCATTTCCGATATGGTCACGGATACATCCCCATCCTTAAAGAAGCTTCCAAAGGAAGTGGAAAGAAGAAGGATTCCTCGAAGTTATGAAAGCCGATCCCGAATCTATACCAGTCATTTCATCTTATGATACCAACACTAGATGCATGTTGAAGAAGGGCTAGGGATGTTGTTCTCAGAAGAATACTGCCTAGCGATCCTAGAATAACACACTGAAGCCCCCACCATTCGCGATACAAATCCGGGTGAATGACTCACCAACTGGACTTCTATTCCACTCTTGGTTCCTTGGTAGCCATGATAATATTTTATAGCTTCCAAAATTGGTGTAGCACGGTCGAGGCCCGACTATTCACCATTTACTTGTTTTCCTCACGATGTTTGTTAAAAATGGAAATGACTCGATGTTGATCCGAGTCAGGACCACAGTTTGTATTAATTTTCGCAAATCAATGAAAAGCCTCATTTTATCAAATTATGCTTCTTTTACTTTACTTTTCTTTTATATTACAAATAACGCTTTCCCTTGAATTTTAGTAATAAAAATGAATCAACCCCTAATGTCATGACATGTCACAAAGTGAGCGAGTCAAGTGTTGAGGGTGAAGAAGAATCAATGAGGAAATACAGTTACCAGAAGATCTCCTCGATGAAGAGGACCAATATGAGAACATGCAGAAGCCTAACTTGGACGAAATAGAAGCCATTGATCTATGGTGCGAGGGAAAGTCAAAGAGATACAAATTAGTGTGCACTTGCGGTCGCCGTGGAAGGAAGAGCTAATCAGCTTGGTGAAATAATTTGTGGACGTATTTGCATGGTCCTATGCTGATATGCTCGGCCTAAGCACATATATCGTGGCACACAGATTGCCAATCAATCCTGGGTTCACACCAGTTAAGCAGAAGATCATACAATGCAAGCCCGAATTATGTGTGAAAATAAAAGAGGTCGAAAAATAGATCGAATCGGGATTGGTAGAGGTAACTTCATATCATATGTGGTCAGCTAACATTGTACCAGTACAAAAGAAGGACGGGAAGATCCAAATATGTGTGGACTATCGAGATCTTTACAAAACCAGCCTAAAGATACTTGTCAATTAACATTAATTAATATAAACATTTAATTACATAATTGTTTAACAGATTTGGCTTTTAAAATATCAAATATATTTTAAAACCATGATTTATATAGTAAAATATACAATAATATACCTTTTTATATTTTTTCAAATAAATGATTAAATGTCACCAACGTAATTTTGTAAAATTCCTTTGGCTCTTAAAAACACATATTCTACTCCGTTTGTAATTCAAAAAATCCAACAAATTAAATAAAATTATGAAGGGAAAAATTAGGTGCCAACAACTGCCCCTTTAGTTGTCCAGGGATGATGAAAGAGAATTTGGACAAAGTAAATTGTCAAACTCAATTATATCCGCCCAAATTGACTCATATCTTGAAAATACCAAATGCAATTAGTTAAAGGAAATTATGGTCGGACCCCAGTATCAAGATTCATACATATCTCAGGATATAAGAGAATTTAGGCCACTTATAGTTCACGACACACCTAGTTTTAACGCATGACTTAAAAGCTTTTGGAACTGCCTCAACATCGAATTATGAGGAAACTTACAAGTTCCAGAATAAGAAACATGGATGGTTGGAGCTTGATCGAATATCTGGTATTGAGTTCGTCAACATATCCCTGGTGTCGAGAATCAGGTCATTTATAGTAGGACTTAGTCGGTTGAAAAGGGTATGAATTATGCGGGAAACACTTGTGGCTTGAGACGAATTATACAGAAATATGGCTAGCAACCTCTTATCTATTGAATGTGGTGCACTTCACACCCATGCATGAGAGTTTACACAAGCATAATTTTTTAAGACTTTGAGTATTTTGTCATCCAATTTTAAAAAGATGAAAGTGCCTCTGTACGAACTTGACCGGATGCGGGACTAAGAAATAATTTCACCTCTTTGGTGAAATGATATAATACAAGACATGGCCTGATTGTGGTGCGAGGATATCCCCAACTCCTTTACAGAGAGCTTGACTCTCTTTAGCACTTTATCTCAAGCGACAGCTAAGAAAGAGTTCCACGTTACTCTGTATCAACCTGCATAAAAACTCACCCTTTTGGCAATTCAAGATTCACGCTCTTAATAGGTTGGCGGTGAAATGAGTAGATGGTCTCCTTGACTTGTAAAAAATTATCTCTCTTGGCTAGTTTAGCAAAATTATGCTTTCAGGCATCACCCTAATGCTCTGGTACCGTCACCTCGATGGGTTTTCAAAAATTTCACCCCCTTGGTGGTTTATTATGATTGGCCCCAAAGGCATACAAATGTCATTCGCCCTAGATGTTACAGAAGTTCTCCTATTTACGGTCGTAAAAACCAACATCCACTTGACGCTCTTGGCACCGTAACCTTGACTGGTTTTTGAAAGGTTCACCCTTGGCATTTTGAAAATGATGAATGGACACCGTGGAATTCGTATGTCATACTCCTTGGATGTTTTGAAAATTATGTCCCCTTGACGGTTTTGAAAATGACATCACCATGATGCTTTTAGCACTATCACCTTGTGATACAATTTCTAAAAGTGGAACTCTATGATTTCGAATCGAAATGCCAAAAATTAAAATGATACAATATTGACTCAAGATATGGCATCCAAAGCAACCTAAACTATATGAAAGTTTAGACCTCAATGAAATAAACTAATTCAAACATCAATCAAGATAGAAACAAGACACAAGAATTGAAATCTAAAGGTAACCAAAGATATATTAAACCAAAGACCTCCTAAAGATTATTCAATAAAAACACCTATGTTATGAAGATTTCCACAAGTGAGAGAACTCATGCGAGAATCATGAACAAGTTCAATAGACAACTAAGGAATCCACCCTAATTGTGTTATCACTCTATAAACTACACTAATCACTAGCTATCATCACTAAGCTAACACTACAAAGTAAGAGTTTTACTCTCAATTCATCAATATTCAAAAGTCCATCTTCTAAGCCTTAAGAACTACTATTTATAGTATTAGGCCTTATTACAAGCTAGGCACAAAAGTGACCCAAGCATTTAAATTGCAAAGATAACCAAAATGGCTAATTGGTCATCCATTTGCAAGATGTGTGAAACACATATTGGGACGCAAGCTATGCCTACATTTCGCATATGAAACACAAAGGCTGCCTTTTCTCCTCTCTTGAGCATGTTGTGAGAAATGCATGGGTTGTCGTAGGTCATACCTGCGACTCGCACTTCATCCACAAACGGTGACAACTTTAATTCCGGACTCCTCTTCACTCCAAGCGATCATCCAAATATTGTGTGCCCTCTTATGTAGGCCGTCAAGTGTCTCCAAATCCTCTCTATGCATCAACATATCTTGTAAACCTTGGAGTTTCTCGACTCGTTCTCGGATGAAATCTTTTGAGGGGTTTGTGCTCCCCGATATCATATCATTATCCCCTTCTTGAAAAGGATTCATCCTCGAATACGAACCTTGCAAAAACCAAGGACAGATACACACAAACATTAGCCTCATAGAATAAGGGTTAGCACAATCAATAATAATCGCATTAGCATGTCAAGGATGCATAAATTTGTGATACAATCATGCATTAATAAGCACCATGGTAAAATTATCCACATTAGTTCAAAATGAAGTTGAGCCCTCCCAATATATTGAAATGAGGATAATGTAAAGAGACCAATGGATTCAAAATGACAAGCATGTGATACTACATTAGTTCTAGAAAATATGACGCGCATTCAATCCTCATTTCTCAAACAAGACCAACCATATATCTTCGGGGTCAAAAGGGTAAGAATAGCCTTCAAGGACACTCATAAACATGTATGTCAAGGAATCTAGTAGTTTTACTATGGTATATCCACAAGATATTGCAAAAACACTACTCACCTTGGTTTTGGAAAAATCAACAATACATGTAGTCTCAAAATAACTATATGTCCCATAAGGACCCCTCCTAACATGAAATGCACCCTCAATACAAGCATGGGTGTCATCATAAGCAAACAAGTAGTAAAGAAACAAGTCACTTAAAATAACTTCATAAATGGTGATCTTACATGTAGCATTTCTATTAGGTTCAAAGACACAGGCAATCATACTACAAGGATTTGGAACACCCAAGGAGGAAGTAGTAATTTGGAAACAAGCATCACCTTCTTTTTCAAAATATTCCTTCACATGAGGATTTTCATGACACACATCTCCACCACATCCTTGGAACTCATCACTTGACACAAGGACAACACCAAGAGATTCATTTTCACATCTATCAAATAAGGGTGGGGTTCACACTCATTTAATTGATCAACTACATTCACATCATCACTAATTGAAGGTTCATTAAGCACATCACAAGTTACCTCAATTAGTGGATTAACAATACACAAAAATTGATCATCTGTATTACATGGTAATGTATTATCATTCAAATTACAAGTGCCAACACTTAGTGGACACAAATTGACCTTGCAAGAAGAATCAATTCGGTCATCAATAGGATCAACTAGTGTAGGGACACTCTCATCAATGAAATTATCATACATGTGTGAACAGAAAAGGAAGAACAGACATTCAAACCTTAAAGACGAGGCTTTCTCTTTGTTATCTCCTCGAGAATCATATCATTATGTGCCTGCAAAAGGGAATAGGATATACTAGGCAAAATGCTAGTATCTTGGTTAGAATCAACTCCTTTTAAGCGGTCATTCATTTTAACTAGTGCACAAGTATTAGATTCATCATGAACTCCCTTTTGGCTCTCTTGAGCCAGGATTGCCTCCCTCTCTCGTTTCTCAATTTTCTCCCCTTTGGAATCTCTCCCAGAGCTCCCTTGTGATTCTATAATCTTCAATTACTTTATAGGGTGTTAGTGGGATGAGGATATGCTTTCGATCCTTAATTATAAATAAGTACTGGTTAGTCATCCCATCATGTTGCGCACCCCTATCAAATTGCCAAGGTCTCCCAAGCAACATATGACAAGCTTGCATAGGCAATACATCACACACCACCTCATCTTGGTACTTGCCACTACTAAATTTGAGCTCACCCGGTTGGAAACCTTCACTTTCACCACCTTCATTGAACAATTGGAGTTTGTACGGACTAGGATGTTTTGTTGTGGGAAACTTTATGTGTTCAACCAAAGTAATTCTCACCATATTTGTGCAAATCCTACCATCCATGATCAAGGTGCACACCTTATCCATTATCTTGCACCTAGCATGAAAAAGATTCCCTCACTGGTCAAACACCTCCCTAATCATAGCATTCATATGTCTTTGTAATGCACAAGTCAAGTTTGTTCTTTCCTGCAATCGCTCTTCATCGCCCCTCAAGGGTTCTTCATGTTCATACCTTGATTCTTCACCCTTACTTCCAACACCACACTCTTCACTACTATTATGTATTGCCATAATTGAACTCCGATTGAGGCATTCTTTTGCAACATACCCATTACCTTGACATTTATAACATTGACTAATGAAAGGGCGAGGGAAGTTAGATTTTGCATTATTACCTCCCATTGTCTTGTCACTCCCCTTTTCTTGGCAATCAACCTTGGTTTGGGAAGCATGAGTAATGGTCTCGTATTTCTCCCAAGTTGATGGATGTTCTCTTTTATATGCATACTCTTGCAACCTATCCGGATCGTCATGCACATGGTATATTCCAATACCTCTTTGCCTTCCGACACCTTGATTGACAAAACCTTCATGTATTTCCCCATGTCATGGTCCATTCCACCATCTTTCTTAAGCAACTTTCTCAACCATGTCATCATAAAGGGTTTTTTGGAAATGAGCTCGGTATGGTTCGGATGGAAATTATTGTAGTGGTACATATGTGAGTTCTTGGGGAATATTGTTTTGTAGAGCCACTTGTGGTGGTGGCTCATACTCGAATGGCCGATATAAGTGGGGCTTGGTTCGTCACACATTTTTTTAAATATTGGCATTTGGGAAAGTAGGTGGTGGAATATGGGGAGCAGGTGCGGGGGTAGTTTGGGGAAGGCATCTAGTATGCACTTGTCCCGAGTTAAGGGAAGGTGGGGTGTTAGCATTCTTACTTGACTCGACGCCAATATTCGATTGGGTAGTGGTCACTCGTCTCAATTGTTCAACATTCGCCAACCTCATGAACATACTTCCCACTTGCTCCTTCATTACTCCTACTTCTATACTCAACCTCTTCAATTCCCTAAGTATGAGGGTCATTGGGTCCTCTCCACCATGAGAATGTTCTCCGTAACTAGACATTATACCTACAAAACTCAACAAATAAATTAGAAGCACAAGTTCCTCACATCGCTCGTGTTTGCACTCGTCACCACACCTAGAGTTTTCACTCAACTCACCACACTCTAGTGTTTTCTAAGCTTGGTAAACAACTTTGTCCAATCAATTCACAAGTTCACTTAGTCTGTGGAGGAATAGATTCTTATCGAAAAAGATGGATGACAAAATAAATCTAACAGACGGAGTCAAAGAAGTTCAATCAAATAAAATGGAAAAACTTAAGAAGAATTAGCACGAAATGAAAATGGGACTCAAGAACTAATTAACAATCAAATAATATCTATTACTTGTTAAATAGTTTAGAGAATCAAAGAAGTGAAAATAAATAGAATCAGAACAAATTTAGAACTCAAAACCTGAAAAAGCGCGATTTGCTAAACCGGTGCACAGTTTGCAGTTCGAAGATGCAAACTGCAACACAGCTTGCATTTCACAAATGCAAATTGCAGATCCAAAATTCTCTGTCGCAGTATGAGATTCAAGTGAGATCACAGGTCCCACCTGTGATGCTACTTGAGATTCGCAGGTTGTGACAGCACCCAAAATTGCTGCTAATGTCAAAATTCCTTGGGATTCATTTGGCTGACCATTTTTTGATTATTTCCTGTTATTTTAATGAATTGGACCCACTTTCTTCAGAATTTTTCTATTTTTGGGCCCAAAACCACTTTTCCAAAATTTTCGCTAGGGATTTTGGATCAAATACCACATTTTGGTCTTCTTCTCAAGAACTTGATGAACAATGAAAAATAGTTCAAATTTCCAACTAGTATCAAATCAACTCCAATTTGGCTCCAATTTTAGATCTAGCTTCCTCTCAACAAGGAGAACACAACCCAATAACTTTTGAAGTCAATAGGACACTTATTTCTATAGACTAACTTGGTGTTCTTCAAAGTTGAAGGTCCTTCAATGGTGTTCTTGCTCAAATCAACCCCAAATCACTTAAAATTTTGATGTGATAGATTCAACCTCGAGGAGTTCAAATCTATCAATAAAAACACTCAGTTAAAAAAACAACTCAATTTTTTGTGGATTTTTTATATTTTTGTCGATTTTCAAATATGAAGAACCTAGGATTGAGAATTGTAGAAACAAAACTCTAGCCTAAGCTCTAATACTAAATGATATAATTCCTAAAAGCAAAACTCTAAGAAATTGAATTGAAATGCGAAAAATCAAAAGGATAGAAGATTGACTCAAGATATGACATCCAAAGAAACCTAAACTATATGAAAGTTTAGACCTCAATGAAATAAACCGTTTCAAACATTAATCAAGATAGAAGCAAGACACAAAAATTGAAATCTAAAGGAAACCAAATATCTCCTAAAGATTATTCAATAAAAGCACCTATGCTATGAAGATGATTCCACAAGTGAGAGAACTCATGTGAGAATCATGAACTAATTCAATAGAAAACCAAGGAATCCACCCTAATTTTCCTATCACACTATAAACTACACTAATCACTAGATATCACTAAGATGACGCTATAAAGTAGCTAACATTAGTTTTACTCTTAATTCATCAATCAATAAAAGTCCCTCTTCTGAGCCTTGAGAACTACTATTTATAGTATTAGGTCTTATTACAAATTAGGCCCAAAAGTGACCCAAGCCTTCAAATGGCAAAGATATCGCAAATGGCTAATTGGTCATTCACCGCCAAGATATGTGAAACGCACATCGTGATGCAAGTTGTGCCTGCGTTTCGCAAATGAAACACGCATGCTGCCATTTATCCTCTCTTGAGAATGTTGTACGAAATGCATGAGGGGAAGGGGGGTCACAGGTCACACCTGTGACTTGCACTTCATCTGCAAACTGTGATAGCTTTAATTTCGGACTCCTCAGGAAGGCAGTCAAGAGTATTATTAAGTATCTTAGACGAACTAAAGATTACTTCTTAGTCTATGGTAGAGAAGAGAAGCTAGCTGCTACTGGGTACACTGATGCTAGCTTCGAGACGGATGTTGATGACTACAAATCTCAATCAGGGTACACATTCATTTTCAATGGTGGAGCAGTAAGCTAGAAAAGTTCCAAACAAGCTACAACTGCTGATTTGACAACAGAAGCTGAGTACATTGCTGGATCGAAAGCTGGTAAAGAAGCTATCGCGATATTTGAGTTCCTAAAGGAACTAGGGGTTGTTCCAAGTGCCACTTGTCCAATAATGGTTTATTTTGACAACACTGGTGCGATTGCGCAAGCTAAGGAACTAAGATCAACCAACAGAAACAAACATGCACCAAGGAAGTACCACATACTCAGGGAGATGGTGGAGACTGAAGAGATTAGATTAGACTATGTTCCTACAGATGATAATCTAGCTGACCTATTCACTAAACCATTAAGCTTAGTCAAGTATAATGGTCATTTTGAGAATATGAGCATTAGATATGTTAGAGATTGGCTCTAGGCCAAGTGGGAGATTGAAAGTATATTTATGTCCTAGATACAATTTGTATTAGGACAAATGTACTTTATACACATTCGTATTATTATTAATGGAGATTAATATTTTGGCATTTGCAATTATTGAATTAATAGTTGATTGTTTGTAATAATCTATAATATGTATCCCTGGAGATTACGCTGTTATTAATAGTGTGATATATTAATATTATAACGTAACTCTTAAATAGCCTTGACTAATGATCACCGAGAATGGGATATCGATGATATGTGATAAGTCGACATGTGGTCTGCATCACATCCTTAGAAGATGTAGTATGTCTCACCTGCTACGAGTAATGGCTACTCGTGATGGACACATGGATACTTTGGAAGTATTGGTATACCCTGTTGATATACTGTTTGTTATACTTGTCTAAAGTATGATCAGCGTTCGGGAGATAGAAGTCCTTAGACTTGAGGTCAATACGCGCCTTGTCTGCAAAGTAATGTACTTTGATCTCGTCCTAAGCTCAAATGCCTTATAGGTTGAGATACGGCTTGTATTGGGTACACTACGATGTGGATTAAAGGTGGTAGTTGAGCCAACAATAGGATTCATTCCTTGAATGTATATCGAGAGAACACTCGGAGTCTCAGTGATATTAAGTTGACTAAGTCGTTGGCCAATGCAATAGACATATTTAGAATACGGTCTAGTTGTCAACTAATATAGATGAGATATAATGATTAAGCCATTTGGATAAACACTTGACATATCCTAAGCTTGATCGGGTGTGTCGTGAATGTAAGGATTTTATCTTACCAAATAAAGGTTAAGTTTACTGGATTCGCGTAAATGTACTTCACATATTGAGTTCGTGTTGTGGCGTCGTCTAGGAGTTTCGCATAGACCTTAATTTGATTAATGTCGATATGAGAAGGCTTGTAGGGTCACACTATGTCGATTGTCCATTTCGATCTAAGGATGTATTAAGAGAGTAATTAGATGTTCAATTTAAAATCGAGACATTTAAATGAATAATGATTATTTTAATTAAGTCAAAATTGGATTTTGGATTTAATTAAGAATGCGCAGGAAATAAATCGAGATAGTGCAGAAACTCATCGAGCGCCGCGACGCCCATACCCTAGGGCCGCGGCGCCTCTGCCTTGATTTTTGGGCCAAGCCCAAGGTCAAACCCTAATCCGGTTTTGACCTAATTTTCAACTATAAATAGAGGCATTCCCTTCATTATTTAAACACCGAATTTTCAGATTATCATTATAAGCCTTAGAGACTTAGAATTAAACTCTCTCGAACCTCTATCGGATTTCCTAGCTTTTCGAATGAGAAATACATTGAAGCTTAGAGCTTGCAATCGAAAGTGCAACCGCGTGTGCACCTTAAAGTAGACAAAGACTCCAGATATTCTAACATGTAAGTTTATACTTTATGTTATAGGTTTGATTGTTGTATAACCATACCAGAAAACTTGTTGGGGTAAGTAAGAAACAAATTTTAAACTTCCATAGTGCCTTACTTATATGTTTTGAACCCAACAAAAACCCTACAGTTAGTGATCCCACACTCTTGTTCGTGGGGTTCCGTCGGGTCACTTATAATAATTTTGGGTTGTGTCCTGAGTTATATTATTTTATTAAAAGCTTCATAGAGAATTATCATATTGTGGGTAGTATTGTTGAAGTCATTGCTTGGCTTGTGGGTTTTGTCATGTGCGGCGGGTGCTGCATATTTTTATTATTTATATCATTCGCCTATTCTTTTTAAATATTGTACTTTATTAGGTGCTTCCGGTGTGATTCTTTAGCATCGTATGCCTGTTGCGCTAGAATTAGGTTTGAGCGTGATAGACATATATAAAAAGTGGAGAAAAAGAAATTCACCACATCAAGCATTCTCCTCTGAAGTAATGTAGGCCTCTGATCCCTGAGAATTAAGATCCTCATATGGAGGCAAATTGGGTGTCATAGTACTCGCAGATGACGAATATCATTAGCAAATAAAATTTAAGATAAGAAATATAATCTCATACAAGTCCGGGATGACCCCACACTTATGTCTATAATGCTCACAAGTATAATGTTAGGGGACTCAGACTACCCCTTTATATACCCTTATTCACACTCTCAAACATATGGTAGCATCTCGAACTAATTAATACCTCAAGGAATCAATAACATACTAACTAAAAAGGAAATATAAGAAGCTAACTAAGATTATACAAGTACAAGGCATGGTATGTCAAGTAAAAATATCATAAACTAAGTACAGTGAAGTGGGAACTAATTTTGACTTTAGATTTTACAATGTCAAGGATGTCTTTGGTCACTCCGCACTTTAACTTTAGCATACAGAGTAACAAGCTACATGACTTAGCTCAATTCTAATATTTAGCCTCATAAAGTCTGCTTGAGCATAAACAACTTATGTGCATATATATTAGAGAGTATGTATTCTTGTAATTTGGCGAGCAAAGAAAACTCAAAAACTCAAAAAGCAAGATGTGAATTCATACTATATAGTCATTTAATTTACAAGTTAATTTGCACACTTTAATCATCTAAGACACTCTCACTCTCACGACATATAACACTTATTTTACCTCAATCTCACAACACTTAGAACTCACTTTTACCTTTTTCTCTCCACATTCATCACTCATTATTAAATCATTCTTACCACTCTCTTTCTCACATATCTCAACTACTATGATCTTAGACACATTCTCGACAAGAGCTTCAAGCTTTTGAGCTTTGTAGACATTTTCTTTGTCTTGCACTCGCATCTTCAACTTTCCTTCTCGAACATATATTACTGCACTTCCAATAAATAAGAATAGATATCTCAATATCATAGGGATGTTTTCTTCTATCACAAAGTCTAGCACAATACAATTTGCAGTGAGTATGAACTTTCTTATTTGCACTAAGACATCTTCACAGACTCATACGGGATATATAATCAATTTGTTTCAAGCTGTACAATTGTGATTGAGTTTGGAGCTTCAACCTAAGCTTTTGATACAAAGATAGGGACATGCCATTTATGCTAACTTTTATATCACAGAGCTTTTCCAACATCAATTTCCTCAATAGAGATATGGATGATAAAGCTTCTCGAATCCTTAAGCTTTTGTTGAAGCTTGTTTTGGACCCTAGATGTCCACTTTTCGATGAGTGTAGCTATTTCAAAATCAGCCCACTTCTTTTTGTTGGACACCACATCTCGAATGAATTTCCCATACTCTGGGACCTCCCTCAACATAGCAAGTAAGGGGATATTCACGTTCACCCTTTTCATCATCTCAAAGAACTTCGAATAACTTAACTTTTCATCCTTACAGACTAACCTCTATTGAAGTAGTGGAGGCGGCCTCGATGTATCATCATGGTTCATCACTTGTTGTGGTGGTAATTCTGGCTCAAGTTTAACTTTTTTTGTGGTCTCCTTCTTTCTATGAATCAACCTTTATGGGATTGCAAGAGGCGGTAGCGACATATTATCTCAATTTTTCACCTTACGACCTTCTCATGGTGTATACTCTGACAATTCTGGATGGGTTACATACCTTGATTTTGGTCACTCGATCTTTGTACCACTTTCAAACTGACAATCCCCTTAGGATTAAGTTCCACTTCTACACCCTCTTTTTTGCTCTCCAATCACTCCACTTGTGTTTGTATATTACTCATGGTTTGGGATAGGAAAGTTATTTTATCGAGGATCTTAAGGTAGACTCATTCTTCATCAATTCCCTGTGTACTTCCCCTTGTGAGTTAGGGTAGTTTTGCGGATTTTCTCATATTGCTCAATAGAATAGACCAACTTGAATCGTGTGTGCATCACTTGTTGTACCTATTGAATATGTGGTTATTTAAGTGCTAATGCAACCTTGATCATCCTGGTTTCATTTTGTAGTTCGAACACCATGACTTTCAATAAGGTCTAGCATTTAATACCTCAGTCACATCTACCTTCTTTGGAGTAGTGGCTCTGCTCATATTCCCTTGCCAATTTGAATTATTCAATGTGAATTTGTCGAGAAGTGTTTTAAGCTCATCAAAACTGTTTATCATGCACTTCTCTCAACAAATAAGGTCGAGATGTGCCTTTATGTCAGCATGTAAGCAATCTAGAAAAGAGTGGCCCAATATCTCCTTAGATTGCTCATGATGAGGACAATCTCTGAGCAATTGTTTGAATCTCTCCATACATCATACAATATTTTCCCTTGCTCCTGTATGAACCCCAAAATCTTACTCCTAAGCTCCTTAGTCTTCTAAGAGGGAAATAACTTTAGCATGAATTTTTGAGTAAGATTATCCCATGTGTAGACTGGATTTGCGTACAGGTTATTCAACCATTTTGTTGCTTTTTCTGACAGGGAGAATGAGAACAATGCCAACCTGATGTATAGTCACTTCGATTAACATGTATTTGTCAATGATCTCCAAGAAGTTCATTATATGCTTCAGTGGGTCTTCACGTGGGTTACCCAGAAATTAGCCCTGAGATAGGACGAACTGCACCATGTTCAGTTTGTAAAGTCCTAGATGTTTAATAAAAAAAATTAAAAAACTCTCTTATTTGAACTAGAAGAGCTATATCTAACTTAGACTTCTACTAGACCTAGATATCCTTCTATGTCTTCCTTACTTAGGAGTTTTGTAAGACTCAAACACTCAACTTTTCACCATATCTTCAAAAGAAAAAAACTTCAAAGGAAAACCTCTCCTCTCCCCCTAACCTTCTTGGATGAAAATTTGCCTTTTTGGTGAAGTTTTTGTATCTTTTTTTTTTTGGTTTTCCAAGAGCAAGGTTGGGAAAAGATCAAGTGTACAAGAAGGAGAATAGTAGCAGTGTAATAAAAATTGTGAAGAAATAAAGGTGAGTTCTCTCACTCACAAATTCTTAGTAAAATCCTTTGGTTTTGAGTTACAATGCATGTTAAAATATAATATGGATGTTGGAAGAGAAATCATGAAAAAAAGGGTGTAGTATAACTTGTGATGAATTATTGATATAATTATCTCGTAAAAAGTTTGATTCATGGTGCTTGATGATTGTTTTCGCTTATCCTTGTTAGAATGGGAAAAAAAATTCCCTGGTTGTATATCTCTCTTTCACGGTCAGATTGAGTCCAAACGGGGACAAAACCGACATACGGTTTGAGAGTTATCATTGTTTAAAGTTTCTGCCTCGGATCGATTGAAATCTGAAATGGCAGAATGTATAAAGAAAAAAAACCCTGTAAAATCTAGTAACGAATCTGAAAGTTGGTGATAAACAAAAGTTCCAGTTTTCTCTGTTCTTGACAGTTTGAGACCTTACGGAGATCGATCCAACTTACAGGTAAAGAGTTATGACTGTTTTAAGATTGTGTCTTATTTTACAAAAAAATCTGGCGAGACAGTTTTTATACGGTTGTTTCTTTCGTGAATTTGTACTAGTTAAGCTAAGTATTTTCAGAAGAAATTGGATATAGTGATAGGTCACCGTGTGACCTTCGATTCGACGCAAGAAACGCCTTATTTGGGGTTACGATTTGAGAGTTATAACTCTTGCAAGTGAGAAACAAATAGTTGAAAGAAAGAAATATTGATTGAATATTCTGGAAAATATGACTAAGTATAGAAGTCTATTATTGTGATATGCATGACTTCATGATCTTATGTTCTCAGCATTGTAATCATGTATGATGTGATTTTTGTTGACATTGAAAGCTTCTTTCGAGTAAAGATTCCCTAGGGTGATCTGGGAAGATGACAAGTATAGCTTCCCATCCCGGTAAAGATTCCTACGGGTGAGCTAGTGTCACGACCCAACCGGAGGGTCATGATGGGTATCCGGACCGTACCTGCCGAGTACCACTAATATGATAGTTAGCATATAACTGTAATTTCGCATGGTCCACGAGGGCCACAACGAGATATCCTGCTGATATATGAAAATAGTAAATTAGAAAGAGCTATGTCAAATCCTGTAACCAAAAGGACCCTACCTATCAACGTACACATACCAGGGCCGACAAGGCCATACATGACTACTATACACAGGACATCTGTCTACAAGTCTTTAAAGAGTACGTAACATCATAAGGTCGGGACTGGGTACCGCCATACCCCTGTGCATATAAAAAATATCATACTACGACTAGACTGTAACTCTGGAACAAATAGAGTGCTCTAATATCAGCTGAACCAGCAACCTACTAGTGCGGACAGTCACCCTCTTTACCTAAGCCTGCGAGTATGAAACGCAACATCCCCAGACAAAAGGGACGTCACTACGAATAATGTACCGAGTATGTCAGACATGAAAAATAGCATAATAGAGACCTGAAAGTAACCTGACACAAGAAACAACCAACCAGTGGAGAACGTCTCTGAGGGTCATAATATGCATAAGTATCATGTATGTGTAGAATGCCTCTGAGGGCCATAATATGCATAAGTATCATGTATGTGTAGAATGCCTCTGAGGGCCATACTATGACTAAATGTCATGCACAATGCGGTCATGCACATATGCGTATATAATGCCATCAAGCCTCTGTGGGCATCCTATCATATCATATCGGCCTCTGTGGGCATATCATCATCGTGTATATATGTATCAGCTGCAGCTGGTGTGCGTATATAATGCCTTCCTTTCTCCCATACCCCATATATATATAATGCATACATATAGTAGAGTATATAACTCCTTTTGAGGTCAAGGTATGTACATGAATGTAATGCATGAATGATATGATAATAAGACACTATAAGTTTGTCGGAGTGATGTAATACCGCTTTACTTCTGATTAACATTATGAATACTAACATCTTTTCCATATACCTCAATAAGAATTTAAGAACATATTTAGACATGCTTTGACAAAAGGAATGAATAACATGAACATTCTTAACTAGTAAGAGTAGAATCATTTATGGGATAATATTTCATTTACGTTTCGTACTTAGAACTTGCCAAAAAAAGAATTGATTTTCCTTAACATACCTTCAACACAAAGGAACAAGCCCGCAAGTAGAATGAGATATGACTTAACGACTATGATTTGCTTTGTTGCTGCCAGCATTCCTTATCGTCATATGAATTTTACTATGTTGCTTCCTAATATCTAATGAACTATGTGTATATATACCGTCCAAAGCCCAAAATGTTGCTCCCTTCTCTTTAGCCCAAAACGTTGCTTCCTTCTCTTTAGCCCAAAATGTTGCTGCCTTTTCTTTAGCCCAAAATGTTGATGCCTTCTTTTAAACATATCAAATGTTTTTTTAACAAGCTGCTAAGAATATATTTAAGTATAGCCTTCTTTGTGGACCGTGGAGTCCACACTAATTAGCAAACTAATTGCCTAACCGTGCATGGCTATCTCTAACGTGTTCACCACCACATTTCCCACCTATCATTGTCATATTGCTTTTCTTGGCATGGCCCCACATGGTCATGTTAAATTATACTTATCCTTTATCTCTACTCAATTAACTACTTATTCCCCACCTACAATCCAACTTTAACAACTTACCCACATAATTAATTTCTTGATCTCAATTTACTTAAATCTTAATGACTTATAAAACCTTCATATACTCAATGTCATAATCGTGCGATTTAGCACTAGTCCATAATATCTTTGGGACATACAACTATTATTTTCAATTCCCGTCATCACACTTCTTAAGTCCTAAATTATTTCGGGACCACATCCTTTTATATACTAAGCTTCCTTATTTTCATACATGAATATGACAAAAAAACCCTCCAACACTCGAGTTTATTTTCATATGTCTAGCGATTCAAACCATGGCCCGAAAGTACGGGATGTTACATTCTTCCCCCCTTAGAAACATTCATACTAGAATGTTAGGGTGACATATCTAATTCCCGACACGTAGTCAGAAAACACATCTACTGCTTCACGTGCAATAAAATATAATATTTATCCTTATGTCGGACCTCCCATGGTCATCAAGCATTAATGATAATAGTCTGAAATAGAACTCACCTTATGTTTCTCTCGGAGCCTCGGCGTTGGCCTGAAATAGGTAAGCGTATTTGTGACTCATCTCCTCTTCTGCCTCCCGTGTCTTTTTTTTCCTATATTTTTATTCCGTCATAGAACTTTCATGGAGGCTACTTCTTTAGTCCTTAACTTGCGGACTTGTCGATCTACAATAGCAATAGAAACCTTTTCATATGATAAGCCCTCTGTAACCTTCACATCATCAATCGGTACAATCTGGGAAGGATCCCCAACACATGTACTCAACATAGAAACATGTAAAACCGGATTAACAAACTCTAACTCTGAAGGCAAGTACAATTCATAAGCCACTTGGCCGATTAATCAAATTATGCGATATGGCCCAATGTACCTTGGATTGAGCTTTCCCTTTTTCTCAAATCTCACTACACCATTCATAGGAGAAATTTTCAAGAAGACTCAATCACCCACTTGAAACTCTAAGTCCCGCCGTCGCACATCTAAATACGACTTCTGACAACTCTGAGCGGTTAACATCTATTATTGGATAAGCTTCACATTCTCTATGGCTTGGTGCACTAGGTCAGGCCCAAATAATTCTGATTCACCTACTTCGAACCATCTATTAGGAGATCTACATTTCCGTCCATATAAAGCCTCGTATAGAGCCATTTTAATACTAGCATGATAATTGTTATTGTACGCAAACTCAATAAGGGGTAAATGATCATCCCAACTTCCCTTAAAGTCCAATACACAAGCTCGTAGTATGTCCTCGAGCGTCTAAATCGTACGCTCGGTTTGCTCATCTGTCTGAGGGTGGAAAGCTGTGCTAAGATTCACTTGGGTGCCTAAACATTTTTGAAATGATTTCCAGAAGTTAGTTGTAAACAGTGCACCTCGGTTAGATATAATAAAATAGGCACACCATGAAGGCGAACAATCTCCTTAATGTACAACTTCGCGTAGTCCTCGGCTGTGTAGGTAGTTTCGATCGCCAAGAATTGAGTTGATTTGGTCAGTCTATCAACAATCACCCAATAGAATCAAACTTATTATAAGAGTAAGGTAAACCCGTAATGAAATCCATATTAATCATTTCCCATTTCCATATCGGAATTTTAATGTTCTGAGTCAAGCCACCGGGCTTTTGGTGCTCTATTTTTACTTGCTGACAATTAGGACATTGAGCTACAAATTACGCAACGCTCCTCTTCATGTTGTTCCACCAATAAATACCCTTGAGATCATGATACATTTTAGTAGATCCAGGGTGAATGGAATATCGTGAGCAATGGACCTCCGCCATAATCTTGTCTCGTAATCCTGCTACATTGGGAATACACAAATGGACCTTCCACCTGAGGGTCTCTCTCTCATTATACTCAAAGGTTGTGGTTCTCTTTTGTTAGATATCCTTCCCGACCTTCCCTAAAAATGGGAACTTCATCATGACGTTCCTTTTCTTCCAGTATATGGGATGACCCTGCTGTATTATGAGTCATATGGCTATCACTATCAGAATACTCCAATCACACTCCCACTTAGCTAATTGATGCATTCCCTTAGGTCAACTTCCCTCCTTCGTCCTCACATTAGTCAAGCCGCTTGTTGGTGAATGATTTTATTGTCAACTTAGCTTTGTTTACTAACTGGTGTGCGGAAAACTCTTATTTTTGTAGTATCTCAATCGTGAACACTTTATGAATAATGTCATTCAAATCTTAAGTGCCTGATCATTGTAGTTAACTCTCATTTATTGTCTAAAAGGAATTTGTACTTTCTCACTACTCGTAATTATAAACAACTTCTTTTCCTACTTCTTTTGACACTTGTTCACTTGTTTTCTTACTTGTCATACTCTTCTTAATTCTAAAACATTCTGGTGTACATACGTCATCTCAAACCTTGCTCCTGATTCGAATCATTGGCGTTACTACCCCTTAAAAGATGAGATGTTAACTTATTCCCTCCTTCAGTCCGTGGAAGATTCTGAAGAATTTGCATTACATGACGTTGACCTACTATATCCAAACCTGGTCATTATACTTGGATTTGAATTCCTTCTCTTGCCTCATGGCTAAGACTTTCTGTCAATGGCGCTTTGGAAAAAGATTTCCTTGATCTCGTTAAGTTGTAAACCCATTACTTTATCTATCTCATAGAACCTTTGGTCTGTTCATAAATGCTCATAGACATCTGTATTTACCTGACATTTTATCTTCATTATGATGTCATTATCTCTTGACATATATTTTTAATGTCTACCTTATATCCACAAGTGGCATTGGCTCCTTCTTACCTGTTTAAATGCTATTCTCGAGCTTTACTCACTGTTACTTCCGTTTACATGCTTTTTGAAAGGTATGACTGCATATATTGTGGAACCGATGCTTCGTATGTTTAGATCCAATTCATGGTGTTACATGATCCCATGACTTGTCAAGCTTTCTTGTCTTATCATTATTACATCTCTCATTGATCGAGTGCTTATTTGTCTTACCTTTATATTTCCATTTCAAGTGGCCTTGGGGGGTCTCTTATCTCAAAGTGTTACTCATACTATCTTTCTGAACATCAAAGGTTCGTCACCTTTGGCCGAAGAGTTCTTACGTCTCTCTTCTACCATTAGTCCTTACGTTGTTCTGGAGTAACCATACCTTTGTGAAACTTGCATAACTATAATCTCATTCACCTTTATCCTTCTTGTTGTAATCCTTCCTTCTACTAGTCATTAAACGAAAAACATTTTTTTGTGCCTTGATACTTGATCATACCATTCTATTCATACTTATTAACTGTTTTAATATTTCTTACAACCATTCTTTGATATTTCCATCATTTTTGTCCTTAATTGCCCTAACAAGATACTGTTATTCAGAGGTTATTTAGAATTGTAACATGCTGCACAATGAAGCCGAAGACCTTACCAGCCCTATACCTATATCATGCCTTAGCTTACTAACATTGATACAGGTAATTCTCAATAATACGCGGTATGACCCTTTACGCATGGACGAGAGGCTTATGTCCTCTTCCACAATCGTGGATGACTCGATCCTTATATATGACTTGGGCTCACTATTCTGGGTACGTCACTTTACGTGATCTTCTTAAATTTACTGATGGTCACTCTTCAGACGATTCGATTGTGGAAATCCTATCCTAGGACAATTCCCAATTATTCTACATAACGCTTTACAATTTAGGTCGCACTTACATAACATATACCCTCATTCTAATTAGCAAGAGTCACTGTAAAATGTGTAGATTTTCATAACCTACTAAACCTTCCAATGATGTCTTCAGCATTTCATCTGTACAACTCATAATCATCTTATCCTTACCTTTGCGTATCAACTTGGGACACTTCGGAACGGTGTGGCCATGGCTGCCACACTAAACCAACCCCATGTACCTTTGCGACATAATCTGACATGCGCTCGACCACACTGACTACAAGATGGTCAGGGTGGCCTCACTCGACCTTTACAACTTTGACCCTGAGATATTGGCATCTTTGAACCCTTTAAATATCGGCGATCCCTGACTAATAAACTCTATAGGTTATTAGCTCCTTGAATAATCATAGCCCTATTGGAAGAAGACATTGTTGTAATCACAAACACGATAAGGTTTACAGAGAGAATTCTTACAACTCAGCTCTATAGCATGATTTTAGATCAAAAAGGAAAGTAACCATCATCCTAAATGCCCCGTAGCCTCTTCTCTATAAGTGTGGTGCACAACACACCCATAAACAAGACTCTGCTAAACACGATTTGTAGACTCCCTAGAACATACCTGCTATGATACCAAGTTTGTCAAGACCCAACCGAAGGGTCATGGGGTACCCGGACCTTACCTGCCGAGTACTACTAATCATATAGTTAACATATAACTGTAATTTCTCATGGTCCACGAGGGCCACCACGAGATCCTGCTAATTTATGGAAATAGTAAACTGGAAAGAACTTTGCCAAATCCTGTAACCAGAAGGACCCAACCTATATACGTATACATACCAGGGCCGACAAGGCCATACATGACTATTATACGCAGGACATCTGTCTACAAGTGTCTAAAGAGTATGTAACATCATAAGGTTGGGATAGGGTCCCTCCATACCCCTATGCATATCCAAATTATCATACAACGACTAGACTGCAACTCTGGAATAAATAGAGTGCTCCAATATCAGCTGAACTAGCAACCTACTAGTGCGGACTGTCACCCTCTTTCTTTGAGTCTGCTGGCATAAAACGCAGTGTCCCCAGACAAAAGGGACGTCAGTACGAATAATGTATCGAGTATGTCAGACATGAAAAATAGCATAACAGAGACCTGAAAGTAACTTGAGACAAGAAACAACCAACCAGTGGAGAACGCCTCTGAGGGCCATAATATGCATAAGTATCATGTATGTGTAGAATGCCTCTGAGGGCCATAATATGCATAAGTATCATGTATGTGTAGAACGCCTCTGAGGGCCATAATATGACTAAATGTCACGCACAATGCGGTCATGCACATATGCGTATATAACGCCATCAAGCCTCTGTGGGCATCCTATCATATCATATCGGCCTCTGTGAGCATATCATCATCGTGTATATATGTATCAGCTGCAGCTGGTGTGCGTATATAACACCTTCCTTTCTCCCATACCCCATATATATATAATGCATACATATAGTAGAGAATATAACTCCTTTTGAGGTCAAGGTATGTACATGAATGTAATGCATAAATGATATGATAATAAGTCACTATAAGTTTGTCGGACTGATGTAATATCGCTTTACCTCCGATTAACATTATGAATACTAACATCTTTCCCATATACCTCAATAAGGATTTAGGAACATATTTAGACATGCTTTGACAATAGGAATGAATAACATGAACATTCTTAACTACTAAGAGTGGAATTATTTATGGGATAATATTATGTTTACGTTTCGTACTTAGAACATGCCAAAAGAATAAATGATTTGCCTTAACATACCTTCAACACAAAGGAACCAGCCCGCAAGCAGAATGAGATATGACTTAGCGACTATGATTTGCTTTGTTGCTGCCAACATTCCTTATCGTCAAATGAATTTTACTATGTTGTTGCCTAATATCTAATGAACACTATGTATATATACCGTCCAAAGCCCAAAACGTTGGTGCCTTCTCTTTAGCCCAAAACGTTGTTGCCTTCTTTTCAACACATCAAATGTTTTTTTAACCAGCTACTAAGAATAGATCTAAGTATAGCCTTCTTTGTGGACCGTGGTGTCCACATTAACTAGCAAACTAATTGCCTAACCGTTCATGCCTATCTCTAACGTGTTCACCACCACATTTCCCACCTAGCATTAGTCATATTGATTTTCTTAGCATGGCCCCACGTGGCCATGTTAAGATTATACTTATCTTTTTTCTCTACTCAATTAACTACTTGTTCCCCACCTACAATCCAACATTAACAACTTACCCACATAAATAATTTATTGATCCCAATTTACTTAAATCTTAATGACTTATAAAACCTTCATATACTCAATGTCATAATCATGTGATATAGCACTAGTCCATAACCTCTTTGGGACATACAACTATTATTTTCAATTTCCGTCGTCACACTTCTTAAGTCTTAAATTATTTCGAGATCGCATCCTTTTATATACTAAGCTTCTTTATTTGCATACATGAATATGACAAAAAGAATCCTCCAATGCTCGGGTCTATTTACATATGTCTAGCGATTCAAACCATGGCCCAAAAGTACGGGATGTTACAGCCGGGAGGTCCAGGAGTGGTTTTCCTCCGCAGTAAAGATTCCCGAAGGTGAGCTCGGGGAGGAGATTTGTGGGTGAATAATTATTATTGGCTTGTACATTGAAGGTGTTGTAAGATGGTTTGATAACGTGCTTATTGTGTTTATAGTATGATTGTACTTAGAACATTGCGAGGTTGCTTTGAATTGTAAGGCGAGGTTCTCACTCAACCCCGGATGGTAGGGCTGACTCTTTTATCTGACATGTTTCAAGAAAGCATGGCAAAGGGAAAGCTCCGCAATAGGGTTAGCTATCGTCCTGCAGCCTCACTGTTCCACCAATCCATTGCTTCAGATTTGGTGAATGAGTCTGTCTGAGGGACTAAGTTTTGTCATATCGGGGAATGCCCCACATGAGATAGATTTTTTTTATTTTCGAATTTCTCATTCTATATCTGAAACTTCCATTGAGTCTAGATAGAAATTGTGGTTGCACGAGTATGGACTCGCGCGTTCATTAAAGAAATACAAAGATGGAGCTAACATGATTATATTATTTCAGCACTTAGATACATGCTTAATTTAGAAGGAAAAGATTTTTAATGGTTCGCCTGGGAAGGTATAGTTGCCCAGGTGCCATCACGCCCTAAGGGAAGACTTTAGATAAGTCGGGGCGCGACAAGTTGGTATCAGAGCGCAACCATGTTAGGAGTTTATAGGAAATTTCTTTGAGTTGGGTGTTGAATGGTTACTTATTGCGACGGTGTGCGTGCCACCTTAGTAATATGTGAATGGAATAACATCCTAAACAGTTTCGCTTCTTTCATACTCTCCTCGTGCCTATCTTGAGTCTTGTCAAAGACTTGGTTCTCGTACTACCTCCTTCAAAGGATTATGGAAGGGGATTGTGCAACGGTAAACTAACTAACAATTATTTTTGTAGATATGGTTACAATACAAGTTCCAACCAAGAGGAAAGTGCTCATAGAAATGAAAAGGATAATGTGAGCTCAGGAGGAGTTCATGGACCATAGGATGGACTCAGGAGATAATTTTGGTGCGTATATGGATAACACAATCGCACTTGTTTAGATTTGCTTAGGGCAAGATGGAAGAGGCCTTCATTTGACCCGGCCTTTTTCAATTATCCGATTGGAGTCATACTACAAATAATAGTCAACTCCGTCTCGGGAGAGTTCAACTCCTCGTTTAGTAGAGCAAAGAAGCTATGTGGAGATAGTAAAGAAGGCTCATTGCTCAAATTTCTACGTCAAGTGAAGAAAGTATAGAAGATGAAGGAAAGAATGGACAATAGGGAAAGGGAGGCAAGGAACAAAGTTCACAAGGCGCTGAATGCAAACATGCGGAATAGGCGAGCCACGCGGTTAAGCCCTTTAACACGTGTTGTGGTAAATGCAAGTTTGATTTGTAGATCTATAATGGGCGACAGAGAATTATCTGATAAGATTTAGTATAATGTTATGTTAATTTAGAATAGGAATGAATGAAGTATTATGAATGCAAGAAGGAAATAATTCATTTTTTTCTCTTGTGGTGTTGTATGCTTATGAAGCATAAGAAAATTTTGGGGAGTTAAAATAGACATCTTGTATTCTAAAATATGGGCGCGCTTGTCTTTACAGAAAATGGTAGACTTACAAGTATCAGTGGTGCGAAAGTCGATCAGAACTACCCGGGAAAGAGCGAGGGGACAATGTCAACCCCAAATAGTTCAGGCTCAGGAACTGGGGGTTCAAAAAGAGGTTCACCATGAAGCTCCTATACCTCCGGTTGAAAGAGCAGTGTCTCAACATAGTGTGGAAAATATTGAAGAAAATGAGAGTCAAGCGGCCCAGGAAACGGTGGGACAAAAGTTAGATAGACTCATAGAGTTGATGACAGTTGTAGCCCCACACCTGGTTCAACCTACACCTAGTGTCTCAGTGATGGCCCCGATCCAGAACCCGCCGGCCCAGGAACCAGTTGTGATTAGAGATGGCAGTGGATCCTGGACCCGGTCCAGATCCGGTGGATCCAGATCCATTTTATAGGATATGGATCTTTAAAATTTGGACCCGACTGATCCGGATCGGACCCGAATCCATTTCTGACGGATCGGATCTGAATCTGGATCTTGTATTTGAGATCCATATCCGGTCCAGATCCGACCCGTGGATCCATTTTTTATTAAATATATTCATAACCTAGAATGTAATTTTATAAGTATTTTCTTAAAATTGCTAAGCATATCCTTGCAAGTTTAATTCTCAAAACAAGTTTAATTTATCTCCACGTTAACTCAAAAACCAAAAAATAAAGAGGTAACTTCGATAATAAAATCAATGTTATATCGGTGAATGACTAACACTCCATAGACAAGTAGTTAAAATTATATTCACTTCATTTGTGAAGATTCCAAGCACATGCAAGTTCTGCATTGTTGAAATACTAGTCAGCATTTTTCACAACTACTGTCATTGTCCAACATTTTCAATTAATAGCTCACAATCAAAACGAGACAACGAACAAAATATCTCATATGAACATTTCAAAATTGAAACACAGTAAACTGTTAGCTAAGTAAAAATCGTTTGTCAGTTCAAAAAAAATTCTTAGCAAGGTTACAATCTTAGCAAGGCAAATTTTTTTACATGTGGATCCAGATCCGATCCGTGGACCCTGTGGATCCGATGAATCCGGATTTGGATCTGATTTTTATGGATCCGGATATGGATTCATGTATGAAAAACAGATCTGGATCTAGTCGGATCCTGTCCAGATCCGATCCGTTGCCATCCCTAGTTGTGACAGCACCACTGGTCGAAAAAGTAGGAGCTCATTCGGTACCGGATAGACTATGCGTGAATTTTATGAGGAGAAGGGAACCTATCTTCACTGGGAAGGACTCCAAGTCCGACCCTATAGTGTATCTCGATGAGGTAGAAGACTTATTATTTACCCTAGGATGTGTAGAGACGCATGGCGTCAATTTGGTAGGCGCGCGTCTAGTGGATGACACTGGGGTGTGGTGGAGAAATTTTAGAAGCAATCGTCCCTCAATGTCATCACCGATGAAATGGGGGGAGTTCAGAGTCGAATTCATTGAAAAGTACATGCCTAACACCTGAAAAGATGCGCTCAAACGTGAGTTTGAACAGTTGAAACAAGGAGACCGCAGTGTGCAAGAATACAATACCTAGTTCATGCGATTGTCGGCATACAACACATATATTATTCCTACGGAAAGGGAGAAGGTCAAATGATTTAGCGAGGGTTTGAATCCAAACATGACAGAGAGGTAGTAGCATTAGCCAATGATCAGACTTACCTTCAGATCATCGACATGGCAATGAGTGTATAAAATTTTGCTAAAGCAAAAAGAGAGTATTCACAGAAGAGGTTTCAATCATCTGAATCCTTTAATCAAAATCAAAACCAAAGGTAAGAAGGTAGTAGGGGTTCTTCAAAGTTGAGCCAATCTGTAGACAAGTCTCATCGCGGGCCCCAAAGACATAAATGTTTCAATCATCAATGTACCAATGTTAAGGCCACCAACCCTAACGTAGAAGGTGACAGACCGGTTTGTAAGGTCTGTCAAAAAAACATTTTTGGGAATACAGGTTCTCACATAGAGGTTGTTATAACCGTGGGGAACCAGACCACTATAAGATTGTAAGAAGAGAACTCAAACCCAGGTTTCTCATGGGAGGTCAGAAGCAACCACCGCTGTTGACAAGGGAAATCAGGGCAACCAGTCACGACAGAGTTAGGGAGGTCAATAGTCTAAAAATCCTAACCGGCTCTACCCTTTGCCCCAGAGGAATGAGGCGGAGACATCTAATGCGGTGGTCACATGTATTTTGTTGGTCTCAAGTATTCCTGCACTTGTATTATATGATCTCGGTTCTATATTTTCATACGTGTCAATCGATTTTGCTAAGAATCTACATGTAGAACCTTCTTGTTTAAGTGAACCCGTTGAGGTCATGACACCAGTGGGGGCCTCGGTTTGGGCCTTTCGAGTATTTAAAAATTTCTCGTTAGAGGTAAATGGTAGAGGAACAATAGCAGACTTAGTATTACTTGATATGGTAGCCTTTGACATTATTTTAGGTATGGATTGGCTGTCAGCATATTATGCCACGTTGGATTGTCAGAAAAAGGTTATAAAATTATCTTTTCCCGAGGAACCAAAAGTGTTTATAAGGGGTAGTATTGGACATCCTCGGGTCAGCTTATTTCCTACCTTAGGGCTCAAAAGTTATTAAGGAGTGGTGAAATGGAATACTCTTACCTGGCTAATATAGTAAATACCTAAAAAGAGTCCCTAAAGATACATACAGTCCCTATTGTTTGTAATTTTCCAGAGGTTTTCCCTGAGGATCTTCCAGGCCTTCCTCCGAATAGGGAAGTGGAGTTCCCCATAGAGTTAATTCTGGGTACAAGACCCATATCCATTCCTCCGTATCGAATGGCCCCAGCTGAACTGAGAGAGTTAAAAGAACAATTGAAAGATCTTCTGGATAAGGGCTTTATATGACATAATGTTTCCCCCTGGGGCGCACCAGTCCTTTTTGTGAAGAAAGATGGTTCGCTCCGAATGTGCATCGATTATCGACAACTCAATAAGGTCATGATCAAGAACCGGTACCCATTACCAAGAATCAATGATCTTTTCGACAAACTTCAAGGACCCAATTATTTTTCCAAGGTTGACCTTCATTTGGGATATCATCAGCTGAAAACAAATCCTGATGATATACCTAAAACAGCCTTCAAGAACTAATATGGCTATTATGAGTTCTTGGTCATGTCTTTCGGGTTAACCAATGCTCCAACAACTTTTATGGATCTCATGAACAGAGTCTTCAAACCACTCTTAGATTTGTTCGTGATTGTATTCATCGATGAGATTCTAATTTATAGCAAGAGTGTTGAAGAACATGAAGAGCATCTAAGGGTAGTGCTTCAAATCTTAAGACATGAGAAACTTTATGCTAAATTTTTGAAGTGTGAATTTTGGTTGGAAAATATGGCTTTCTTGGGCCATGTTATGTCAAGGCATTGGGTCAATGTAGACCCCCAAAAGATAGATGCAGTGAATAGTTGGCCAAGACCTACCACTTTGACAGAAATTAGGAGTTTCTTGGGTTTAGCTGGGTATTATAGAAGATTTGTAGAAGGTTTCTCTAGTCTCGCTACTCCCTTGGCCCAATTGACTCAGAAATTGATTAAGTACCAGTGGTCTGAGGCGTGCGAGGCAAGTTTTCAAAAATTGAAGGAGTTATTGACTATTGCGCCAGTCTTAACCTTACCATCTGGACAAGAAGGGTTCACAGTCATTGTAATGCCTCTAAAGTTAGGTTAGGATGTATCTTGATGCAGTTTGTAAAAATTATTGCGTATGCATCTCGACAATTGAAGATGCATGAGAAGAATTATCCAACTCATGACTTGGAATTAGCCGCGGTAGTGTTCGCCTTACGGATATAGAGACACTATTTGTATGGGGTGCATGTAGATATATTTACAAATCGCAAGAGTTTACAGTACATAACCACCCAAAAGGATTTGAATCTCTGACAAAGGAGATGGTTAGAGTTGCTTAAGGATTATGACCTTAGCATTCTCTACCATCCTGGAAAAGCTAACATGGTGGCTGACGCACTCAATAGGAGATCAATGGGTAGCTTGGCCCACTTGGCAATACAAAAGAGAGATATTGTTAGTGAAGTACAAAAATTGGGAAACCTCTGGGTTAGTATAACTGAGGTCGGCGAGGGCAGGGTGGTGGTGCATGATACCTCTCAGTCTGCCTTAGCTTCAGAAATAAAAGAAAGTCAGTTTGAGGATATGGAGTTTGTTGGGTTTCGGGAGAAGATTCAACGAGGAAAACCTTCACAGTTTACATTAGGGGATAATGACCCGTACCCTTCGGTATAAGGGTAGGTTATATGTTCCTAAGGTGAGGGAACTAAGAAAGAAGATCTTGAATGAGGGTATTCCATTCATCCAGGATCAACTAAAATATATTAGGATCTCAAGGCAAACTACCGGTGCGACGGAATAAAGAGAGATGTTGCAGAGTTTGTCGGGAGATGTCTTACATGTCAACAAGTAAAATTCGAACATAAAAAACCCAGCGGATTACTTCAGGATATTGGTATCCCCGTGTGGAAATGGGAGGCGATTCATATGGATTTTGTGACTGGCCTACCGTAAACTCGAGAAGGTTATGATTCTATCTGGGTGATTGTAGATCGGCTTACAAAGTCAGCCATTTCCTACCGGTCAAGACTACGTATCGGGCGCCGCAGTATGCGCAAATTTATTTGAAAGAAATAGTGAGGTTACACGGGATTCCATTACAAATTATTTCAGATAGGGGTTCCCAGTTCACCTCACACTTTTGGCAAAGTTTTCAGCAGGGCCTCAGGACAAAGGTTAAGTTGAGCATGACTTTCCATCCAAAACAGATGGACAAGCTAAACGAATAATTCAAACATTGGAGGACATGTTGCGGTCTTGTGTGTTGGACTTTCGGGGCAACTGGTTGGACCATCTATGTCTAATTGAGTTCTCCTACAACAATAGTTTCCATGCTAGTATACATATGGCTCAATTCGAAGCATTGTATGGGCAAAAATGTAGATCTCCACTTGGGTGGTTCGAGGTGGGTGAGGCGCAACTATTCGGACCTGAAGTCATTCAAGAAGAGAACGACAAAGTGCAGATAATTTAGGAGCAGATCAAATCATCTCATAGCCGCCATAAGTCTTATGCGGATCATCACAAAAGAGATCTCGAATTTCAAGAACTGGAGAAAGTGTTTTTAAAAGTCTCTCCAATGAATGGGTGATGCGATTTGGCAAGAAAGGGAAGTTGAGCCCAAGGTTTATTGGACCATATGAGATCTTATGAAGAGTGGGGAATGTGGCTTACGAACTAGCACTTCCACAATAATTAGAAGCGGTGCATCAGGTATTCCATGTGTCAATGTTACGAAAATACTTGCACGATCCAAGTCACGTCATCCGACCCCAAGAGATTGTCTTGAACGAAGAGCTTCAATATGAAGAAATTCCTGTGGAAATACTAGATAGATAGATTAAACGCCTTAGGAATAAAGATATTTCTTTTGTGAAAGTTCTATGGAAAAATCACTCCACAGAAGAATCAACCTGGGAAGTCGGAGACGTGATGAAAGTCAAATATCCATTCCTGCTTGAGTAAGGTAATAAGATGTGTTAATTTGTGTTTCATGTGTGTGTAGTTTGTGTGTCTATGTGCATGTGTTACGACCTTATTCACATTCGATGACGAATATCCCTTCCCCAGGCGTGGAAGAACTAAGTGTTGAACTTGTCTGGCCTCTATTCGTGAGCATGATAACTGGTACATTAGAGCTGCGTCCTTCCCGGTCCTCTCGTACTAGGGAAAGGTCCTCTCAATTCTCTAACGCCCATACCGGATATGGACTAAGTCTGTGTCTAGTTCCCACGAGTCTTTTTTGCAATTTCATTCATCTTTTTGAACCTGATACCTTTGCAGAGGCCATATCTCAACCCTGCTGGCAGCTCTATGCAGTTTGCTTAAGGAAGGAGAATGTAAAGTCCAGGATGTTTAATAAAAAAAAATAAAAACACTCTCTTATTTGAACTAGAAGAGTTATATCTAACTTAGACTTCTACTAGACCTGGATATCCCTCTAGGTCTTCCTTACTTAGGGGTTTTGTAAGAATCAAACACTCAACTTTTCACTATATCTTCAAAAGCCAAACACTTCAAAGGAAAACCTCTCCTCTCCCCTCACCTTCTTGGACGAAAATTTGCCTTTTTGGTGAAGTTTTTGTCTCTTTTGTTTTGGTTTTCCAAGAGCAAGGTTGGGAAAAGATCAAGTGTGCAAGAAGGAGAATATTGGCAGTGTAATAAAAATTGTGAAGAAATAAAGGTGAATTCTCTCACTCACAAATTCTTAGTAAAATCATTTGGTTTTGGGTTACAATGCATGTTAAAACATAATATGGATGTTGGAAGAGAAATCATGAAAAAAAGGTATAGTATAACTTGTGATGAATTATTGATATAGTATTATCTTGTAACAAGTTTGAGTCATGGTGATTGCGGATTGTTTTCGCTAATTTATCCTTGTTAGAATGGGACAAAAAAATTCAGGGTTTTATATCTCTCCTTCACGGTCAGATTGAGTCCAAATGGGGCCAAAAATAAATACGGTTTGAGAGTTATTGTTGTTTAAAGTTTTTGCCTCGGATCAATTGAAATCTGAAATGGCAGAATGTATAACGAAAAAAAACTATACAATCCAGTAACGAATCTGAAAGTTGGTGTTAAACAAAAGTTCTAGTTTTCTCTGTTCTTGACAGTTTGAGACATTACAGAGATCGATCTGACTTACGAATAAAGAGTTATGACTATTTTAAGATTGTCTTATTTTACAAAAAAATCCTACGAGACAGTTTTTATAGGGTTGTTTCTTTCATGAATTTGTACTAGTTACACTAAGTATTTTCAGAAGAAACTCGATATAATGATAGGTCACCGTGTTACCTTCGATTCGGCACAAGAAACGCCTTATTTGGGGTTACGGTTTGAGAGTTATAACCCTTGTAAGTGAGAAAAAAAGGAGTTGAAAGAAAGAAATATTAATTAAATATTCTGGAAATATGACTAAGTATGGAAGTCTATTATTGTGATATGCACGACTTCGTAATCTTATGTTCCCAGCATTTTAATCATGTATGATGTGATTTTTGTTGACATTGAAAGCTTCTTTCCAGTAAAGATTCCCTAGGGTGAGCTGGGGAGGACCAGAAGTATAACTTCCCTTCTCGGTAAAGATTCCCGAAGGTGAGTTAGGGAGGAGATTATATCTGAAGTGATTATTATAGACTTGAAGACTTCTTTCCAGTAAAGATTCCCTAGGGTGAGCTGGGAGGATCAAAATTATAGTTTCCCTTCCCGGTAAAGATTCCTACGGGTGAGCCGGGAGGGCCAGGAGTGGTTTTCCTCCCCAGTAAAGATTTCCGAAGGTGAACTGGGGGAGGAGATTTATGGGTGAATAATTATTATTGACTTGTACATTGAAGGTGTTGTAAGTTGGTTTCATAACGTGCTTATTGTTTTTATAGTATGATTGTACTTAGAATAATGTGAGGTTGCTTTGAATGGTAAGGCGAGGTTCTCACTCAGCTTCGGATGGTAAGGCTGACTCTTTTTATCTAACATGTTTCAAGAAAGCATGACAAAGAGGAAGCTTCGCAATAGGGTTAGCGATCGTCCGCAGCCTCACTATTTCACTAATTCATTGCTTCGGATTTGGTAAATGTCATCCTTGAATGAGTCTGTCTGAGGGACTAAGTTTTGTTATCTCGGAGAATGCCCCACATGAGATTGTTTTCTTTTAGTTTCGAATTTCTCATTCTATAACTGAAACTTCCATTGAGTCTAGATAGAAATTGTGGTTGCACGAGTATGGGCTTGCGCGTTCATTAAAGAAATACAAAGATGGAGCCAACATGATTATATTATTTTTGCACTTAGATACATGGTTAATTTAGAAGGCAAAGATTTTTAATGGTTCACCTGGGAAGGGATAGTTGCTCAGGTGCCATCACGCCCTAAGGGAAGACTTGAGATAAGTCGGGGCGCGACACAGTTTCAGCTAAAATTTGTAGGTGATAGTTGGCTTTTTGATGGGTAGGCTTATAGATTCCACATTACGGCTAGACACCTCCATCACCACTTTGTCTGTCTCTTGTGACATCTTTCGATGTTTTTGAGATACACAATAAATGAACAAACATAAAATGAAAAAGGAAAAATAAAAACAAACGTAAAACAATCTAATCAAAAAAGAAAGTTAAACCCTAAATCCCCAAAAAACGACGCCAAAAATATGATCGGCTCCAACCTACATGCAAGCGTATGTGGTGGACAAGTAATATAATGATGTGTAGAGTATTGTTCCCAACGAGTATTTAATCATAACTTTTTAACTAGATCAAATAGTGAAGAAATCAAGAGCTTGTAGATTTGAAGACAGCAAGTTAACAAAATCAAGTAGTGTGATTGAGAATTTAGAGGAGAAAGATATCTTAGAGTTATGGGAAAATTTATCCATTCATGTTGCGTATCCACTTGAGTAAGTCCGTTGAAAATTTAATTTACTAGCAACAGGTTGATATTAATTCGAACAAGAGTGATCCTAGAACGACTCCTAATCCAAATTAATGAAACATTATGGCTCCATGAATGTCTACCTGTAATTGACTAAGCAAAACGAACAAAGTAAAGGTCTACAACTAACCTGTCACTTGTTAACTGTAAGTTATTCAGTCCCGCTAATCAATGCTGGATGAACCGAACAAGCTCTACTTTATCCTATAATATAAGATAAACCACCTTGTGAGAACTTATAGTCTAAATTTGCAGATAGTATTCAATTGGTGATCAATCAATAAAATAATAATGCGCATGATAACGTAGATAAACTATTTAAATCTATATGAATCGACGATAATCAAATGTATGCTAACATCAAATTTTAACTAACAACAATCATGACTAATCCCACAACCTTAGAATAATAAAAAAAATAGCCGCTCATAATGCGCCGATTGTATGATTATAACTATTCAACTAAGTAAATAGAAGAAGTATATGATAAACTATGTGAATCATTGCTCCATGATGATGTGCGTAGCTGTCCTTCTGTTGTATTCCTCTCCATGTCTGAATATCTTATGAAAAATGTGTAGAACAGGTCTTTATAGTATTAGAATTTGACCTTGGGATGGATCTATAAGAAAAGTCCAAAACCGACTCGAATTGACAATATTTTTCAAGCACATTGTGGAGGCTTGCAAGGTGGCATGACGTGCCTTTGTATTTTTGGGAGTTATATTTTTTTCTCTGTTTTGTGAAGGCATGACGTGTAGAAATGGAAGGTGGCACGAGGTGGCATTGTATTTTTTGCGATCTTTTTTCAACTCCTTTTCATGTGTACTTGGCCCTCAGGTACGTAGTTCGTTTCGAATACATTAAAATGACTTCTACTCAGGCTTCAAAGTCGTATTTCACCTATTTTGCATCAAAATGTAAGCTTCCCATCAAATCATCACTTAAACACAATAAACACACATATCAAGTATAAAGTAGTCGGAATGTACTTAAAACACATGAAAAGAGTAACAAATATGAAACGTAAAGTGTCTAAAAACATTCACTTCTAGAGACGCCGATCAGTTGAACGAGTATTGTCGGAGGTTGACATAGACCCGAGGACTTCGTAGTATGTTGATTGACTTGTGGGCTGGTTTCTAGACATAGAAAGCTTTCAAATGGAAGTAGGCATGCTTAGTTCTTCTAGGTGTTCAACGAAATGCCCTAGTGAGCCAATTCTTGAACTTTTGATCTGATTGTGACGTAAACGGTTTATATGAGGTATATTAATGTTTGTTTAGTTTTTTGGGGACTAATAGGACTATCGTTACTCCTAAAAGAGTTCCGAGGTATATTGGCTAAACTCTTTTTCATTAGAATCAATTTTCTAGAAAATCTCCTTTTATCCCTCTAATGTTAAAGTTCATGCGTTACACCTCCTATGACACGAATGATATAATTATTTCAAAGTTCTTATATGTCTAAGGTATTGATATACTCTGTTCCCTAAACTTGAATATATCAGTCCGCGATTTGTTTCAAACGTTGTAATTCCCCTTGTCATATCTCACATGTTTGAAATGTTCTACATGTCTCCAAGCTCATAAATGAAAATTAATCAATCAATATATAATATAAAGCTAGACATAGGTAAGGTGATGTGTCACCTTTCTACGCCCTCCATTCCTATTTTTTTTTTCTCCTTTTTTGGATTTTTGTCATCTAATTATGCTATAAAATCTCTAATAATCTTGCTTTTTCCCTCTTTCCTATTTAAAGTCCATATTAATTATATACATTAATTGAATATAATTTGTCAACAACCGGTTGAAGTTTAAGGGTCAAGTTGTCAACCCACGTTGCCTAATTCCTTTTTTGGAGTGTTTCTCTCAATTGTCTTATTAATTATAAAAATATATCTCTCTCTCTATATATATATGCTTAGACATACACAAGCTAATATAACACCTCTCTATAATCCAGAAAATCATTTATCTTTTTTCTTTACATTCTTACACTATTCTTTTCAATTTTAATAAAACAATATAATGTTAATTAAAAGAAAAACAAACGCTGCACCCATTTACCCTTCACCATTAATAACTCCTATTCAATGTTAATAATAGCAATAGTGAATGTGGTCACTAAATAGTCGTGCCTAATCTTTCCAAAATGGGTCATTAATTATAAGTTGTCTTCATAAGAAACTTTTTTTTTTTTTTTTAAACTTAAGTCTTTTCATTTCTAAGTTTTAAGTTTTGCTCTTTTATCTTCCTACTGTATAGTGCGCCTTTTGGTATCCTTTCTGTCACTTTATAATATGCACAAGTTTAGAACATTTCATCATTCATTAAGGAAAAAAATAATGGGTTTCTGTGGCTGCTCATCTGCATCTGTTACAGGTAGGTAAAATATTTACTCTTTGTTTGTTGGCAGAAAGGATTCCTTCCATAACTCTCATACTGTTTGACTTTGTTTTTTTTTAAATCCTCCTTTTGATATTTTTTTTTCATTTTTTGTTATGTATTTCTAAAGTTATTTGATAGTTATAAAATTAAGTAGGTTAATTTATATAATGATATAAAAAAAGTAGATTATTACAACGGAATAACTTAAACCTAATATCATAATACTATAGAATACTTGAATCCGTTTTCGAATTTCCCCGCACAAGCAAAAATGAATAAGAGTGTGCATGCTTTCATCTTCAAGGAATTACCTATTTGTTAATTGTAGGTAATTGTGCTTTTTACTAAATTAATTATTTCATTGGATTTGTATGTATTCATGCTGAAAAGTATAGATTATCATGTCATTCCCTTTTCTAAGATTTGTTGTTGGGTCTATCATGATTAAGTTAGGGGGTGATTTTTTTAGATTTGTCATTACCATAAATTTATATAGTTAACTGCTTTGGTCAGACTATTAGCTTCTAAGTTATATTAATGGTTACTAATATAAGTGATATATTTTAGAGCCCCTTTCCCATAGAGAGCGTCTTCTGCATACCCTTTTTTGGTTAATTTGGTGACAATGTTCAGATTTTTGACCATCTACTGCTTTTCAGACTACATTAGGAACAAAACTTGATGAAATGCATACAACAACAACACATAAAGTCCCACAACGTGAGGTCTGAGTAAGATAAAGTGTACGCAAACCTTACATCTACCTTGATAGATAGATAACTTGATAAAATGCATAAAGCGACAAAATCTGAGAAGGGTTTTGACTTTCACGTTGACAATAGTATTGGCAGGTATCATGCCACGACATTTCAAAATTCTTCCATTATGAGAATGCGTTTAGCAAAAACCACTACTACTTCCATAAGCCTCTTAAATTACTATCTTTAATACAATTTATACAATTTTTCTTCAATTTTTTTTAGTGAATCTTGAACATTAATGCTTTTGCAGGAATGACATCATGACGTCGTGCCTGGAAAATGAAGTATCCATAGAAGATGATGAAGCACGACTTGTAGATAGGGCACTCTTCTTTCTTAGCGCCGGATCTATTTTCTTTTCTCGGATGTCTTCTACCTTATTCATAATATGTGAAAGTATCGAACTAATTTCATAGTCATTCGGTCTTTTATGTGGAACGATTGTCTAATTTTTTTATTATAATTTAATTATTGTAATATGTATCCTTGGGTTATTTTGTTCAAAATAGGGTTATCCTATACGGGATAGATACTGCCATGATTATAGTATAAAATTAATCCTGATTTTAACTCAACCAAACAAAAGATAAAACCAAGTCTTGCAAAATATCTTTGACATGAATTTTAGAAATTATCAAGTGCTTAGTGTATAGTTTTATGAATTAGAAAAAGACCATTTCATAATTAAGTAAAAAATAATTTATGATCGTGTGAAGTGCGGGAAAATTCATAGTATCTATAATGTGGAGGCTTTTCATGTCTTGTTCTAAATATAGTGATCCAAATGCTAAATTTCTTCATGACTAAATTTTTTGGCATGAGTTGAAGTTTACATATCACAGATACTTACGATGCAAAAAAATTTCAAGAGGCATGATTTTAAGAATTTCCTCTTTGCATTCTTTCTATATGTTGGATGATGAAAATTAATTTCTGTAAACGTTTATATATATATATATATATATATGTATGTATGTATATATATATGTATGTATGTATGTATATATATATGTATGTATATATATATGTATATATATATATATGTATGTATATATGTATGTATGTATGTATGTATGTATGTATATATATATATATGTATGTATATATATATGTATATATATATATATATATGTATATATGTATGTATGTATGTATGTATGTATGTATGTATATATGTATGTATGTATATATATGTATGTATGTATATATATATATGTATGTATATATATATATATATGTATGTATATGTATATATATATATATATATATATATGTATATATATATATATGTATGTATCTATGTATATATATATATATATATGTATGTATGTATGTATGTATGTATGTATGTATGTATGTATGTATGTATGTATGTATATATGGCTTTCAAGTGAAATGTTTTTATAGCTAAAATTTTTCTTGAATTGAAGTATGATCCTTTGGCTTTCGAAATGCTAAATATGAAAGTTCATGAAACGAAGAGAGAATGTTATGATCTTATGAAATGGGACAAAGGTGCAATATCCTATGTAGACGACCAAAGGTGCCAAATCAAAGGATATATATTTTTAGAAAAATATTTTTGGAGAAATTATTGTGACTGAGAACGTAATTGCAAAAGAGGGCCATTTATCAGAAATTAAGTGTGCCAACGTGAGATCAGGATTGTTCCGTTGGTTCGGGTAGTTTTTTATGTTTTCACCATATAATTGGAATGTATGTATTGCTAGCATACTTCAGAGGCGGCTCAAGCTTTAGGCAACTAAGGCGTTTGCCTTAGGCCCCACAATTATGAAGGCCCATTTTTACTAGCAATGAACACTGTTTTGGAGAAATAATTGAGCATTTTAAATGGAAAAGTCTAATATTTTTAGAAAATGGAAAAAGAACATTTTATTTCAATGATGATTCCAACGGTTGCGTATTAGTTTCTTCGTCCCAATTTTAATATCTTACTTTCTTTTTTGGTCTATCTCAAAAATAGTGTATTTTTCTACATTTAGTATGTTGACGATTCAAACATCATACATGACAAATTTATAACTAGAAGATTCAAATTACATTTTACTACATTACATACATCTTTAATTTAGAAGCATAAGATTCAAAAATTTCTCTTTATTTTTTAAACTTTGTGCAGAGTAAAACTAAGACACTTAAATTAAAATGGTGGGAGTACTATTTTTGGGCACATGAATAATCTTTCGGGTACAAGAAATAGTTTTAGGTCTTCTTGTGTGAAAGTGAATTCTTATTTGTCGTATTTTGACAAGTTACCCACATTTTTATTTAATTTTACTTTTGACTTTCTTATCATATAGTAAAACATGTATTATACATTTTTACTCATTTTCCTGTTGAAAAGAATATTAGATAAGAGCCACTTGACTTTTTCACTCCCTTTGTCAAAAACATAAATCATGAACCGATATAAAAAATATAAAGTAAAATGTAATTTATTAGTAATTTTGAAGTATTGCAGCAAGAGAAGCTGTTTTGCCAGCAGATTGCCAGCATTTTCATATGAAAAAGCTAACAAATATACTTCAATAAAAATATATACAATTTTGTTTTAAAAAATTTAAGGCCTCCTAGCTAAGTTTGGGTTTAGGGCACACATATTATTGAGCGTTGAGCGCCCCCTGACATACTTGTCAAAACCACTCGGCATTATGGGGAGACGCCTTACCCGTCCCGGGCTAAAGGCCGGAGCACCATGGTGGCATCATGTTATGTCAGTACCACTATATCCGTACAGGGCTAAAGGTCAGAGCACCATGAGATACCTTGGTGGAAACACTTATTAGAATCTTCCACCAGAAAGGTATATGTATGTTTATAATTTAAGTTTCTTATTGAGATGAAACGTATTTCCATTACATGCTTCAATTTTCATAACCTAAATCGCATTGGCTTACTTATTACTTCAATTTCATGCTTTATATATCATGATTAAAAATTGTATTATCTAACTCTGTTTCTTTTATACTAATTTGTGTTTGCGAGTATTATTTCACCGTACTTACTTCTCTTTTCGTCAGGTGTTCTGCATTTTCTCACTTTCCAAATACTTATGGTGCGCCCCATTTTAATTCTGGGTGATCTTTAAATGTATAAAATGTTTTGATTTTATTTGGATATTACCGGGTCCTTGTCCCAATATTTCTTCGCCCTCATGTTATTATTATAGAGGTTTTATAGACATATTAAGTAATGTATGTCATGGTCTTCCTCGTTGATGTCTCACTTTATATGAATATATAATATTTTGAACATCTACAGTATTATAGAATTTCGAAAGAAAAATATTTTATGTTTGTAATGTATTCCTTGCATAGAAAAAAAAGAGGATTTATGAAAGGATTTGATTTTTCTCATGCAAGAATCACGTTCATAACTCATGTAAGATTGATTCGTTCGGTCAAGTTAAGACACCGGTGTCGGTCCGTCTCATCAAGGTTTAGGGTGTGATAACTTCTATTTAGAAAAAAATAATTGCTTATTTATAAAATCAGCTTCAACACCTAAAAGTGTTCTTCAACACTTATACTTGTTAGCCACTTTTAATTAGCTAACCTATATGGACTCTTAAACTTGATGTGTTCAATTTTTAAAGTTTAATAAAATAAATATACCTTTAAGATATTTAATTCATTTCAATTTATACGACATATTCTATGGAGCATAGAATTTAGGAAAGAAAAAAATACTTTTAAAATTTGCGATGTGAAACATGCTTTAATATTTGTCCATTATTATATTTTTAAAATTTGTGATCTTAAAAATGTTATATCACTTGTGTGGTTACAAAAACTTATTATTAATGAGAATATAAAAAAAATTACATTATTTTTAAATATAAAAATTAACATTGTTTTTAATAGACTAATAAAATAGCAGTATCATTTTCTTGAAACCAAGTAAGTAATGCATTTAAAATTTATATTTATCAAAATTATAGTAGATTCAATATATATGCTTTATGTCTACAATACTGAATTGAGTTAAATCAATAACTTAGTAGCTGAATTCCTCACTGCTTCCGGATAAGGCCAATTTAAATGGTCATGAGGTGTTTCGGGGGTGTGAAGAGGACATGCGAGAATGCGCCACTAAGGAGGTTCGAGAGGTTGGCTGTAGCTGGGGTAGGAGAGGTAGAGGTAGGCCGAAGAAGAACTAGGGGATATGTGATTAGACAAGACATGACACAACTTCAGACTGAGGACATGACCTTAGATAGGAAGATATGGAGGTCGAGAATTATGTTAGAAGGTTAGTATTAGGTGGCTAAGTGTGGGGAGGGAGCGAGTTTTCCTCCTCTCCTTTTTCCTTTTAGTAGTAGCTGCTAGATATCACTATAAATATTTTCGTTAGGAGTTTACTATATGTTGCCACATTTATTTTGTACTGTATTTGAAACTTCGATACGGTAATTACAGTTTTCGCTTTTTAAAATACAATACCATTACTATACCAAATTAATCCGATATGATTCAGTATTTTTAAGTTCGGTTTTGGTATTTTGCGGTACGGTAAATCGGTAACCATAGTTTGTTCGATTTCAACTTACGTATACTCATATAACAGAAAAATTATAACTCCGGCTAGTCAAAGTGTATGTAATTTATATCGTACTAACACCTTACACATAAAAATATTCAAAAGAAATTGCAAGCAATCCCTTTCATAAATCAATTACACAAAAAGGTTATTTCAATCAAGATAGATTAGTCAAAATTTTAATGTCTAAACAATTAGTTTAGTACTAATACTAATTTATTTATTTGTTAGTATTGTAATTTTAATATATATGAATTGAATTGTATATGTAACTATTTGAGCCGAGGGTTTCTCGAAAATAACCGCTCTATCTATCAAGGTAGAGGTAAGGTCTTTGTACACTCTACCCTCTCCAGACCCCACAATGTGAGATTTCACTGGATATGTTGTTGTTGTTATTGTTGTTGAATTGTATACATAACTATATACCTCGATATAATATTAAGTATTTCGATATTTTTTTTATAAATACCATATATCGTATCAAATACCATAATATCAAAATTACGGTATAAAAAATTTCAATTTCAGTATGATAATCGATATCTATCGTACCATGTCCACCCGTAGTGTGCAATGATGAGGCAAGTGTTCTCCCGCGTGCCTGCGTGCGCGGATCAATTAAAAGGCAAGCACGCCAGCCGATTTAGCCCCTACACATGACTTTGTCCTTTATCACCCCATTAATATACCTCTTCTCAATATTATAGTTAACCTTGTCTTTTTCTTCTTTCTAATGGTATATTTTATTCCTAACTAAATGTTTGAAACCAAAAGACAGAAGAAGTCTTTCTTTTCATTATTTAAATCAAAGCATTTGTAATTTATAAATTTTCTGGATGGTCGTTCTTACGATAGAAAGAGTCATAATCACACATTAAACTATTACTAGTGTTGATATTCTTACGACAAGTATCTAATATCTGTCAAGTGATTTCATATCTTTAATTTTACTATGTCCTTTTTATTCACTTCAATTTCTTTTAATTAATTAAATTTTGTCAGAACATTATTTTCTTTTAAAAAAAAAAAAGGAAAAAGGGGCAAATATATCCTCCGTTATACTTTCGGTTTAAAAACCCCTTTGTTTACCCGTAAATTGGTACAGTTGAATTTGTATACGTGGTCCAGGACACGTGGATCTCAAGTGACCAAGATAACAAGATAATTAGAAATTGAAACTAATATAAATTAAACTTTAATAGAAAATTAAGTTTAGAACCACCTGAACCTTGGAGAAGCTTTGGGTTGAGATCTCCGAGCGAGCTGTTGGTAGTAATGCTTAGAATACTAAATCGAGACAATAGCTTAGAAAATAGTGCGAGAAGTAAATGTGTGTTATATTCCTTGTAATTCTATATCTTCACAATGAAATGATTGGTCCTATTTATACATGGACTCTTGTGTACATATTCCACGAATTATGCCCCTATTAACATTATTACATCAATGTTGTAATAATCAGACAATAATGATGACCATAAATGTCATTAATGCTTCTTGGAAGGTATAAGGATGCCTTTATAACGGTTGCCCGTTAGGATTCGAATAAACCCTTTTACATTCTTCTTTCCGGTACTTGCGACTCTTAGGTACCTCCGGTACAACACATGAACCTCTGGAGGAACTGAAAGATGACTTGGAACTGACTCATATTCTTTGCCACGTGTCATGAAAGAATTTTTCCAGCTGTATATTATGAATTTTACCCCATACAGTTAGTCCCCACACTTTCGGGACGTAACCTTTGTGCGTCCGGGAGGTGGATTTGAATTTTGTACAGAACTCACTTAACCAAAGAAATTTTATGGTGGGAAAATTGAAATGTCATGACGATTTGATGTGGAACGTCAAGCATCGCAGCCCCATTTAATATTTCTGAAATGGCGGCAACCATCCAATCACTCCGTTTGACATAATGTTGCACAATCATGATGAATTGTGGCTCCTCGTTTCTTGATCGTTACCTACTTTTTCCTTATAAAGGAGGCCAAAATCTTCTCCAAATATTCAATCAAACTTTCTTTCCTTTTACCAACCAAAGTCTTAAAAGATTCTTTTTATTTCCTCTTCATCGTCCTACAACGACAATGCCGTCTTCCAGATCTTCTCCTTTCCACTATTTAGGGGGAAAAGCTAATAATGATAATTCTCCCCGACACCGTCGTCTAGGAAAAGCTCCGACTTCTCCTACTAGTCAAGAAAATGACCTAAGTTCTCTTGTAGCCGACATTCTTCACAATGGTTCTAATTACCAGGGAGACTTTCGTGTTGATGACAACCATGAACCTGTAGAGGATATTGAATCACTAATCCTCGCAAATATCCTCCATCAAGTTCGTGAATACTGCAATTTTGACCCCGAGATTGACGTGAGTATTGTGGGTTCTGAAGCCAGAATGAACAACCATGTCGAGGGTTTTTATATGGTTCAAACATACCCTTTCACCGTTGGTTTCGTCTTTCGGTACAAAAAATTATCAAGGACATATGCCAACGCTACCGGGTGTGCCTGGGCCAAATAGCCCCCCAAAGTTGGAGATTGGGGTACTGTATACAATTACTGGTAGACCGTGCTAATATCCCATTCACTATTGACCATCTTTACTACCCTCGACTATTTTGTGGTGGAATTATCCATCACTACCCCCATGGAAGCTGAAGCCTTATTAATCATAAAGATGGATACGACCAAGGGTGACTTACTAGGTTTGTGATGATCCCGACTGACCAAGTTCATTAGTCAACTCCTTAACCCTTCCCATAGGAGTGGAATACCGCCTGTAAGTTTTCTTGACAAATTCGATTACCTTCATTCCCTTTTTCCTTTTCCCAGGTGCAAAATTTTATTTTACATGCGTACATGCATTCTCTTTGTAACTGCCTCCATTGGACCGAAATTAATCATAGGGATTTTTAAATGGGTGGTTGACCTTTTGTGTGTGTCTCCCAATGTAACCCAAAGCAGGAAAAGCATGGCCTCTAAATGGTGGAGAGGGAAAAGCCTTGGTAAGGATTTAGAAAATTATTCAAAGATAAAATGAAGTTCGATTTTCATATAATTCCTCCTTATTCTTTTTTTATTTCCTGTAGGACTCCCGGTAAGAAAACCTACTTCCTAGAAAGTGCCCACTTGTGCCACTTCTTTAACTAATATAGTTCGGACAACTTCAAATAGCCGTAAATAGATACCCTAGAAAGGCACCTCTGAAATTTCCAAGGGGATAGACTCAAGAGTGAGAACACACCGCATACTAGTTGAGGCCTGGAAGGAAGTAAAGGAAAGAGGTATCCACATTGATGATGATGATAAAAATGAGAGGAAGGATGGTGACTGTGAACGTTCCGAAGGTGTTGGAACTCCTTCAGTTGAGACCCCCAAAAATGAAACAGTGGCTCCGGAGTTTCATCCTTCCATGGGTAGTACTATCTATTCGACTGGTACAAAAGCTGGGACTTTAGCCTCTTCACCCTGTCCTAAATGTCTGAGTATGAGTCTGGAGGCTTCCTTGCTTACCTAGAAAATTTATTCCTTCAGGTAATCTAAAACTTCCACTTTTCCATCACAGATTATGAAGTCTCATGTTACATCTCGCACTTTTATACTCGAGCAAATGTGTAGTTAGTCAATTTCAGTTTCGATAACTTCAGACCCTTTCTGAAGGTCACCTATGACTTAGATAAATGTTAAGATGATGTATGGAAGTTTAGAGGTCAATTGTATTAAAGGAAACACTCTTCGACGAAGTTAACACAATATGCTAAGCATTCTGCACCGCAAAAGCCCGTATGCCTCGTAGATTGGGTCAGCATTTTAGGCCACCCCATATCCACCACACTTTCCCATTTTGTTTTGGGAAATGAATCCGAAGATGGTGATCTGCATCGCATACCCAACCACATACAAGAGGCGGTGGAAGGTGTTTATTTAAGCTAAGAACAGGGAGCTCATTTGTTAGGTCATTGATCGGCCTATGTAGCTCTAAAATGCTCCCAAAGACCCTTGAAAGGTTTCTCTATCTTTAAAGAACAATTCTATGAGTGTGAAATGATTTCTCTTATGGAAGATCAAGATTACCTTGTAGTTTTCTCTAATTTGTTGTTGAATCTAAGAGCCTATTTGAGTTTGGAGGAGAGCTTATTGTTGAGTGTGTTCTTGTTGTTGGAGGTAAGATTTTACTACTCCTATATGTTCTCTAGTTCATCTTTGTCTATCTACTTGAATTGGTAAAGAAAACATAAAAGACTTAAGCTAAACTCCATGATTGAGGTGTTGTGATTGTTGGACTGTTTTGAGTAGTTCCTTGAGGTAATTTATGGCTGAAATTGTGAAGTATAGATGGTTGTAATGTTGGTGGTGTTGAGGTTGAAGAGGAGGAGTTGGTACTATTAAATTTCCATGAAATAAGGATATGAAGCTTGTGCACTCTAAGTGCTTCATAGAATGCCGTAGTGACTTAATTCTTAGTTTATTAATCCGATTATGATCAACACTATTTATGTCATGTAGATTATCATCTGTAGTGCAGACCGAAACCCGTGAGACCAACGTTGAAAAGACAATTGAGGTATGTAATGGATAATCCTTCTTTCAAAGCATGAATTTCAAACTATCTATCGATTCCCGAAGAGGAAATGTCTAAATATGTATCTTACTCTTGAGATGTTTGTCCCCTGTCAGGAGTACATTTATATCTTGATATTATATCTTGTCTAGGTTGGATTGTCAACTGTTTATCTCAGTTACGTGTGCTTTATATTCCTCCAAAAAGGAGCATGTCCAAAAGAGTTATTTTTTGAGTCGACCAAGTGTTGTTTTGAAGTAAGGGGAAGAGTCATATGAGTTAAAGGGCCAATAGTGCTACCATCGTTAAAGAATATGTATATATGAACACCCCGGTGTTACATCATGTATCTTCATACGTTAAGTTGTATCATAGTGAATCCATATCAGCTTGAAGGGATTAAAGTTATTCATGAGGTTATAGAAGGTTTATAGCAGTGTTAAAGAGGATACGTAGGGATTAGAGGAGTTAAAATGAGTGTCGTAAGGATTAGGGGTCAACAAATCAAAGAGAATAAGTTCGTCGATGTAATACCCCATACTCTCAGGCAATGGTTGAACCGCTCGACATATGCAAATAAACCCGATCCCTGAAATTTTTTTATCATAGTAAAGTATACAAATAAAGAGCTTGTTGTATAAGAAGATGAAGTCCCGAATGAATTTAGGAGTCAAAAGTGTCACGATGGTGGTTGGAAATGATATTTCGTTTGTGTTTAAAGATGATATCGACTAGAGTTAGACCACATGATTACAATAATGTGTATCTAAAGGGTGTTAAAATGATTACTATTTAAGTGCATTGAGATCAAGAAATTAGTTATGTGTGTATTTGGTTAAATGAGAGATTGCAGTGGAAGAGAAAAAAATAATCAAGATTGTTGGATAAGTATTATGTGGGCCTAATTTCACATATGCATAAGGTGGAGGGCTCACATCTTTTATTTAGTTATCTATAAGGGCTACATGTGTACTAAAAGTTGAGTTGGCATCACATAATAAATCATGGGCCTATGATTGACACATGTAAATATAAAGAGATTACTTGATATCTTTAGATGACTTTCCTAACTTTTCATTAAGTAATATAGTAGCTGAAAACGTAATGTATATAGATACAACATCAACATAAATTCCAAGTGATTATGGCAGCAACATCAATGCAATTTTAAGAAAGCAAAGTGTAATATTTTTCAAGGACAACAAATGGGTTTTTGGTGTATAAGGTAAGAATTACCCTCTCCTAGATATATTTAAGTTCTTCCAATCATAGCAAAATTGTGAAATGAGAATTATGAGGTTAATAGCAAGAAATCGTATAAGGTGTTGTTATTGTCGTGTGGGTTGGTTAATGAATTTTTTAAGTTGTTTTGATGGATGAAATTGATGCATTTATGATAGTTGTTGTTCTTGTTGTTTTGAGTTTATGGAAGGTGAAAGAAATGGGGGAGGTGATGTCCGATTTATTATAGAACGAGCTTGACGATAATGTTATCGCTATTATTGAAGATTGAAGTGTTGTTCAGATAGTGTTTATTGGGATTGTTAGAGTAAGTCGATGAACGGTATGTAAGGATAATCCTCCTTTCGAAGGCATGAATTTCAAACATATATCGATTTCTAATTTAAATGTAAAAGAAGTATCTTAACCATATGTTTGTTTGTCCCTTATCGAGAGTACTTTCCTGTCTTGATATCGTGTCCTATATAGGTTGGTTTGTAAGTTGGCTATCTGACTTTCTTATTTCTCATGTACTTCCTATAAGGAGTGTATCAAATAGAGTTATTCGAGAAGTCGACCAAGGGTCATTCTAAAGAAAGAGAAGAGTCTTACTCGCTAGAGAAGCCAAAAGTTCTATTACTATTAAAGTAGACTATGAACACCATTGAACGAATATCGGTAGGGCAGTGATGTATTTATCACTGGTTGGGAAGTTGTGTATCGTTATTCACCACTGGTAGGGCAGACACGTACTCACCGCCGAGCTACGACCGGTTGGAAAGTTACCACTGATCAATTGGCTAGTTGAACGGTTAGAGTTACGACGTCGATGTAGTGTTATAGAATGAGATTATAACATAAGTATGATCATTATACATATCATGGGCCTCATGTGTATTTCAGAGTTTCAGATTGGTTCATATCCCTCTTTTCACGATTTTTTATTATTATGTTTTATCTCTTCCTCACATATTCAGTACATTATTCGTACTGACACCCCTTTTGTTGCAAGATGCTATGTTTCTGCCACTCAAGTTCAGGTAGATGAGGAGAGGACCTTCCGGAGTATACCAAGTTAAGGTTATGTATATGCCATTTGGTTATACTTCCATACATTTCATGATTGTTATAGCCTTGCCGACTAAAGTTTCGGTGAGTTCAAGTGTTATGTTTTAGAGTGGTATACTAGGGCAAGTGAGACACCAGGTGCCAGCCATACCCCCAGATTGGGGTATGACATCTCAAATTCTTCTTATTTGTTGTACCACGTCCCAATTTTTACTTAAGGTCATGTTGCCACTCTTTCCGCCTTAGATCTAGCCAAGACATTAATTCCCTCCAGTTGAGAAAAGAGATTGTCCTTAGACAACCAGCTCCTTGAGGTTGAAGTAAAGAGACTCTGGGCGTAAAATAGGGATTCAAATTCCCTTCAAGCTTCGATTAGACTATGCCTGGAAGATGCTAATGACTCATTGAGGGATAGAGAGAATTCTTTACAAGTCCTCACCTCCACTTATGTGAATTTGAAGAGAAAAACTGCCAGACTGGAAGCAGACTTAGCTATCGTCCGGGAGCAATTTGTCGCCTCCAAACAATATCTAGGAAAAAGTCCGAGCAAAGTGTGAGAAGTGGAGACTCCATCGGGATCTGGCCATCCTTAAGACGCGTAGGGATATACTTAAAGAAGCAGCAACAACAAAACAAATATCCCTACAACGTTTCTTGATGCCAAAATTAACCTTGAAGCTACCGAGTTAGCCTTGAAGATCTGCAAGGTGCCGAAAGGAACGACTCTGAAGATGAAGGCTCTAATGACGCCCCTCCTGCATAACTTTCTTACATCCCCGAACTTCTACCTCCTTAAGATTTTTTGAGGAACACCCTAGTGGACCATGGGATGAATGTGTCGATCCCTTTCATGCTGGTTTTTTGTTTTTGTGTTAGTGAAGTACTACCCTCGGTGGACCATGGGACGGGCATGTCGATCTTTTTCGTGCGGGTTTATTTTGTTCCCGAGTCACTTTTGGGTCCGGTTTATTTTCAAATAAATGAAGTTTCCCTTTTTCAGACTTCACTATTTGTAAGCCTTTTACTTTTTAAGATTAATTTCATATTTCCATCACAAGGAAACATTTCTCTCGACCTTAAATACAATTTAAGTCTTGGCTTGTTACCTTTAGGAAAAAGCGATAACTTTATAGGTTTTCTATTCTTGAAGTGAATGCATAAGTCAGTTGAACTGTCTTTACCAACTTTCACATTCTAAGTCTGAAACCTTAACTAATTTGAGTGGGTACTTGTTGAATCACCCTTTACTAAAAAGGTGTTCTTTTTCTTCTTTGGAATTTCATGGCCTTTTCATTAATTTCAGGCTAATTTCAGTCCCCGGTTAATCTTTGTTCGGGTGCTCAAGCAACCAACAATTAACCTTTTACTTCTTAAGGTTTAAAATAAGAGAGGACCCTTATTTTTATGGTGCTTTATAAGAGGATGTCTCCTGTTCATTGTGGCACAAGTTTTTGGTATGCTTCAAATGACATCCATTTAATTAATTCTCATGCTTTCAATGGCAAGAATTTTATCATAAAGAAAGGAATATTTTATTAATTCCTTCAACTTACAAATGCAACATAAATGTAAGAATGATCCAGCTTCCATCTAGTGTGGTCAGTCCACTTACATATGTGTATTGTTTTATTGCTTTCGGGCAATCCGTAGTGATAATACGCTTTTGCCTTGAGGCCCTCACCGGTACCAGATTCTATAGTTCCAGTGAAACATGTTTCCTAAAAAGGAAGAAAACTAAGCCTTTTCTTGGGCCGATTTGCTTTTGTGCAAGGAAAAGCATTTGGTCTTTAAATGTACCTATCCATTTTTGACGAAAAATTTGCGAATCTTGGCAAAGTATTTCTCTTACTCCAGATCTAGGTAACATGTATATATAGCCCCCTAGTGTTTGGTTCATACTTGGAAACACAAGAACTGGATAGTACACTGAAGCAAATCTCAATACGCTTTCATGGTATTGCCTAGCTAAAAACCTTGCCAGAAAAAAAACCACATTGGGATAAAAACCGGACGAAGGAAAAAAGTGTGCAACACATATTTTCCTTGCTAAACATAATACTTCTACAAGTGGATCACATTCCAATTACTGGAAAGCTGGTAACCTTCTTGATCTTCAAATTGATAGGATCATTTACCGTCATTCCGAGTGACTTTGTACGATCATTCCTAATTCGAACCTAGTTTGCCTACATTCAGTTCTTGAGTGTTTTAGGTCACTCTTCGGAGTACTAAGTCCCTAACTTTAAAATGTCAGATGTTGGCACGACAATTGTAATACTGCTCCATTCGCAGCTTCTGAGCCATCATCCGAATGTATGCAAAGTCCCGATGTTCTTCGAGTAAATCCAATTGATCCATCATTGCTTCTAAACTAGCTTGTTCATATAACCGGAGGTATCGCAGATTCAGAGTCCCCACCTCAAACAGGATCAATGCTTTGCCACCATATACAAGGAAAAAAATGTTTCTCAAGTACTTATTTTTGTTGTTGTTTTGTACGCCCATAAGCTTTTGGGCAACTTAAAAGGCCACGAACCCTTAGCAACTTCAAATTTCTTCTATAAATTTTGGATTATGGTCTTGTTTGTCGATTGTGTCTGACCGTTTGTGCTGGGATGATAGGGAGACCTTAGCCCCAATAAATTGACAGCCATTGTCATAAGCTATTTTCTTTGAGATACCGAAGAGGCAAATAACATGTAGCCAAACGAAGTCCATCACCTCTTTCTCCCAGACCTTGAGAGGCTACTGATTCAAACCATTTATAAAAATTAAATAATATAAATGATACCTGTCTCGGGGAAGAAGGCAAAGGTCCGACTTTATCCATTCCCAATTTCATAAATGGCCACAAGGAAACCACCGAATGTAGATCTTCCCCAGGTTGGTGCAGCATTTGAGCATAGCATTGGCATTTGTTGTAGTTTTTCACGAACGCCTTCGTATCTTTCGTAATCCAAGGCCAATAATATCTAGCCCTCATTAATTTTCTCACCAAAGACTCTACACGTGAATGATTTCTATAGATTCCCTTATGAACTTCTCTCATCACGTAATCAGCTTCCTCAGAACCTACGCATCGTGCCAATAGGCCATAGTATCACCTCCGATGAATTATTCTATCGACAATGCAGTAACGGGCAACCTTAGTTCTCAAGGCTCTGGATGTCTATGGGTTATCTAGTAGGTTTTCGTGCTTAAAGTTAGTATTTGAGCTCATTCCTCCAATCCCAAACAAGGCTTGTCGAATACCTTTCATCGTATCATACAAGATCCAATGCCGAGTGAAGCAACTGAACTATTGATTCAGGTTTTGAGACTTCTGCCTCTGTTGATTAGCCTAAATTAGTGAGTGCATCTACTTTGATGTTTTCCTCCATGGGTATGGGTACCATAGTCCATTCCTAAAACCTAGAAAGAAGCTTTAGAACCTTCTCGAGGTACCTTGACATATGTTCTTCCTTAGCTTCAAACACACCATGGACCCGATTCACTACGAGCAAAGAATCACACTTGACTTCCATTATCTCAGATCCCAGTACCTGAGCTAATTCGAGACCTACAATCAGAGCCTCATACTCGACTTCATTATTAGTTAAAGAAATACTATGAATTGCATGCCTCAATATTTCTCCGGTTGGAATATGCAATACTATTCCTAAATCGACCCCCTTAACATTGAATGTTCCATTTGTATGCAGCATCCAAACCCTGAGGGTAGTCCCCGAGACCAAAGTGACCTCTTTTCTGCTTGCAGGGTTAATCTTAGACTGAAATCGGCAACAAATACGCTAGGACTTAAGACTTAATGGCAGTCCGAGGCTTAAATTTAATGCCAAATTCACTCAACTCTACCACACATTTAGCTTAAGTCGTCAGTAAAAGTGATACACATACCCATACCTTGTGATGAAGTATGGGAAGCCTCCCTTAGCTTAAGTCAAGAATGGCCCACATACATCAGTATGGACCAACTCAAGCACCTCCTTGGCTCGCACACCTTTCTCAGAAAGTGGTTTATTGGTCATTTTTCCTCTCAAACAAGATTCGCAGTTACTATAAGACTCCAAGTCAAATGGTTCGAGGTAGTCTAACTTCCTCAATCTTGCTATCCTTGATTCGTTGATATGACCAAGTCTGTAGTGCCATAGGTAGGTAGAGTTTCTATTACTTATCTTGGCTCGTTTATTCTGTACATTGAATATCTCTCGACTACCGTTTAGTGTATATAATCCATCCATAAGAGGAGCAGTTCCATACATAATATTATCAAAAGACAGTACTTGACTGCCATTATAAATATACGAGGAAAATCCTTTATGTCCAAAACTGGGATAGAAATGATATTCCTCGTTAACGAGGGTACATAAAAGCAATCATTCAACACTAAATAATAGCCGGAAGGTAAATTTAATCTATAAGTCCATACGCACTCAGCATCTACTCGTGCTCAGTTTCCAATGCGTAGGTCTACCTCCCTTGGTCCAAAATTCATGCTATCAGTTAGCCCCTGCACATTTGTACAAATGTGTGATCCACAAGCAGTATCCAATACACATGAATGAAAGTTATTTATAGACATATTTATTTCAATGACGTACATACCTTGTCCACCAAAGGCAGGAGCACCTAGTGTTTTTCCTCCTCCTTGTACCGTGCAGTCCTCCTTGTACGCGTTCACCTTCTTCTTCACACCTCCCTTGGGCTTCATAGCTGAGGGCGCAGCGACTACTTTGCCTTTCTTCTTCTGCCATTCCTTGCCTTTCGGCTTGGGTCAGCTAGAAGAGCTCACATTGAGCACAACTTTGCCTTTGGAAGTGGAGGACTCAAAGGTCTTGAGCATGTTATGTAGCTCCGGCAGAGTTTCCTTCATTCCATTCATATTGAAATTCACTATGAAGTTCTCAAAGGAACGAGGGAGAGAGTTCAGGATGAGGGTGGTAGCGACATTCTTTTCAAGCTTCGTTCTAATTGAAGCAAGCCTCTCTATCAGCCCTATCATCTTCAACGCATGTTGTGAGACCTGGGCCCCTTCATTGAGCTTACACTTAAAGAGTTCTATTAGCAACTCATATTCCTTAGTCTGGGATTGTGAGTCATAGAGACTCTTCAAGTGTTCGAGCATCTCATTGGGCCCCATGTTCTCATGTTGTCTCTGAAGTTTCATAGACATGGAAGACAACATCACACATTGCACTGAAGTGGCATCATCTAGATGTTTCTGGTAAGCATTCTTATCAAAAGAGGCGTATTCAGCAAAGTCTGTCGCAGGGACTGTTAGGAACACCGTGTCCAACACGTATTCTATTTTCTCTTATCTTAGTACAATTCGCAAATTCCTTAGCCAGTCAAGGTAGTTTGGTCCCGTAAGTTTATTCATCTCAATCAACATTTTCAACGATAAGCTCGACATCTTTAATGATCTGAAAAATTAGATAGACTGGAAATCAAACTCAAAATATGTTTCTTATTATGCACATTCATTTAGGCTATTCAACAAGGTCTTTTGTTTAATTAGCTCCCACTATTTTAACATACTTCCATGACCCCATGGTAGAATATGGACCTATATTAATTGAGGTCATAATGGGCCAAGATCCAAGCCTATGCTATCTCCGCGTTTGCTTTGGCTGATAACTTCAATAACACATCTTGGTAGGTTCTAAACCAATTGCAAAACTTATTTGCAACTCTTGGTTGATCAAATATTACATTTAATCTTACGTCCTTAGATTAGTCCAACACTTTGGCGCCAAGATTTGTCTAAGCAAGTCAACCCCATTACACGACTGCGTTTATATATCTAAGCAAATTTTGCCTTTGTGAGCAAACACTTTGGTGTAAATACCTACAAAAGTTTATCGTTTACCTTCACATTAAAACACATCTATGAAAGAGTCTGGGTCCTCATAGACTTAGAGCAAATGCTTTGGCATAAATACTCGTATCGCCAAAAAGGATTTTGCACTCTAACAATTATAATGGACGACGCGTTTTAATTTAGACTTGTATTTAAAATTTTGGGAAACATTTTTAATTCAGGGTTTTAACCAAGATCAACTCTTTTACGCCATATCCAATATGACATCATGCAAACTAATGACACATATAGTTGGGAACCGTCAACCCAATATGCATGATATAAGATGGTTTAATCAAATACTGGGCGCCGCCTGTCCAGACAGTTATAGCAGACGTTATTCTAATAATTTAAATGACAAACAATTTGACATTTAGCACATAAACAGTATACTTATCAAATATATACCGTATAATAATAATATTGGGTTAAACATTCTGAACTCTGAAAAAAAATTATTGTTTCTGGACAGGTGGGGCCGTGGCGCCACTGAGGCAGAAGCCTTTCGGCTTCTACAAAATGCATTAGCGTGCGGCGCTCCACCATGGACTCGCGGCGCTGCAAGGGAAGAAACATTTCTGCTTCTGCATTTGCATTAGCGCCACGACGCTTGTTGTCCAGTGAGTCCATGTTTTTTAAACGAAACATTAGCGCCGCGGCACCTCCCTGAAACCCTAGCAAGCGCCGCGGCTCCCTACCATAGGGCCACGACGCCGATGTCCTGACAAATATTTCTGTGTTGATTTTCAAAATCGTTCAACCCCTAAATCCAATTTAGGGATCAATTCACAGGTCCTTTATCATCACTCACCATTATCAATAACGCCCATATCGACCATCATCTGTTCTTACCCATTCTTAGCCGTGCACCGTGCAATGAGCCGGACAACGCACTTTTGGCTTAGTTCGAGTTAGAGCGGAATGACTTCCTTGAGTTAGCGTAGGAGATAATTTTGGGTGAGATCAAAAGGTCAACATTCATTCAAGACATGTAGGATTTCAAGACACCTCATTTTAATCTAATTTTATGTTTAACCCATATTATTACTTTATTCAATTGTTATATAACCATTGAACCAGCTTGGGCTCTGATACCACTGTAGGGTTTTTATTGAGTTCAAAACACATAAGTAAGGCACAATGGAAGTTTAAAATTTGTTTCTTACTTACCCCAACAAGTTTTCTGGTATGGCTATACAACAATCAAACCTATAACATAAAGTATAAACTTACATGTTAGAATATCTGGAGTCTTTGTCTACTTTAAGGTGCACACGTGGTTGCCCTTCCGATTGCAAGCTCCAAGCTTCAATGTATTTCTCCTTCGGAAAGCTAGGAAATCCGACAGAGGTTCGAGAGAGTTTAATTCTAAGTCTCTAAGGCTTAGAATGATAATCTGAAAATTCGGTGTTTAAATAATGAAGGGAATGCCTCTATTTATAGTTGAAAATTAGGTCAAAACCGGATTAGGGTTTGACCTTGGGCCTGGCCCAAAAATCAAGGCCGAGGCGCCACGGCCCTAGGGTATGGGTGCCGCGGCGCTCGATGAGTTTCTGCACTATCTCGATTTATTTCCCGCGCATTCTTAATTAAATCCAAAATCCAATTTTGACTTAATTAAAATAATCATTATTCATTTAAATGTCTCGATTCTAAATTGAACATTTAATTACTCTCTCAATACATCCTTAGATCGAAACGGACAATCGACATAGTGTGACCCTATAGGCCTTCTCATATCGACATTAATAAAATTAAGGTCTACGCGGAACTCCTAGACAGCGCCGCAAGACAAACTCAATATGTGCCTGGCCCAAAAATCAAGGCAGAGGCGCCACGGCCCTAGGGTATGGGCGCCGCGGCGCTCGATGAGTTTCTGCACTATCTCGATTTATTTCCCGCGCATTCTTAATTAAATCCAAAATCCAATTTTGACTTAATTAAAATAATCATTATTCATTTAAATGTCTCGATTCTAAATTGAACATTTAATTACTCTCTCAATACATCCTTAGATCGAAACGGACAATCGACATAGTGTGACCCTATAGGCCTTCTCATATCGACATTAATAAAATTAAGGTCTACGCGGAACTCCTAGACAGCGCCGCAAGACAAACTCAATATGTGAAGTACGTTTACGCGAATCCAGTAAACTTAACCTTTATGTGGTAAGATAAAATCCTTTCATTCACGACACACCCGATCAAGCTTAGGATTTGTCAAGTGTCTATCCAAATGGCTTAATCATTGTATCTCATCTATATTAGTTGACAACTAGATCATATTCTAAATATGTCTATTGCGTTGGCCAACGACTTAGTCAACTTAATATCACTTAGAATCCGAGTGTTCTCTCAAATATACATTCGAGGAATGAATCCTAATCTTGGCTCAACTACCACATTTAATCCACATCGTAGTGTACCCAATACAAGTCGTATCTCAACCTATAAGGCATTAGAGCTTAGGACGGGATCAAAGTACATTACTTTGCAGACAAGGCGCGTATTGACCTCAAGTCTAAGGACTTCTATCTCCCACACGCTGATCATACTTTAGACAAGTATAACAAACAAGTATATCGGCAGGTATACCAATACTTCCAAAGTATCCATGTGTCCATCACGAGTAGCCATTACTCGTAGCATGTGAGACACACTACATTCTCTAAGGATGTGATGCAGACCACATGTCGACTTATCACATATCATCGATATCCCATTCTCGGTGATCATTAGTCGAGGCTATTTAAGAGTTACGTTATAATATTAATATCCCACACTATTAATAACAGCGTAATCTCCAGTGATGCATATTATAGATTATTACAAACAATCAATTAATAATTCAATAATTACAAATGCTAAAATATTAATCTCCATTAATAATAATACGAATGTGTATAAAGTACATTTATCCTAATACAGATTGTCTCTAGGACATAAATATACTTTCACTAACAACTCGAAAACAACAAGTACTTCTAGTCTGTGCGATGCATATGTATCTGCTCTTCTCCGCTATCTAACATACCATCAAAAACAACTGTGATATGCCTGAGTACTGGATACTAAGTGATTGTTTAAGGGAAATAATTAATAGAACAAAAGAATATAATTCATGTGTATAATTGAAAACAGTGTTATGATACAGTCCAATTTAGTGAATGTATATATCATGAAAAGCCAGTGTTAATAAAAATGAAGAAATAGTCAAATTCAGTTCATTAAATCGTATCACATTTAAGTTCTTTTCCGTTGAAGTCAAGCTTATCAACATGTCAGCTCATGGGCAACCTTTCATGTTAATACAACTCAAAACATGTCAATACAAGCCCAAATCAATAGTAACGAAGGGATAACCACAATATGCTTCCTAAACCGCGTTGAAGCACCACATTGGGGCTATCAATCCATAATGGCTACCCTTCCTTTGGAATATCTAGGCAAAAACAACATCGAGGCTACCAACCCTCGATAGCCACTCTTCCTTCCAAATCGCTAGAAAAACCGTGTTAGAATTTGTAACGACTACTCTTCCTCTCGAGTAGCTACACCAAACACAACAACAGAATTTATGACATAATAGCTGAATCGCAATAAACTACTACTTTTAATAAGTGGAAATCCTTGAGGAGCTTCCCGTTAACGTGTTTTGAAGAAAAAGCTCTCGCATTTACCTAATGCTCATCTCTATATAAAGCTCTCCACATATAACACGTACTGCCCCTTTCTGACACGTAGTTGCAAAACATTATTTCGGATATCGGTTTGTTCTCCCTGCTTCAACTCTCATTCTCATCTCCGCCTTTTCTGTACAAATTTGGCGCCTTCAGTGTTCTTCATCCTCATTTGTGCTTTCAAGTCGCAATTTGTTCTTCATTTGTTGGCGAGGCTGTTAAGTTTTATTGTGGTTTTTGTGGATTTATCCGGTGAGTTCTGTTTTTTACTCTTTCTTTTTTCTTTGTAATAATATCAATTCGTACTGTATCAGTTTCAATTATCTTTTTAGCTTTGGTCTTCTTTTTCGATTTTCTCGGTACCACTGATTCGGCTATGCCATGATTTTAGTTGATAATCGCAAATGATATTTACGTGAGTCTGAATATTTGGTCATCTTTTCCTCTGTTAAAATTGGCAAATTCTTATGGAAATAAAATTTAATCTCCATTTCAGTAATAGCGAATCGACTTCTCACTTTTGACGGTGGAGTAATATGTTAATCATCTCTTTAAGATTGGTTTTGAGTTATCTAATTCAGGAATATTTTCCTGTCAATTTTGTCATTTCAAGGCCTACTGTGGTCGATACTTATTTTTTAATACTACCTGTACTGAAAAATGTATCCAAGGAATCAAGATGAAACTTTCTTGGTTATCATACATGTTCAGCTTGTTTCATGCTCTTTTGCCCTCTCCAAAAATCTATTCTTTTCGTGAACTTGTAATGAACATGTTTTCATTTGCATTAGTGCTCATTAAGATAGCCGACTTGTTCATTAAAAATTATGTTCATCATCCCGTTAAAAGAAGTATATCAAGTCATTAATTGATTTAGAAACTATGTTCAAATTATTAATCAAATTCAAATTAATAACCTGTTCATAGGACAAAACACATTTAAATATCAATGCTTTAGTAATCAAGTTCACATCCCGTTATAGGGGCAAACACATTTAAAGATTTCACTTTATGAATCAAGTTCGACCATCCCATTATAGGGGCAAAACATGTTTAAGGATTATCAATTTAAGAATCAAGTTCAACCATCTCATTATAGGGGAAAATAACAACTACGTACATATAACATAATATGTAATGCACGTGAAGGATCGATACGGACTTAACCCTACACATGCATTGATTTAAAACCCGTCTTCAAAATCCAAAAGTATGTTCAAAATAGACATACCTCAATTTCGTCCTTTAACGCTACTACGATATTCAATAACCCTCACAAAATCAATCTACAACATAGTAAATCATTTGGGTCAATGCTTCAAGAAAACTCATGCTTTTAGTCACTTAGGCATTTCATCAACACATAGTCAACATTATTCTCCACAACCTTCATTAGCCCAAGTATCATATTTGGTTATTTACTAAAATCCCCTTTTGGAGGGGAAGGCTGGATTGTTGGTGTTTCAACACAACATCTCTTCTTCTTGCCAAAAAAAATACAACGATTTTAGATATATACTCCCTCCGGATAAAAGAGTGTCTACTTGGCCATTTGCACACCCCTTAAGAAAATACTAACTTCTAGAAAAAAATAGATAATTTGACTAAAATACCCCTGTCACGCCAAACCTGAATGGGACTGACTACATTCTACATGCATCTACTATGAACCTGTAGTAGTCTACATGACATAATTTGTAACACAAGTGAAATATGTATAAGTTTTTTTACATAGATGTGGCCAAATGCCCATGACATACAACTGGTTACAAATGAACACACATGTACTGACTATGAAGCCTCTACGAATACTTATACTGAACACTGACACAAGTGGTAGGACAGGGCCCCGAGCTACCCATTATTTCTAACATCAATGCAATTAATAGACCCGACTCGTCCCCAGGTAGAAGTGGAGCGTACAACTCTTTCATTGATCATCTGCACTATCTAGCGAACAAGTTTGCCAATCTTTATAAATAGACCTGCAATGTGAAACATAACAACTGCAGCACCTCCGGTCAAGAGACATTAGTACAGAAAAATTGTACCGAGTACATAAGGCAAACATGAAACATATACAATAAGTTGAAGCTCAGAGAAGAGACAACTGAAATGTAATTAGTAGATATAACTGAAAGCTCTGAAACATATATAGGAAAACTTACTGAACCTTACTGTACTTCTGTCTTTCTGAACTTTCCTTAGGATCTTTCTGATGATATCTTTAGGTCGTTGTGTGGGGTAACGTTCTGGGATCGTTCACTCTGCTCTTGGGATCATGGTGTGTTAGATCTTATTCTTCACCTTTCTTTATAACACATTAATCAAATGAACGCATAACATAAGAAATAATTTGTCGAGCCATAACAAGATCTAATGTGTACAAGAATGGTAGCCATAGTAGGCCTCGTATACATCTATGTAACCCATCGCCCACCGATTATGGTCCGATGGTGTATTATGTACATGTATTCCTCACCCACCGATTATAGCTTGGTGGTGTTAATGTATGAATTTATGTCCATCACCCAATTGATTATAGCTCGGTGGTGTAATGCATGAATGTATGTCTATCGCCCAACCGATTATAATTCGGTGGTGTACTGCATGAATGTATGTCCATCGCTCAATCGATTATATCTCAGTGGTATTCATCAATCAATGTGTATATGCCACATAAGGTCCATCGCACACTGATTATAACTCGGTGGTGTTCAGAACTCATATACATATACACATATATAGCACTATTGGCTCACATGATCACAAAACTCGTCATTTTACTTCCGTTCAACTTTTGGATGACTCAATCAAATAGTACTTTACTTTTTTCATTTAGAAGGAAGCAAGATATACAACCAGTTAAGATTTTCAACCAATGGATCATCATCACATGACAAGAGATAGTTTTATAACACGAATGTACTCCCAACAAGGAACAAACAATAGTAAGAATAGAGTGCCTCATCAAGTACTTCTTTTGGAAACTATTACATGTTTGGATTCATGCTAAGAAGGAAAGAGGGATAGCCATTACATACGATTCTAATGAGGTCATTCAAATGCGGACTAGTTCAAATAGTACTTAAATGACTTATGAGTTACTCATGTGAAGGAAACTTACATTTATACTAATCTAGAGTCATTGCATAGTCAAGAGAGGACTTAATACAATACATATGACACCACATAGAGGAAACAATTGTATACGAGGAAAAGACTTGCATTCTTTATCTCATGGAGGTTATTAACAAGAGAGAATAGATGACTCGACTTCTTGTCGAGGGACACCACAAGAGCGTACACACTTGCACTTCTAAGATTCTCGTCTGGTACTTCAAGTTATGCTCTAGCCCTTTTAAGGTCTCTATTTTCTCATGAGGATTCATACATATCTAGATCCACATGACTCGTCTCACAAGAACACTTTACAACCAGTAGAGACAACACAAATACCATCTTCCCAATTCGCCTTACTTTATGTTCTATACCCGTAATGGTCACGTAGACATTGGTCATAGGATATCGTTCATCTTAAATAACGTTCTATAGTCCCATACCTATAGCCCGTAACCATCAAGTATCATACTTTAGCTATAAATCTATAACTCCTTAACTAACATTTGGAAGTCGTAATACAATTCATCCTAAGCATTCCTCCACATTAGACAACGTTCTATAATCTCATTGATCATACTTTGTAGTCTATCAAAGTCATCCCGCTTAAAGGGTAACTTTATTATCACCATAATAACTCTCCGACCTGTAGGATTCTCATCTCTCATCGATTAGTAACTACTGCCAAGTAAGTCCTCTTCACTTATACTACTGGCCACTAGGATACACAACCACTATTTAACATGCGAAGCTTTTTATTTTGTCACCAACTAATGGTCGTCACGCTATGCAAATTCTTTTGAGGGTATCTTTATGACTCACACTACTCTCTTGGCAGGAACATGGGGCTACTAATATCTTTATAAAACACAACTCATCGGGATAATAGACATGTGAAACTCATATTACCAAGGCGACACAGTACATGAAACTATCAAATACCCAAATAGAGCAACTCTAGAATTCTGTTTTGGAACCGTACTCTATAGGCTACTAATATAATTCCACCTAATGGGAAGCCCTATTCCTTTTATGAAAACCAATAGCTTGACCTCGGGGAATAATACACTTCAGTAACAACTGATTTTGGTCACACAATATCTCTTAGGAAACTCTTAAGGCTCAAAACACAAAATTACTACACTTGTGAGCTCTAAACTTCATAGTTCACACAGGAAGCAATTAATACATGTTGTGCCATAATGGCGAGTCAAGGAATAGCCTCGCGTACTTTTAAGTCGATCGTCCAACCGAGATGGCAAGACCAATCTCCTTCACAAGTCAAACTACAACAAGAAACAACACTACTATCAACAAAGGGAAACATAACTAGCCGACAGTGACAACTCACTCCATACGAGATTCTATGGCGTCTTGTTTCGCCTAAGTCCCCTCTATTCCTCATATCATCGTCAATAATAAATGGACACAATTATTTCAATATTTCCAGCCCCTTTCATATGACAAGAACAACCCCACTTACCACAAAACACGATTAGTAATTCAACTTACTAACTAGTAATAACCAAGTGCTTCTAAAACATCAACTGACCCATATACAACACTCTTGTATTTCCAGCACCTCGATCATTATTAGAGCAGCCTCACAACACCATATAGTACCCAACAATTCATCGAGCAGCAAGTTCATTCTATAATTAATCGGATAGCATCTTCCCTGCCCCCTTTACTTCCTCAACTTCGTAACAACATCAACAACACACCATCAATCTACATGTTCAGAACCTCAACATACAAACCAAGCCCTAAATAACATGCTACAACTATACCAACAATAATACTAAACAATCAAGGAGCGACAAGCTCCCGAGTCTATAATTCGATGGTGTACTACACACCCGACCTCCTTTTAACAACATACAAGCTCATTACGAACTACCAAACCCCTCCCATGAAGAATAGCCCCAAAATAACTTAAAACAGTCCCTTGATCACCAAAATAACTACTATAACTTGAACTCACGACTTTCGATCACCGTCCCGCGAGTTTCAACAAGCAAACGTGTATAAAACGCCCAAATAAGCTTATACTAAAAATGGGGCAGCATCTTACCTTGCTTGTCCATGTTTTCCAGCCCTTAAATTTCATCTTTTAAGGCTTCCTTCAAGAAACTAAGGTAGAAAAATATTAATACAACCTCGTGTGACAGCGGGAAAGAGAAATCCCAACTTAACTTGAAATTACTTACCTTAAACACTTGAGGAGAGGTTCTTTCATGGCTAGTTGCTGGTAAGGGTTTCATTTGAGAACCCTAGGAGTATTTACCTTGATTTCTCTTGAGCTATGGAGGAGGAGAGTGGTGCACACTCATGGCAGCCTCTCTTGGTGCGGGCAACGTAGATAGAGAGAAGAGAGGAGAAGAGAAGGGCTGCTGATTACGTAGAGAGAAAAGAGAGAGACTTGGGAATGTTTTCTAAGTGAAAAATGTGATATATCTACATGGGATCATGTATATATATTTAGCCCTTAAATGGGCTAGGGTATCTGGTATTGGGCTGCTCCAAGACAGCCCATATCTATCATTTTCTTTACTTCAATTAGATCCACTCATCCTAAGTAGGTGATGCACCTACTTGCTTGTTTAACAAAAATCTGGTCCTCTCTTTTTCTAAGCAGGTGATACACCTACTTGTCACTTAATTAAGCTAGAAGGTTACTAATTAGCTCTAAACACGGGTGCCGTCCTCGTTTAATAAGTAGGACGTGAAGCAAGTAGGACATGGAAACAAGTAGCTCAATCAAGTAGGACGTGTAAGCAAGTAGGTGAAACACATAGATGAAACTTAATAGGTAGTCTACTTTTATCCGACGTCTTATTCGTTTACGAATCTCATTTACTTCAACTAGGCTTAACAAGACTAGTTGGACCTTGAGACATCGACTATACCCTTATTCTTCCACGTTCAAGTAATCTTGTCGACTTCAACTTGGTCTTACATATGTTGAGAAGTATGGGGTGTTATAGCCTGCTAATTAAATAGGTATTGGAATTTGGTCACCTAACACTTAATAAGAGAAAATATGAAAAAGTAAAGTTAATTCTTTCTTGCAATCCTACATCTACTGCTTTCTTTTGAGCTATCGAAAATAACTTCTCTACCCCATAAAGGACGAGGTAAGGTCTGCATACATCCTACCCTCCCAGACCCCACTTTGTGGGATTACACTGGATATGTTATTGTTGTTGTTGTAATTCTTTCTTGATTTGGTAAATGGACACTCTTTTTTAACCAAAAAATAAAGACCAAGTGGACACTCTTTTTTATCCGGAGGGAGTAACAATGTCACAATCCAAAATCGATAGTCGTGATGGCGCCTACTTCCCCTAACCATAACCGATAGGCAAGCCAAATCCAAGATTTAGCAAATTAAGTAATTAGATCAACGCAAAGTAAAAAGATGAATGAAATATATGATACCATTACTAGCTGAGTATTTACTTAGTGACATCTTAACATGCAAGCGAGAAAACCTGCACAGAAATTTATAGTAAAGCATATGAAATCGGGTACCTTCTTTAGGACTCAGTACCCAATAGTAAAGCGACGATGGAGCCTTGGACGATGAATTGAACAAAGCTATATCCTTACAAAAATATCTCTCATATCTGCAGACGTCGAGACTTATTAGAGAAGTGTCTGAGAAAAGTGAGAAACCCCAAACTTTAGCAGCAAAGTAAGCACTATACAGAGCAATGTGCAAGAAAATGCAGAGAATTTGAGGATTGTGGAAAATGGAAGAAGTGGAAAGGCAGATGTCCACACAAATACAAAGACTGAGCACGTGCCACGAAATGAGGAGAATGAAAGGGCAGCACAAGATTTCTTTCCAAAATGTAAATAGACCAGGCCAATCTCTTTAGATACTGTCGACTCTTTGTTCGTCTGAATTGGAAGCTTTTGACTAATGTAACGAATAAATGAAAATGATGAACAATACAAAAAAAGACTTTCCAAATATCACAAAATTTCATGTCCAAACTCCTACTTAGACTAGGTTCTTGAAATAAATAAGAAAGACATAATTGTTAATCCTGCAAGCCAGCACAGGTTTTGTACAAAAAATGACGCCAACTATGAATATCCTGAATTCCAAGTCGAGAAGCTTTCAGGACACACTTGCAGTAGTTTCATCTTCTTCAGCCTCTCCTGTGGCGACTTCGTTAAACATGTACTGGCTTTGATACTCCATCAAGTACTGTGTGGATCTCTTCACATCATAAAACAGATTATAGACTCGAGTAATATCTTCCACATCCACAATCTTCCCTTTCCTCTTTTGGCAAGCCAATGCTGCAGATGTGATAAGATGGATAGCATATCTCAAAGAAGTATTCACCCCGATCTTGGTCAACAAAACTTTTGCATCCTCAGACATTTCTACATCCTCCTCTTGGCATCTGATGTCCAGGATTTTGCGAATTTCTTCCTCCTTGTAAGGTTGTGTAGAGATGATGAGCAGGCGATCAAGAAAGTCAATGGGAATCCCGTGTGGGGATCTGTAGTTTGTTCCCCGGATTGTAGTAATGCCTCTGTTGGTAGCAACAACCAATATAGGTGCCATGTCATTCTCCAGAGCTCGGTTTAGGAAAGAAAAACACTCAATGTCAAGCATATGTACTTCGTCAATGAAGAGAACACCAGGCACAATCTCTGCTTTTCCTTCCTCCCTCCACTCTGCAACCTTGGTATCTATTTGTTCTCTCACTTCAGCACGAATCTCACCAGTATCACCTGTAAACAGTGCTAGAAATCCCTGTGTTCTGAAATTAAGATGAGCTCATTAACATATTTAATTTGGTGAAATAGGAAACAAGGAAATTCTTCTTAAAATGTCAGATGTTTCCAGAAGAAACTCTAAAACTCAAGCGTGAAACTCATGAGTTTTGCAAATACATTCAATAGGAAAGACATACAACTGAGAATGGCAAGTAGCATCACTAATTTGAATTGAAACGGAGAGAAGGCACAGGAAAGGGGAAGACATGAATCTAAGTCTAATGACAAACATAAGCATTTGTTAAAAGTAGTCTCTCTGCAATTTTAGCACACAAAAAGATCAGTCTGTTCTTCAAATGTTATAGTCCACTGCCTATGAGGCCAAAAACCCTACTACAAGGCAAAATCCCCAAACATAATGCAGAAAAGAGAGGTTAAAACACAGTGCACCAAGAGTGAAGGGATTAGCAAGAAAGAAAGAGTCTTCTCAGTTCCTAGTCAAAACAACACCACATTCAGTCTTTTGGCAAAATTTTACTACAAACGTGAATGTTGTTTTCTAAGCCAATCCTGTCAAATGATCACCAAGAAAAGCTATCAAATGATGCTCATTGTAGCCCTGTGCATAACTAGCAGAGTATTCTATGATAATATAAGTAGCTAACTCAGTAAAAGGTAACTTATACGTAAAGGAGATGAATGGGACCTACTCCTATTCCTAGGTGGATGAGTTGGAAAGAGAATCAATTCCTTACAACAATTTCCTGTGGGAGGGTTAATGCAAAAAGGACAAAGTTCCATATGGTTAAGTGGAAACTGTTACGATGGATAAGAAAGCTGGGGGATTGGGAGTTCAAAGTTTCAGTCTTCATAACAAAAGCTTGTTGTTCAAGTGGTTATAGGCTAAATGATTGTCGAAGGATGTTATTGATATAAATTATGGGAAAGACGATCACTGGTGTCCGAAAGGTATGAAAGAACACTATATTTGCTAAAAAGTGAGCTACTAAATGCAAATTACAAACTATTTGACAGAACACTATTTATCTATCTCCGGAAATAGACAAATAAGAAGGTAACAGTACAGCAACCACAAGATCTCTCGTCACACCTTGACTCCCACACCCAATACCCAAAAAGAAATAAAACGCACCAAAAAAAAAGGCAAAATGTAAGCCTTGCTAGAACATCAATCATCACCGGTTCCTTCATGGAAGTGGTAAGGCTAATATTAGCTTAAAGGCAAACTACAGCAGCTAAAATGGAACAGGAAATCCTTTTCATTGCTTCAGGCACAAGGTACAATCCATAAAGACTCAATTTTAACAATGTTCCTCTAGGAAAATGCTATGGAAGCCCATAATCTTACAGGAAAAAGCTCACTACACGGTAAATTTGGGCAGATAAAACCGTAAACAAGTCACGGAACTGCATTGCAAATTGAAAAATTACCTTCTCGCGAGTAGAATGTATTTTTGCATTATATCCCTCCACTAAAAGCAATCTGATTATCTACCCAAAGAGTCAAGATTTTGAATTTTGTAACAGCATTTGAATAATTTGAAAAGGACTGCTATTTTTTCTATAATCAATCATCCGTATAACCATGCAATAGAAGAAAAATAGCTCTCTGCCCATTCCAAAGGCTTCAGAAACATCCTTGGTCTCACTCAAACTAGGGCTCGACATGGTGCCTACTTGGATTGAAGCCCATAATCTTACAGAAAAATGATCAACATCAAGACTGAACTTGACCAAATAGTCGCCAAGACTGAACTTGACCAGCTTAAATATTTAAACCAGATTATTGTTTTGGTTTTCTACTTGAACGATATGTACCCTACGATATCGTTCTCGAGGGCCGAAACGTGTGATCATGGTGAACTAGAACCACCAGGTGAAGGATTTCGAGCTTGCATATTATTTTTCTCCTTGAGCTTGATGAGCTCTTCTTTAACAGAATCAAAGTCTTCTATAGCTTGTTGCAAGATC